>QNUK01000024.1:257500-857500 GCA_013621035.1 Clarias magur | reverse complement strand
GAAAAGGTAACTTTGGTCTTTTGCAAATCGAGTATCCACACAGAACAGTCTCGCATTGAAATACATGCTTGGAGATAATGTAACTTCCCGGGGATCGTCAATCGTACTCTCTCCAGTAGGGAACTGTACGGGGAATGCCATGGCTTCCAGTTTTGGTATTTTGAAAAATCCCACAGGCTTTCTTCCTTGAGCAGGTGCGATGCTGAAGATTCCCTCGCCGTAGGATAAGATCTCCTGTCCGATGTCAAGCGGCTGCATGCACGTGTCAAGAGTGAGACCAGGCCTAAGCTCGTCTTTTTCTTCTGTGCTGACATTCTGATCATCCTCTTCATGAACACCAGCTTCTTGTTTCTCCTCTCCATTATCTACCTCATCATCAGGCGGAAATTCAAAGGTGGCAGTGTCACTTATGAAGATGTCCTGGTATTCCGAATGCACTGCTTTCAGTACAGTTAAAGCTGCTAGCACATTGTGCATATTCTCAGTGTGGAAGTGCTGATATCCTTTAAAATTGTCTTTTCAGCTTCACCTGTAGTAGCTGGGTCTCACTACTAGGTCTTGGCAGATAGTTGACGGTCTTCTCAACCTCAGAGGGCACACAAACTACAGCTCCATGTACTGCTCTCTGCTGTCCCTTAGGTAATGCAATCATTTTTGCGAATGGTATGATTTTGGCAATCAGCTGACGTTCAAGAACATTCAATTCGGCTAATTCCGCGGGGATGGGTGCCAGTTGAAGTTTGTTAGCTGCCGCAATTGAAGGCATGTGTCCTCTCTTAAGATGGCTGTCGCAAGTGTGGCAGATCCATTCCTGTCTCCTCTCTTCCGGAATGACACAAGAATCTGAGCAGGCGCAGTCACAAACATGAACGTATTTCCGGCTTAAGCAAAATTCTGCAACTTGAACATCTTTGATGTAATTCATTCTCTTACATACTTTGACTTGATTAGGAAACAAGGCTCTGTGACAGACTGTACAGATGTAAGTTGGTCCATGTAAAATCTGACAACGAAATGCCGATTACTGGACACAGGCTGGCTTGTAGCGTCATGGCTGGAATGAATGTATGATTTATATTTTCTTTTGATCCTCAATGCACATTGCAACTTATAAAGAATCTGAAATCCAGCATTGATGAGACTCTTTTGTTTTTTTTGAAGAGTACAAAGTTGAATGTGACGTGATCTAAACTTTGGGTCATTGGCATATCTTCTAGCCATGTATTGTTTCATTTTCTTCTGGAAAAGAAAATCTGTGTGGTACCTCCTGACCACATATTCCTTCTTTTTTTTCTGGAAATGAACGTCTGTGTGGTATCTCCTGGCCGCATAGTCCTTCCATTTCTTCTGGAAACAAGTGTCTGTGTGGTACCTCCTGACCACGTAGTCCTTCTTTTTCTCCTGCAAAAGAGCATCTGTGTGGTACCTTCTCACCGCATCGTCCTTCTTTTTCTTCTGAAAAAGAAGATCTGTGTGGTACCTCCTGACCATGGTTTCTTTCTTCTTTGTCTTGAAGAGAGAATCAGCATTGTATCTCTTGATCATGTACTCTCTCTTTTTGCTTCTGAACAAACGATCTTGATTATATTTTTCCTTGCTGGCTTCTATCTTCTTCCTTCGAAATTGCAAAGTAGTCACATACTTTTCTTTCTCATATTCCCTTCTCTTCTTTTCCTGATCTTCAAAATGTGGAGTTGTCTCCTCAGGACCTGCACATTCCTTTTGAATCGCAATTCTACGCATTTCTTTTCAGCTTATTTTTCTTCATGACCTCTATGATCTTCTGGCTTCTGACTCCAGCATTTGTTTGTGTTTTTCGCAGTGGTGAAGTGACTTGTGGCAGTGACACACAAGGTGATGATGAGGACTCTTCAGCAGACTGTTGCTCCATTTTAAATGACACAGCCATAAATTCATAGCTTGCTCGATCAGAATGATTTTGAAAAAGCTTGAATATTGCATTGGTCAAGTCATTCAGGTCAGTGAAAGTTGACATAACTGCAGTTCCTTCATGAGTAGGATCTGGCAAACCCAGTAGGATCTGGCAAACCTTCAGCAGTTGTAGAATGTGAATTGAAATATCCATATCGTCCAGATTTGTCTTTGAACACAGCGATAAACAATGGAGAAAGAAGAAGCAGTGCATGGCTGACATCTGTTGAAAGACACTGAATTCGTTCACTGAGAGGAATCCACCAATCTTCCATTTCTGAAGTTCTGAAAATTCAAATTCACGACAACTCATTTATTATAGATGATTAAATTGGACAAACTCTATTAACATGTTAACACATTACCATAACATTAGCATGTCACATTTCATATCGCATGTATGTGAATTGACACAATGTAGTACTCTACATTTACTCTGATAATTCTGAATTTGTATTTAAATAAACTGTTTTGGAATTTGATTCATAATAAAATCAATGCAATTTTGTAACTATATGTAGTTAAATGGCCTATGGTCACTGTCCGGTTCTTGATAACACTCTACAGTATGTTTATCTTTTGATTGTCCAATGCATAATTGTGTAGCAAACAAATATCTGTTTTCCTTCCCTGTGTTTCTACATGTCATTTAAATCAGATTTCTGGTTTTAAAGTTATTTTAAATCGGTTTAATACAAAAATCTTTTTTTTTTTTTACTTTTTAAAGCTCTGCTGCTGTTGACTAATAAAAGTTTTTTTTCCCTCCCAGTTAAAAGAATTATAACAAATGAAACAGAAAATATAAACTAAGATTTTAAAGGAATAAACTTTTCTTTCTTTTTTTTGAGACAGACCTGACAACGAGTATGGATTGTCAATACAAATTTTTTGCATGATACTTTTGGAGGGGCAAGAGTTCAGCATAGTGCACCATTAAATGTACTACATACAAATAATTAAACAAACCTCAAGGGTTGCTCAGGCGTTGAAGCTCAAAACTTGAAACTTGAAGCTCAATCAAGAAATCAATCTGAAGAAAGCAAGAAAGCAAGTGAGTGATTTAAAGCACTCAACAGAGACAGGCAATCACAACAAAACACTTGTGACTTGAAGAAGCAAAATATAATGTTATACTTAACAGACATTAAATATGCTGTGTGGGTTAAATATATAAATTTAATAAAGTTCATGTTAAATTTGTAACATTCCTCCAACCACAGTCAAATGTGCACATATGACACTAATATTTTATTTTTCCTTGTTTAAGCTAGCTTTGGTCAGCTTATATGTAACATTGTCTTTCAATGTTACTTACATAGTTCAGGTTAGTATGTAAAGAACAGTGCTAAATCATGTTAACATACTGCTTTATGTAGCTTAGCACAAACATGTTACCTTAAAGAGAGAGGAACCATTAGTTCAGATGTGATTACGTGACATTTGGCAGACAAAGCTCATGCGTACTACTCATATACATCAAGATATCACTCGTTTATTAAGTTAAAATTAATTTAAATTCATTTGGCATCATAGGTTTCACTGTAATCCCCTTTTCTATCAAACCCAGTTAAAAATATGAAGCAATGCTACTCAAATCAGACAGCAGTTAAAAATGTGAAGCAATGCTACTCACTTCAGACAGCAGTTAAAAATATGAAGCAATGCTACTCACACCAGACAGCATTTAAAAATATGAAGCAATGCTACTCACTTCACACAGCAGTAAAAAATATGAAGCAATGCTACTCAAATCAGACAGCAGTTAAAAATGTGAAGCAATGCTACGCAAATCAGACAGCAGTTAAAAATGTGAAGCAATGCTACTCAAATCAGACAGCAGTTAAAAATGTGAAGCAATGCTACTCAAATCAGACAGCAGTTAAAAATGTGAAGCAATGCTACTCACTTCAGACAGCATTTAAAAATATGAAGCAATGCTACTCACTTCAGACAGCATTTAAAAATATGAAGCAATGCTACTCACTTCAGACAGCATTTAAAAATATGAAGCAATGCTACTCACACCAGACAGCAGTTAAGAATATGAAGCAATGCTACTCACTTCAGACAGCAGTTAAGAATATGAAGCAATGCTACTCACACCAGACAGCATTTAAAAATATGAAGCAATGCTACTCACTTCAGACAGCAGTTAAGAATATGAAGCAATGCTACTCACACCAGACAGCATTTAAAAATATGAAGCAATGCTACTCACTTCAGACAGCAGTTAAGAATATGAAGCAATGCTACTCACACCAGACAGCATTTAAAAATATGAAGCAATGCTACTCACTTCAGACAGCAGTTAAGAATATGAAGCAATGCTACTCACACCAGACAGCATTTAAAAATATGAAGCAATGCTACTCACTTCAGACAGCAGTTAAGAATATGAAGCAATGCTACTCACACCAGACAGCATTTAAAAATATGAAGCAATGCTACTCACTTCAGACAGCAGTTAAGAATATGAAGCAATGCTACTCACTTCAGAGAGCAGTTAAAAATATGAAGCAATGCTACTCACCTCAGGAAAATTCTGGAAAGTGGAGGCCGTCTCCGGGCAGTGTCACAATATTGCTCAGCCAATCAGAAGCGCAAAAACTTCAGTCACACAACCAATGGTCATGTAAATTTTCAAAGAAAAAAAATTGTCACATACACTGTCAGACACAGTACGATATGCAGTGAAATGCTTATATGACCATCCGTGACCTTACACTAAAGAGAACAAAGAAAATAAATAGTCAGTAGAAAAATAAATGATGAAATAAAGTAAGACGTTAAATAAAGAAAACTCCAGCTATGGGAATATAGCTATAGAAGAAGAAAAATGGAATATAAAAATATAGGGAAGGTGGAAAAAAATACATATATAATGTACAGTAGTGTGATGTCCATAAATGTGCAAATATGCAAGAATGTGCAGTAGTGTAATGCTCTTCGATGTGCAGTGTGCACTGTGCAAAGTGTACATGAATGATTAAGTCCTGTGAAGTGTTCTGGTTGAGAGACCGTATCACCTGCGGGAAAAAGCTCCTCCTCAGTCTCTCTGTGTTGGCATTCATGGAGCAGGATCGCTTTCGTGATTGCAAGAGAGAACAGTCCATTGCTGGGGTGGCGGAGGTCCTTCAAAATCTTCCTGGTTTTGGTCCAGCACCGCTTGCTGGATGATGGGCTCAGCTGATCGCACCACCGTCTGTAGAGCTTGACAGCAGCCTTTCTTCTTTGTCCATATATGAGTAGGGTAGTCTAGAGAGTTTTGTACAACATGCTAACATGATGCTAACATGATTGGCATGTCATTAGAATTATGACATGTATAACATGTTAAGCACTCCAGCATCATATTAGTGACGTTCTAATTCAGTTATCATAATGCAAGCAACATGCTAAGCAGCTAAACATCATGGTAGCAAGAGGCAAAGCACCCTTGCATCATGTTAGAGACATTTTAATGATCTAGCTAGCACCTGCTAGTACAGTTAACAAGATGCTAGCAACATGCTAATAAGCTAAAGATCATGCTAGCAGTCTAGCGTCATGTTAGCGACCTTCTAATGATGTTAGCATTATGATATCAACATTCTAATGATATTGCTAGCCACATGCTAATATTGTTATCATTATGCTAACGACATGCTAATATTGTTAGCATTATGCTGGCAACATGCTAACATTGTTAGCATAATGCTAACAACATGCTAATGAGCTAAACGTCTTGCTAGCAACATGCTAGGCACTCTAGCATCATGTTAGCGACATTCTAATCATGTTATTAGCGACATGCTAATATAGTTATCATAATGCTAGCGAAATGCTAATATTGTTAGCATAATGCTAGCAACATGCTAATCGCGTTAGCAACATGCTAACAGCATGCTAATAATTTTGCTAGGGGGCGTGGCTTATGAGCATCATGATAAAAGCGAAACCCTCCCCTCCCTCATGAAAGTCTAAGCACCCCTGTCCCGAATGCGCCGCATGATTTGACACCTCTTTCATGGATCTACGACAAACGATACTGTAGTAGTTATGTGTCAAAATCTGCATTATATGTGAATGGGGCAAATTTGGGCACCTTTTCTGCCCCGGGGGCAAATACTTATACCCTCGTGCGGGGTATGTTCTGACACAGCTTGCGACCCTCTTGAAATGTGGTGAATTTGAGATTTGTACCAAATTCTCACTCGGCAATTCAATCCGTGAAAGTTTTTCTCAATGTTAAGTCTATGGGAATTATTCCCCATTATAAGTCAATGGGGCAAATTTTGGGAGCTCTATTGCCCCGGGGGTAGAACTTATACCCTTTTGCGGGGTATGGTCTGACACAGGTTCCAAACCTCTACAAATGTGGTAAATTTGACCTCTCTACAAAATTCCTTCTCTGCGCTACAATCCGTCAAAGTTGCTCTCAATGTTAAGTCTATGGGATTTTTGGGGCGGTTAATAACCGCCGACCCCTTAGAAAACTCATAGCACCCCATTCCCGACCAAGCCGCACGTTTTGATACCTCATTCATGGGTCTACGACAAACGGTGCGGGACTAGTTACGCGCCGAAATTTCATACGGAAGAAGAAGAAGAAAAAGAATAATAAGCCTGTGAGATAATAATAGTAGTGCTTCGCTTCGCAAGCACCACTAAATTCGCTTCGCAAGCACCACTAATAACCAATGGTGGTAACATTCAACAGGGAAAATGTGGGGCAAAAAATCCATTCATTCATTCATAATAAGATTGAACATGATACATTTCAAAATAGTTTTAAAGTCCAGCACGGATGCCAGAACGCTGGCTAACTGCTCTTCCCCAGTAAGAGGCATGACATGGCCGAATCCTCTAAGCAGTCTACAGGGAACTACTAGCTTATCAGAACACAGCCTCAGTAATTCCAGTGGTGAGATACAAGGTGAAATGTTCCAGTTAAACGTGACGTCACTCCGAGCTCTGGAGCATTTGAGAAATAATAAATAGCTGAAGTTGTATTTTTATCTTCAGGGCTGTTTTGGAAAATCTCTGTTTTGGAGTCTCCAACATTTAAAAATTACAGCATATGGACATAATCTTAAAGAGGAATGCTAAAAAAATAAATAAATCTTCTAGTATTATTTCTATCGTCACTTTGCTGAATTGAAGCTAAAGGCACCGCTCAGTTCCGAGGTGGGTAAAGCAGGTGGACGGCAAAACAATTTGCATTCTATTCGGTTACTCTGTCACAACGTATCCCACTATTTATCTGACTATTGAGGGGGAAAAGTTAATAGTCTCAGCTTTTAAATGAGATTAGGCCCATGCCGGATCATAGTATGTGGGAACAGTGATAGTGTAAATCTGGGTACGCTATTCAGGGCACCAAAAAAAAAAACTGACAAGTAGGATAAAAAGTTTTATTGTTAAAAAAATTTAATAAGTAAAATATAAATTTATAAAAATTTCATTTAATTTTTTATAAAACTTAGTTTTATTATGTGGCAAATGAAAGAAAGTAAAATGGAATGAATAGAAACTTTAAATGAATAAAAAATTACTGTTTTCAATCATTACATTATTATAAAATAAAGGAATAAATGTAATAGATAAATAATTAAAACATTCAGTAACAAAAAAACAACAAATTAAAAAAATATTTACAAAAGTATATTTCTAAAAAGGTAATTAAAGAAAACAATTATACACAAATAAATTAATAAATAAACCCTAGTAATAAAAAGAGAGAGAGAGAATAAAAGAAAAAGAAATAAAAGTGGGTGGTTGGTGAGGAGTCAACAGTATCCCCATGGGCCTGAGCCTCAAACCTCCTAAAACTCTCCTGAAAAACAAACCATGTACTTGGGTTAGACAGTGTAGATAGGTCAGTATAGTGATATAAGGAATAAAACACTTATGGGTGCCTCACTACTGAAGCACAGATTTATGCGCGGGTTACATGTTGTGTTAGTTATTTGTGGTCTGACTGGGACAACAGTAGCCTACCCAGCTGCAGCTTCAGGAAAGATCCAATAGGTGGTGCTATAATACCACAATTTGTGCACATGGTATTATTTGTTTTCAACTAAAGTGAGAAAATGTCGCCGTGTGGGAGTATTTCACCATCTCAACACAAACGACAAAAACATCTGTATTCACCATCGGCCATATTATAATTGAAGAAATCGGTATCGGTTTCACTACAGGGCTGCTGTTGTAGAAAATTAAACAACACTTTCTGCCTATTGTGATCTCACACATGATAAAAATAATAAAAACAGAGGGCCTTTTTTTTGTCAGTATCTGTGTAAAGTGATGAGTGGTGAGGTGTTTGGTGTTCTGCTGTTTCAGGATTACGGTCGAACTCACATGTTGTCTTATAATCGACCACCATCCGACTCTTGATGCCATTTTCTGTGGAAGAGATAATCAAATTAATGTGATTCAGCTAAAATTTTTATTTAATGTGTTTCAAAATTAACCTGTAACATCAGCTTTGATGACTTTATCATGGTGTGAATGTGATAATGACAGATCTTACTCCTTTTGTACAGAATGGTTTGGGGGAAATCTACAAATATTTCAAATCTTGTAAACTAATCAGACATATTAAACTTTTTTTTTTTGCCTTTTTAATTTATTGAAAAATCATAATTATTTATGATGTATCAGTATTGGGCTAGAGAATCACTGCTATAAAGTAAAAAAAACAAACAAATGAACCTGCACTTTGAAAAGAATCGTGACAGAGCAGTGTTTATGTGTAGAGCAGAGAGTGTGCGTTTGTATGTGTGTGTGAAGCCGGGAGGAGGAGAGGGTTAGGAGGTGTAAAGGCGAGAGTTTGTGTGGGGCGCGGTGTCAAATTACGCGTATGCGCACACATAACTACAGGCTGATACGGAGAGGGGGAGAGAAAATGGATCTTTACCCTCTAATAAGACTTTCTTTTGCTTTATACGCGTGCAAACGTGTGTTTTAAGAAACAGTACACACGCACTGTACACACACTTACAAACACAAAATAAAAGATGTTTTATGTGCACACACGTGGTCAGTGTTATAGTAACCAGTACACACGTGCACGGATGTTGATTTGGGATGTTGATTGGGTCTTAGTGCTCGTTGAGACGAGCACTAAGACCCAGCAGGAGAGACGATTACCCACAATTCCGCAGCACAAGAGAGAAAAACCAGTTGGCTCAATTGTGATCACTTGACGCTCGGCGTCAAAACAAGAAGCGTATGCATGATACATGACACTCAGTACTTGTAAACCAAGACTTGCTCGTTTTTCAAGTGAAAATGTATTAAAAATCTTTGCTTGTCTCGCGAAACGCTTGCAAACCGCAATCCGAGGTTCCACTGTACTTAAAAAAAACATCACACGAGAAGGAGTGCTGTTGTCCTGGTTATCAGCACAGTTGTGATGCGGCTGTAAGCACAAGGGTGCTGTTTGATCTGGAGTGTGATATTGATATATATTATATGTCAGTTCCACAGACACCATTTATTATTAACAGATTATATGTTTGTCTACTTAACCAGGTTCCTGGGTAAATAAAAAATAACGTTAAATACTAGTGTGCTATGTAGGGTGTGCAATCACTCGTTCCACACACTAAATAGCACCAGTGATCAGGAGTTAGAGAGGGATATGGGATACAGCCGTGTGTCTGAAGCTACAGTAGTTAGCTTTCTAGCCTGTCTTGGGCATAAATAAAACAAAATGAAGGCCATTGGAAAGGCCACTTCAAAGCAATTATGAAGTAGACGAAGTGTTGTGTAAGATGACTGTAACAGTTTTGAGACATGGAAAGACAACACGGGAACCAGATTCCATGACCATGAACAGTCTTTTTATTCTTTAGAATAAAGAAGGCAGACAGACAGCAGAGTGCAGGCAGGCAGCTTCCTTCTTGCGCCAGTTAGCGGCATCTTTATGTAACTTTATGTAATATTGATGTTTTAAGTAAATATTACATAAAACAATAAATAAACCAAAATCTTCACGTTATCATTTGCTGTAGGGATACAAATATTTTACCCTCAACTTTATTTAAAATGTGTGAAAACAATTTTTTACATTTAATTGTAGGTGAAAAACAACTTTCATTCCATATAACTCAGTACATGTAACTTGAAACATTTTCTATTGAAAACATGGAAAAATAATTATTTTACAAAAGAACATTCTTGCAGTCAATGTACTATTTGAAAATAAGAGAATATATTATTTGCATGAAGCAGAGAGTCTGTATTTACAGTACAGGCAGCTCATTCCATTAGTTTACGTATGAGACTTTTCAGCATTTTTGTTCCATCAAGTTTCAAAAACAGTTTCGGGAACACTTCACAGGTGTACTTTAGCGTTTGGGGGTACTCAAGGTTGAGGGCATAAATCAGTCCCTTTAACAGCATGCAAGCTGCGGTTATGTTTCCACATCAGCACTTTGGTGCCCTCCAAAACAATGCACACATCTGTTGGGTCCTCCTCAGTTGTAGAATTATGAATTACCACCAATTTCACAAATTCATTGGTGTAGCCATCAAGTTCATCCTCCTGTTGGGGGGGAAAAAAGCAAATAGATTAATGTAAGTTAAGTCAAATTATTATGTTGTTCGATTGCAGCTCTTTTCTTTGTTAATGCCATTTATTTGATCACAAGCAAGGTTTTAAGGAACATAAACATTACATATTTTGCTTTCTGACAGCTAATGTTTTTTGTTATTCAGAACGCCTCGTTTGTACCTCAGCACTTGTGAATCGTGATGGGTCGCATTTGAATCTGAATAATATGACTCTGTATGGAAAACAAGTGATCGGTCACGCATGCGCAACATCATAGGTGTTCTGTAGAGAAGGGTCTGGCTGCAGAGATGATGCACGGTGCAATCTCAGTCGCGCATGCACACTTTAACAGATGCAATCTGAGCCGCGCACACATGATGATATCAAGACGATATTTGGCTCAATTTATTAATGTATTAAAATAATGCACGAATGTATTAAATGTTTTGATTTCTTTATTTTAAAATATCATTAATATTCTTGTGTTGTCAAGTGCATCTGTTTACCTCATCTGCATAAGAGCCGAGGTGTGTACAGTGAAAATGACATCACAGTTTGCGCGCCTCACATGTAGCATTTCATTAGTGGCCGAGTCCAAAGATACACAAATCGAGCCGAATATATCCGAGCTTGTTTCCTGACCACGTGAAGCGGAGGCTTGAGAAGCTGAGCTTTTGCAACATTGGTGTTTTTTGTGAATCGTTCTTCTGTGCTGCTGACATGAGTGTATGTGTTCCACCTAAAAGCACGGTTCAATGAGGGAGGCTTTGTGCGTTCATATAAGTGTTGTCGTCATATCTTGAATGTAGTTCTACGTTCAGAAATGATTAAATATGAACGAATTTAAATATTACTCCTGTGAATTTGACACTAGACTGTGGTGCTTAACAGAAAGCGTGCAAATTACTAATCTTCTGTTTGATTTTACTGTTAAAACAATTTAACATTTGCAGTCATTATGATTTCAACAAGTTAAATAAAAACTTACCTGTAGCTCAACTAATCGAGGTTCCACAGCCATTGCCAGGAAAATGGTGAATCCAGCGATTTCTGCCTGAATGTTGACACATGCGCACTTTATGGTGCCATAGCTAATATTTTGGGGTACGTTTTACTTATTTTTTTTAGTGTTGTAGTCATTACTTTTAAAAAATAGATAGTATAGGTAGAATGTACCCATTATGTTGTATGTTGTTTGCTAAGTCATGAACTGATTTTCATGGGTTGTATGTAGTACCCTCCAGAGTAATTTTTTACAATGTGGGGAGACAGGAGACGCACATGAGTAAAGGTTCAGGTAATATCTACTCACCAGTTGGCGTGATCTTTTTATAGACCGCTGGCGACGAAAGCCTGGCGTACCTGATCTTGTAAAACAGGACAGAGAGACTTTTTGTCAGTATCTGTGTAAAGTGATGAGTGGTGAGGTGTTTGGTGTTCTGCTGTTTCAGGATTACAGTCAAACTCACCTGGCGAAAAAGACATTAATGATCGCCTGCCTCGAATCTGTGGAACACTCACTCACTCACTCATCATCTGTACCGCTTAATCCTGTATTCAGGGTCACGGGGGGCCTGGAGCCTATCCCAGGAGACTCGGGGCACATGGCAGGGTACACCCTGGACAGGGTGCCAATCCATCACAGGGCACAGACACACACACTCACTCATTCACACACTACGGGCAATTTGGGAATGCCAATTAGCCTAACCTACATGTCTTTGGACTGTGGGAGGAAAGCGGAGTACCCGGAGGACACCCACCAAGCACGGGGAGAACATGCAAACTCCATGCACACAGAGACGGGAATCGAGCTTGGCCGGGGATCGAACCCGGACCCTGGCAGTGTAAGGCGACAATGCTAACCACTACACCACCGTGCCGCCGAATCTGTGGAACAGATGGTTAAATTAATGTGATTTAGCTGAAATCCTATTCATAACAATAGATTTCATATGATTTATGTCATGTGTATCGTATCAGGCCAGAATTTCACTATCGGTGCATCCTTAGGACTAATTAAAGGGTTTTAATCCTCTAAAACCTCCTACTACTACAGGGCTGATGGTGTAGAAAATTACACCGTCTGACCATTGTGATCCTACACGCAATAATAATAATAACAACAGCAATAATAATGGCTCAGAGTGATCTTATAAAACAGGACAGAGAGACTTTTTTGTCAGTATCTGTGTAAAGTAATGAGTGGTGAGGTGTTTGGTGTTCTGCTGTTTCAGGATTACCTCCTCGGCGCGACTCGTGTCCTCTGTCCCAGTCCATGTGCCAACTGTGGAACAGATGATTAAAATTAAGGTGATTTAACTGTCTTTATTTAATGTGTATAAAAATTAACCTGTCACTGGTGACTTTATCATGGTCTGTTAGTTTGTTTACGTGATGTAACTGTGAGTGAGCTCTTACTATAACAATGATAAAAGAAAACAAGTTCATTAATATAAACCTGTGATTTGCAGATGTACAACTACTACAGAGCTGCTGGTGCAGAAAATTAATCAACACCTTTAGACCATCACCATGTGATATTACATACGATATAATAATAATAATGATAATAATAGTAATGGCTCAGAGTAATCTTGAAAAATAGAACAGAGAGCCTCTTTTGTCAGTATCTGTGTAAAGTGATTAGTGGTGAGGTGTTTTAAAAAAAATTTTAATTGTATTTGTTAACAAACAAGTGTTTAAAAAAAAAAAAAAATTTGTCTGAAAAACAGTGATGCAAAAAACCCAAAAGGGTATTTAAAAAATCCCTCTAGAATTTTGCAGCCTCAATGTCTTTAGATCACATATATACGGACTGGCGATCGTATAAATTCCGAGAGTATATCAAAATCCAGTCTATGTTTTGGCATTTAAATGTAAATCAGATTTTTAGATCAGGGCATGTACTATTTGGTTGTTGGCTCAATTAATTTTATTTTCTCTAGGGTTGACTTGGCCCAACTTTTCATCTGCTCAAAAAGGTAAGTTGTCTCCCATTGTTGTAGTTTGTTAAAGTGATTGTTTTCTTCTATAAAAACAAGTTGGCTTAACAATACTCCGAAAATTAAAACACACAAACAGTTAAAAAAAAAAAAAAACTTTATTTTTCCAAAACTAGTCAACTAGTTAAAACAGTGCTTGGCATATAAAAGGAGAATACACATTCTATTTTGCTTAAAAGGTCAATAAAACACCTGGGGACCACCAGATGGTTATCACTATATTACTGATTCTTTTACATTACAATATCATAACAATTTTTAAAAACTAGCAAAGATTTGACATTTGAAGACTATTTCCCAATATGTCAAACACAAAAATAAGAGTCTATGGCAACAAGAATATGTCTCTCCAAGTCCAGTAATAATCGATTGGATGGCTTCATAGATGTACGTCCAGTCCTTTTGCAATTTAAGATTTAAAGCACAGACCTGAACAAACATCACTCCTAAAGCATCTGCATTGTTACCCAGTCCCCACCAAACATTTTTTCACACTCCTGTAGCTCCAAAAGTACAGCTGTCACCCCTCTGACCCCAATCCTCCACAGCAGAGCTCTGGTTAAAGAGAAAAAGAGGAGGCTTGTAAAGACAAAGATGATTTTCAGCGAATATTTAGTTATGATAAAAAGTAAAATATATTAATAAGGCAATATACCACCAGAGTGGTGTAAAACACTGTTTCTGGAATTCTAACGATGTTTTAAAGCTATGCATTGTTTCATATTCAAAAGGGTTATATATTCTCAAGGGTTTTTTTCAACTGTTAAACACTTTGGGGTTTTCTCGAAGTTTCGTTAGCTGAGGGCTGGGGGAAAGTCACGGCAAAGTGGGAAAAAGGTAAGATATGGCTATGAACAATCAGTTTGCTAACTCCTGTACAGTGTACCTAACATTAGCTAAGCTCACCTCAGTAATGTCAGGGTGCCTCAATATAACGATAAGAGTAAACAATCCAGCCTTACGTATTATAACATTAACTGCCTAAAATGTATCTAGGCCAACATTTTATAAAAAATTTAAAAAATCACGTGATACACCATGATAAAGTCACCAGAGTTGATGTTACAGGTTCATTTTTATACACATTGAATAATGATTACTGCTAAATCACATTAATTTGATTATCTGTTTCACAGAAAATGACAGCAAAAATAATTTGGTGGGACATGGTGACACGCAATGTGAGTTTGATTGTAATCCTGAAACAGCAGAACACCAAACATCTCTACACTCATCACTCATCTACACAGACAAAAGACTCTCTATTCTGTTTCACAAGATTACTCTGAGTCATTATTATTGTTATTATTGTTATTATTATTATCCTGTGTGAGATCACAGTGGGTCAGAAAGCAGCCCTGTAGTAGTAGGTGGTATTAGAGGATTAAGACCCTTTGTTTAGTCTTAAGGATGCTCCGATTGTGAAATTCTGGCCTGATACGATACACATAGCATAAATTATATTCCATCTATTGTTATGAAATAATCTGTGAGGATTAGATTTCTCTCAAACCATTATGTACAAAGGGAGGAAGATCTGTTGCATTCACATTCACACCGTGATAAAGTCATCAGAGTTGAAGTTACAGTTTCATTTTTATACACATTAAATAACGATTTAAATCATTAATTTGACCCTCTGTTTCACAGATGGATTTTCCAAGATTTTTGGGGTGGATCCAGCAACAAACAATTTTGTCGGTAATCCTGAAACAGCAGAACACAAAACACTCCATCGCTCATCACTTTACTGACAAAAACGTCTCTCTGTTCTGTTTCACAAGATCACTCTGAGCCATTATTATTATTATTATTATTATTATTATTATTTATTATTATTATTATTATTATTATGTGTGAGATCACAATGGTCAGAATGTGATCATTAATTTTCTAAAACAGCAGCCCTGTAGTAGCAGGTGGTAAGAGAGGATTAAAACCCTTTGATAAATCACATTAATTTGATCATCTGTTCCACAGATATCTAGGAGGGAAAATCTTTCAGAGCTGTTGGAGTGGGTAACATTGCCAGTAATCCTGAAACAGCAGAACACCAAACACCTCACTACTCATCACTTTACACAGATACTGATTTACAAGATCACTCTGTGCCATTATTATCATTATTAATGATAATAATAATAATAAGAAGAAGAAGAACGATTATGATAATTATTATAATCATTGTTATTATTTATTATTATTATCATTATCATCATCATCATTATTGTTAATAATAATATTATCATCAGCATAATTAATGTTAGTTATTATTATTATCCTGTGTGAGATCAGTTTCCTCCGGGTACTCCGGTTTCTCTGGTTAGGCTAAATAATGTTCCCAAATTGCCCATGAGCGTGTGAGTATATATGTGTGTGCGCTGCGATGGATTGGCACTCTGTCCAGGGTGTACCCTGACTCATGCCCAAAGCCTCCTGGGATAGGCTCCAGGTCCCCGTGACCCTGAATACAGGACAAAGCGGTATAGACGATGAGTGAGTGAGTGTGTAAGATGACTGGTCAGAATGCGATGATTAATTTTCTACACCAGCAGCCCTGTAGTTGTAGGTGGTATTAGAGGATTAAGACCCTTTGATTAGTTTTAAGGATGCTCCGATTGGGAAATTCTTAATTTTAATAATTTGTTCCACAGGCAGAATTCCGAACATTCTTCGCTTGGCTTTGGAACCACTGGTTTGCATGGGTAATCCTGAGACAGCAGAACAACAGATACTGAAAAAGCCTCTCTGTTCTATTTTTCAAGATTACACTGAGCCATTTTGAACACATATTATTTTTACAGTGGAACCTCGGATTGCGAGTAACGTGGTTTACGAGTGTTCCGAAAACCGAGCAAAGATTTTTAATAAATTAATTTACGAGCGCCGAGTATCATGTATCACGCATGCGACTCTTATTTTGACACCGAGCGTCACTCTCTCACCTTTTCACCCCCAAACACACACACACATGGCTTCGCAAACACACAGAAACTCTGCTCGTCTCACACATACACACACGCACAGACGCGCTCTCGCCTTTTCACCCCCTCCTGGCTTCACAAACACACAAACTCTGCTCTGTCGCGATTCTTTTCAAAGGTAAGGTGTTGGTTCATTTGTTGATTTTTTTTTTTTACTTTACAGCAGTGATTCTGTTAGTATGCGCTCACGCCAGTGTCAGAGAGATTTTCTTTTTTTCGTTAAAACGGTGTTTCTGCTGTGTTTATGCGTATGTTTTTAAACTTAAAAAGTGATTCAGTTAATATACGCTCATGCCAGTGTCAGAGAGATTTTTTTTTTTCCTGTTAAAATGGTGTTTCCGTTGTGTGTGTTTGTTATGAAACTTAAAAAGCGAGGTGGGGAGAGGGAGGAGGAGTGTTACTGTGTAAAACAAGGCGAGGGAAGGGGCTAATTCCACACACACTCACACACGGCGCCTGCGCGCACCAATGGAAACACTTATCTGTCGGGATTTATTTCTACTTTTTTTTTTTTTTAAGGTAAAGTGCATATTAATTTGTTTTATTTTCATTTTATAGATTGTATTAATTATTTTTATGTATTTATTTTTTGGGGCTGTGGAACGAATAATTTGAGTTTTCATTATTTCTTATGGGAAATGATGATTTGGTTCCACGAGTGTTTTGGAAACAGCCCACTTCCGGAACAATTATGCTCGAATCCAAGGTTCCACTGTATTATTATTTATAATAATAATAGTCTTCATCATTATTATTATTATCATCATCATGCTTGTTATTATTATTATTACAGCATTATTATTATTATTATTATTATTATTATTATTATGTGTAATATCACATGGTGATGATCTGAAGGTGTTGATTAATTTTCTGCACCAGCAGGTCTGTAGTAGTTGTTACATCTACAACTCACAGGTTTATATTAATGAGCTCGTGTTATATTTTAATACTTGTAGTAAGAGCCAGTGGCTAATTGGCCATCTGGAGCACTGGGAGTTTTCCCGGTGGGCTGCTGGCCAATGTGGGCCAGCCCAGTCAGCACGCAAATATATAAAAAATAACGGAACCCATAATTTTGCATAACTTTTATACGCATGAGGATGAGTGCGTCGATCGCACGGGCGCCACAGACAAAGAGTGTGTGTTTGTTACTGCGCATGCGGATATATTACCCTTCCTCAATATTAATTAGTTTGGTCTATTCCATCCGTGCTCTGAAACAGACCCCAACCCCTTGACTTTTTAATTTACGGAGGGAGAGATATTGATATTGAGATATTTTACAGCAAATTTCTCTGAGCAAATTAATAATAATTTCCATGAATTATTTTCATGAAAAGGAGGAAAAAGAAAAGGTGGATCTGAATTTAAGCGAAAATAAGAAAAGAGCTTTAGAGGTAAATGCTGTGAAATGCTTCAAATTAGCAGCAGCCCACCACATCCCACCCACATCATAAAACATTGGCTCATTAAAGTGGAGATTAATTCTTTTAAAACTACTTACTAGTATAAAAATATAACACAATACAAAAATGTAAAAAAGTATCACTGAACATATGTTGGGTCATATTTGTAAAACAAAGAAACAAAGGAATGAACAATAAGACAAACAACATATAAAACTACGTATAAAGACAATATTTCCAGTGACCAGTAGCACCAGTCACACAGAGACCCAGGAGCCTTATAAACAGTTTAACAGCAAAATGAGACATTTTGGCAATATTGTGATTTTTTAAATTTATTTCAAAAGATGCAAGACAATACTGCCAAATAATGTATCATTTACAGGCTGTTAGGACATGTGTTCAAAAGCATTCATCATTCAAAGTTATTCATATCAGTGTAAAGATAGTATGCTTTTGAAAGTGCTACAGTATACAGTAACTCCACCTGCCACATTTTCATCCCAGTGGAACAATCTGACTACATGTGCAGTGCCATGAAAATGTATTTGCCCCTTCCTGATTTTATTTTGTCATATTTTATCATATTTGTCACACTTGTATGGGTGGAATTTCACCTAAACAGTTTATGAGGAAAAGACAAATTGGCCGATATACAACTGCAAGTGCAGCAGGGTCAGTGATGATGAACCAGTGCCTGCTGATGATGACCAACAGCTCTCGTTAACAGTAACTCGTTCTAGTAATTATTATGGTAGTCAATATTAATTCAAAATGTTTCTCATACCATAATATCTAAAATAAGTAACTAGTTTACTAGCATGAGCTAATGCTGCTGCTGATTTTATTTCAGCTTACCTTTTCAGTTTTATTGCCATTCTTTTTAAAATATTGTTTTTGTTAATATCAGATCTATGAGGAAACGAGCCAGAGAGTATAAATAACTCCTTTTTATATAAAATAATTCTAACACATGGAATAACAAAAAATCTAGATTAAAGCTTAGGTTGTTATATCTTATAAAAGGGGAGGACTATGGCTCCCAAAATTATGGTATTATTGGCGTGCTCAGGGTGGCACGGTGGTGTAGTGGTTAGCACCATTGCCTTGCACCTCCAGGGTCCGGGTTTGATCCCCGGCCAGGCTCGATTCCCATCTCTGTGTGCATGGAGTTTGCATGTTCTCCCCGTGCTTGGTGGGTTAGCTCCTGAATACAGGATTAAATGGTAATGACGATGAGTGAGTGGTGCATAACTCTTATTTGCTTCTGGGAGGAAGATCTGTCGTTATCACATTCACACCATGATAAAGTGATCAGAATTGATGTTACAGGTTCATTTTTGATGCACATTAATTGATGATCATCTGTTCCACAGAGTGCAGAAAGGTTTGCTATTTGGGAGCAGATGATGACTGATGTGAGTTTGACTGTAATCCTGAAACAGCAGAACACCAAACACCTCACCACTTATCACTTTACACAGAAACTGACAAAGAATCTCAGTTACAAGATCACTCTGCGCTATTATTATTATTATTATTATGTTGTGTGTGTATTATTATTATTATTATTATTATATCACATGGTGACGGTCTGAAGGTGTTGATTAATTTTCTGCACCAGCAGCTCTGTAGTAGTTGTACATCTGCAAATCACAGGTTTATACTAATGAACTCATTTTATTTTTTCATTATAGTAAGAGCTCACTCACAGTCACGTAAACAGATTAACATGTGTGTGCAATCATTAAGTGGTTGATAAATTTTTCTGTAAGGAGACATTTATGTAATGTTTATGGGAGGAGTCTTCCGCACAGCTGTGTTTCTGAGGGAAAAGGGAGGATGGTGATGGAACTACTGATTATAGCTAGTGTATATGACAACAAGAACTAAATTGTCCTGTGGGCTTTTTAAAAACATAATTAACTCTAACTATAAACTAAAATAATTTATTAATGAAGATCAACTGTAATTACTGGCAAATTTCTGCAGGATGAGAGGAATACAACACGTAGTCTAATACATCATAAATAATTATGATTTTTAAATAAATGAAAAAGGCAAAAGAAAGTCTAATATGTCTGGATCAGTTTATAAGATTTAAAATTTTTGGAGATTTCCCCCAAACCATTATGTACAAAAGGAGGAAGATCTGTCGTTATCACATTCACACCATGAAAAAGTCATCAGAATTGATGTTACAGATTAATTTTTATACACATTAAATAGATAAGACTTCAGCTAAATCACATTAATTTTAATCATTTGTTCCACAGGAGGAATGCAAACAATTCCTGAACCGACTTTCGTGCCAGTGGCTATTGTGGCTATACCCAGGGAAGTAGATGGTATGAGAGGATTAAAACACTTTGATTAGTCCTAAGGATGCACCAATTGTAAAATTCTGGTCTGATACGATACACACCATAATAAAGTCATCAGAGTTGATGTTACAGGTTCATTTTTATACACATTAAATAAAGATTTTAGCTAAATGACATTAATTTGATTATCTGTTCCACAGATATCAAGGAGGAGAAATCTTTCCAGGCTGTTTCATTGGGGAACATTGCCGGTAATCCTGAAACAGCAGAAGACCAAACACCTCACCACTCATCACTTTACACAGATACTGATAAAAAAAAAAAAGCTCTCCGTTCTGTTTTACAAGATCACTCAGCCATTATTCTTGTTATTATTATTACAGTATTATTATTATTATAATACTTATTATTATTATGTGTAGTATCACATGGTGATGGTCTGAAGGTGTTGATTAATTTTCTGCACCAGCAGCTCTGTAGTAGTTGTTACATCTACAAATCACAGGTTTATATTAATGAGCTCGTTTTATATTTTCATTCTTGTAGTAAGAGCCAGTGGCGGACTGGTCATCTGGAGCACCGGGAGTTTTCCCGGTGGGCCGCTGGCCAATGAGGGCCGGGCCAGTCAGTACGCAAATATCTAAAAAATGACAGAAACCATAATATTGCATATCTTTTCTACGCATATGAATGAGTCGTCTCGCACGGGCGCCGCCGACAAAGAGCTTGTGTTTGTTACCGTGCATGCAGATGTATTGCCCTTCCTCAATATTAATTAGTTTGGTCTATTCCATCCGTGTTCTGAAATCAGAGTTGATGTTACAGGTTCATTTTTATACACATTAAATAAAGACTTCAGCTAAATCACCTTAATTTTAATCATCTGTTTCACAGACTCGACAGGGACAGAGACGACGAAGTTGATGTCCAAGGTCACCACTCATCACTTTACTCAGATACTGACAAAAAAAGCCTCTCTGTTCTGTTTTATAAGATCATTCTGAGCCATTATTATTATCATCCTGTGTGAGATCACAATGGTCAGAATGTGATGATTAATTTTCTACACCAGCAGCCCTGTAGTAGAAGGTGGTTCCACCTAACAGTGGAACCTTGTGTCCACTAATTAGCATCACAGGTGTCTACAATCTTGTAATCAGTCAGTGGGCCTATATATAGGGCTCCAGGTAGTCACTGTTGTTTGGTGACATGGTATGTACCACACTCAACATGGACCAGAGGAAGCGAAGGAGATTCGAAAGAAAATTATAGACAAGCATGTTAAAGGTAAAGGCTAGAAGACCATTTCCAAGCAGCTAGATGTTCCTGTGACTACAGTTGCACATATTATTCAGAAATTTAAGATCCATGGGACTGTAGCCAACCTCCCTGGACGTGGCCGCACGAGGAAAATTGATGACAAATCAAAGAGACAGATAATCTGAATGGTAACAGAAGAGCCTAGAAAGACTTCTAAACAGATACAAGGTGAACTTCATGCTCAAGGAACATCAGTGTCAGATCGCACCATCCGTCGTTGTTTGAGCCAAAGTGGACTACATGGCAGACGACCAAGAAGGACACCATTGTTGAAAACAAATCATAAAAAAGCCAGACTGGAATATGCCAAACTACATGTTGACAAGCCACAAAGCTTCTGGGAGAATGTCCTATGGACAGATGAGACAAAAATGAAACTTTTTGCCAAGGCATATCAGCTCTATGTTCACAGATAGAAAAATTAAGCACATCAAGAAAAGAACACTGTCCCTACTGTGAAACATGGAGGAGGCTCTGTTATGTTCTGGGGCTGCTTTGCTGCATCTGGCACAGGGTGTCTTGAATCTGTGCAGGGTACAATGAAATCTCAAGACCATCAAGAGATTCTAGAGAGAAATGTGCTGGCCAGTGTCAGAAAGCTGGGTCTCAGGCGCAGGTCATGGGTCTTGCAACAGGAAAATGACCCAAAACACAGCTAAAAACACGCAAGAATGGCTAAGAGGAAAACATTGGACTATTCTAAAGTGGCCTTCTATGAGCCCTGACCTCAATCCTATTGGGTATCTTTGGCAGGAGCTGAAACATGCTGTCTGGAAAAGGCACCCTTCAAACGGAAACAACTGGAGCAGCTTGCTCATGAGGAGTGGGCCAAAATACCTGCAGAGAGGTGCAGAAGTCTCATTGACAGTTACAGGAATCGTTTGATTGCAGTGATTGCCTCAAAAGGTTGTGCAACAAACTATTAAGTAAGGGGTACCATCATTTTTGTCCAGACCTGTTCCATGAGTTAATTTTTTTTCATAATTCCGTTGAAGCATGGTTGAAAAGTAATGTCTGACTTTCATTGGTTAACATTCATAGAATTCTTATTTATTATTACTTTTGTCAGATTAAAGTTATTTCTGTGACCATTGTGAGTTTTTCTTTCATTGACCGAAGGGTACCAACAATTTTGTCCACGTGTGTAATTAATATTTTTAACTTTTATTTCATTAATTAATCTCACCTGCATTTTGTAGAGTTACTCCAGGTTTTCCTGTCCAGCTGCCACCGGTCTTATTAGATATAAATCTGAATCTGTACTCTTCAGAATACATGAACTGTACATTGTGGATTAACAAAGTGCAGCTTGATTTGTCGTCTCCAACTTAATCAAAGTCTGACTTGGTGTTTGATGAGCTGTCATAAAGATATGGAGAGTATGTACATGTTTCTGTGTTTGAGTTCATTGTGTCACCTGATTCTTGGGATTTGATGTTGGATAATATACAGGGAATGGAGACACTGAATCCTCTTACTGCACAGTGAACACCTGTGTAGAGAAATTGTCACGACATGGAAAACCACAGCCTCACCATGGACCTCACCCAGACCTTGGATGTTTAACTATATGTATCACTTTGTGTAAAAGGTGTTCTACAATCTTCAATTACACTAACTGTCAGTCGCAGCAGGAAAGTAGGCCTGTATGGTCCTCCGTATTGAGGAGAGCCGCTGCTTGGAGGTACTTTCATCGTGACAGTGAGCTTACAGCCAGTTTCCACACAATTGCTAGAACTTCTTGCTTGGACCACTCACATACACAGCGAAGGGGGCAGGGTCTGCAAATGCACCTGGGCTGGAGTGCAATCTAAGGATGCCAAGCTTTTGTTGCCAGCGGCAACTGGTGAGTAGATCTTACCTGAACATTTGCTCATGTGCTTCTCCTGTCTCCCCAGACGTCACTAACTCAGACGATACTACGCCAATAAGGAAGCAGCCTGCCTTGCACTCCTGCCTGCACTCCGCTGTCTCTGTCTGCCTCTGTCTTTGAACAATAAAAAAAAAACTGTTCATGGTTATGGAATCTGGTTCCTCTGTTTTCTTTCCATGTCTCAAAACTGTTAGTCATCTTACACAAGACTTTGTCTACTTAATAACTGCTTCTAAGTCGTTCCCAATAGCCTTCATTTTGTTTTATTTAAGTCAACAAGTTTAACTAGCTTCAGACACATGGCTGAATCCCAAATCCCTCTCTAACTTCTGATCAAGGGCACTATTTAGTCTATGGAACAAGTGATTGTTCACCCAAATATTGCACACTAGTATTTAATGCTATTTTTTATTTACCCAGGAACCCGGATATTACAGATCTGGCCATTAAGAATGCCCGCTTTATCCCGCGAGATCCCCCAATTTGGCGCGCGACATGCCGCGAGATCCCTCAAGCAACATTCGGTAATTTAAATTAATGTGTTGTGCTTCACTGAATATCCGCCAGATGGCGCATGGAAAGCCAGACCAAGTACAACGAAGAATTGTGTATTATTAGTTATCCTAAAACAATATTGTTTCCAATGCTGAAGCAAACATGAATTTTATTTTGTTTTACAATAATAATATTTCATGATGAATATGCGTATATGTGCTTCATATTATGTTCATAATGATGAAAAGAGATGCCCTAAACTGTGAGGCGCCATATAGGGCTTAAATCAAACTTCACTCATGCACACACAAGTGAAACACTTGCATACACATATATGAAACAGTCACACATCTATGTATACTACTAACTGCTCACACAACTACATATGAAATGCGTGCACATATACAGTAATTATGCAAATGTCCTGATTCGTGAATATGTCAACATGTCTTCGTTAAAACGTAAAAATGTGTCACGCACCATCAGAAGACATGAATGAACAAATATAAACATGAAGTGCTTCGGGCTTTTTATAAAAATAATCATCTGGCTTTTTTGCTGTTTGTGTCCAGCGTTGAATAATTATTTCATCCATTATTTGACCACGGCTGAAAATAATAGCTGGAATGTGATTGTGGATTTATGACTGAAATAAAGCTGTTCATCGGCGTGCGTGAACCCGTAGCTCGTACTTTCACTTTACAAAAGGTGCAGACATACTCCCCCAGAAAGTCATCGCCTCTTGCAATAATGCAGATCAAACATACTACACCTGACCATAAATAAAAAGGAATATTTAAGCATATACACAAAATGCATTTCACTTAAATATTACAGATTAAAACAAGGAAAGTAGACGTATTACTATATTGAATTTATTTAAAACCCTGCCATTAAAATTCTGCCAATTCCCCCATCAGTGAAACCGGTTTGATAACGTTACACCTATTGTGAATGAAAGGTGAGAAGAGGGATTACAGTAACTGTAACTATAACTGGGGGTCTGCATGTGTTCACCTTCGAGCGCGCTGTCACGTTGGATTCAGGGAATAGTCCTCATGTTTGCTTCAGCCCTGGAGACAATATTGTTTTAGGCTAATTTTATTAAAGACTATACACTTTCGTATACTTTGTTGTACTTTGTCTTTTTGCACACGCGTGTGCATCTTTAAATTTGAGCAGAAAATAATAGTGGGCTGGCAGGCACGTTATTTTTTTCATGCAACTTAAACGGCTGAATGAAGTTAAATATACTCAGTAAATTAATAATTGCGTTTGCTTTACATTTGTGCACTCATGTGTAAATAGCTTTTTCATTGTATATACTACATGTGTCTAATACTGTTTTATTCATATTTTACATTACATGCAGTTTGTAATTTACTTGCAATTGTACTTTTAAAATGTTACCTACGAAGGGCTTTAGAGGGGTATGTGAGAGTGCTTGTGATACGCACGGGAAGACCTTTCCGTTTGGAGATGGCGTGGGATTATTAATTAAAAACTTAAACAGAAACAAAAGGAAACTGAAAACACAAAATAAACAGAGCTCTGCCGTCTCTACGCGAGAACGGACGGGCTCTGGAAACTAAAGCAAAAACTTGTATCCTCTCGGGGCTTATGCCATTACCGAGGATTTATTTGAGAGGGGAAGGGTGTTTTTGCACTAGTAAACTGAGTGCGCATGCTGAACTGTTGCGTGCCGCTCTCCCTCTCGCCAGCGTTTGCACAGACAGAGGCTTGGGCTTTGCCTCCGTCTTTTAACAGCGCGCTTTGTCTGTCTGGCAGAACTCCGTGCGGTAGCAGCCTGCGGATTTACCCGTTCTGAACAGTTTAAGCGCGGCTCTGCCCCTCACGCGACCCACGTCGTTACCGATACATTGTGTAATTCACAAATGTATTGAATATGTTCAGATTTTGTAAAATAACGACAACCGTTTCCTTCCTAGATCTTTTGTATGAACGGGAGCTCAGCGCATCTTCTTTTCTTATTTTAATCTGTAATATTTAAGTGAAATATATTTAGCGTATTTGCCTAAATATTCCTTTTTATGGAAAGGTGTATTACGAAGTGAAGACCTGTTGTTCAGTTATTGTTAACTATGCGAATGTCCTGATTCGTGAATATGCCAACATATCTTCGTTAAAACGTAAAAATGTGTCGACATTGAGCACCATCAGAAGACATGAATGAAGACAAAATCTATATATTTTTTGTAAATATTCTTATATGCACACGCGTGTGCATCTTTAAATTTGAACAGAAAATAATAGTGGGCTGGTAAGCATGTTATTTTTTCATGTACTGTAACTTAAACGGCTGAATGAAGTTAAATATACAAATAAATTAATAATTGCGTTTGCTTTACATTTGAGCACTCATGTGTAAATAGCTTTTTCATTGTATATACTCCCATATCATATATGTGTGTCTAATACTGTTTTATTCATATTTTACATTACATGCAGTTTGTAATTTACTTGCAATTGTACTTTTAAAATATAACCTACATATCTACAGTATAAGCATATTTAACTACTTCAGCTGTGAATGAGAAATTTGGTCTGGCTTTTAGATTAAATCCTTATTTAATATAATTTTATTATTTAATTAATTATCTTATTATAAATAAAATTCTTATTCTCTATATTATTGTCGAATATAGTCCTTCAGAGCAAGCACGGTGTCAGAAGTTTCTGCTGAATCTCTTCTCACCTTTCATTCACGATAGGTGTGAATTTATCCAACTGGGTGCGCTGTTGGCAAATACTGTAGGGAGTTTTAGATGAATTAACAAGACAGAGTGGACGTCTCTGCCCAAATTTTATTTCCCCAGCAAATAAAATCAGACTTCATAGTTTTTTTTGCTCCGTGGTCCAGTTAATGGTGGACATGGATCAGCATGAGCATCCTGACTGGTCTGCAGCTACACAGTCCCATACACAACAAACTGCACTCTACTGTGTGCACTGACTCATTTACATTTACCGCATTTGGCACATGCCCTTATCCACTCTGCATTGGCAGTGAAATTTTGCATTGATTTTAAAATACTACCTATAAAACACTAAACGGGACTCTCGGACCACAGTACTTGAGTGAACTGCTAGTGTTTTACGGTCCACCCTGCCTACTTCGATCGAAGGATGCAGGCTGCTTATCAGTACCTCATATGATGAAAATCAAAGCAGGGGCAGAGCTTTTTCTTACAAACCCCCAAAGGTATGGAATAGCTATAAATAAACAGAAAACCTATTTATTTAGACATGTGACCATTATTACACATATTAGCAATAGATGGGTAAGGGCCTTGCTCAAGGGTCCAACAGTGGCAGTTTAGTGATGTTGGGGTTTAAATCTGAATAGTCCAACTCTTTAACCACTAAGGCACCCCAAGCCCTGATTCCTTTTCACTGGAACCAGCATTACTTGAGCTACAATACGTCTTCTATTGAATCAGAGTACCAGGCCTGCCTTTGCTCCCCACATGCATCATTGAGCCTTGGATGCAAATGACCGTCACTGGTTCTCTTTCCTTGTACCACTTTTGGTAGGTCGAAGGACACCTGCAGAGTGGGAACATCCCACAAGAGTTGCAGTTTTGGAGGTGCTCTGACCCAGTCGTTTGTGATGACTGGGATGTGATGACTTTGTCAAAGTCCCTCACATCTTTACGCTTATCCATTTTTTTGCTTCCAGCACATCAGCTTCAGGAACTAAATGTTCATTTGCTGCCTAATATATATTCCACCCACCTCTAGGTGGCATTGTAATAGATAGATAATCTATTAGCATAGAAGATAACCTGTCACCTGTCAGTGGTCATAATTTAATAACTGATCAGTATATTATATACTATAAACAAAGAAATAATCAATAAATTAATAAAATATACAAGTATGTATATCACACAATCATCGTCTATAACACTTTATCCTGTATTCAGGGTCGCGGGGACCTGGAGCCTATCCCAGGAGGCTTAGGGCTCAAGGCAGGGTACACCCTGGACAGGATGCCAATCCATCGCAGGGCACACACACACACACACTCATTCACACAGTATGGGCAATTTTGGAATGCCAATTAGCCTAACCTGCATATCTTTGGACTGTGGGAGGAAACCACCAAGCACGGGGAGAACATGCAAACTCCATGCACACAGAGACAGGAATCGAGTCTGGCCAGGAATCTAACCTGGACCCTGGAGGTGCAAGGCGACAGTGCTAACCACTACACCACTGTGCCGCCTAAGTATGTATATATTTTATGTAAATATTTTTTTTCATTGCAGTTCATGCATATTTAGTGAGCTCAGTATACACACACACAAACCCAACACTGAGTGGGTAAAGTTCTTACTGAAGAAGAGTTCCCTTTCAAAAGCTACACTCGATGCTGCGTGAAAACGCTATTGAGAACGTCTCTTTGTTCGACCGGTTGTGAAGCATGTGTGTATCAAACACACCAAACTTTGGCTTATATAACCTCGGTCAGGTGATGTAATCTGATGAGGTGCACCTGCAGGTTATAAATAGGTCTGAACCGGAAACATCCTCAGATCTTTTTGTCTTCAAGGACCGCATTGTGTTTGCGTGTGTGCAAAGCAGTTTATCAAAGAAAGAAAGAAAGTGTTAGATTACTTACCAGTCATGGCAGAGTTTGAAAGGAGATCTCTCTCGGACGGCGATCTCCACACTTTCTGTTTTGAGTGTTTGTGGAAAGAGCACGCTATCCTTGTGAGATTGTGAGCACTGTGATCTCCTCCCTATTGAAGTGCTTCGCGCTCGCGGCTCATTCCTGGGGTTCATGTGCCGATCTGGCAGAAGCACGTGAGACGGAATCTTCCTTTTCTCTCACGCTTTCACTGGATCAGGAAGCTTTTGCGTCCACTTCTCAAGTGCGCCCCGGTGCTTCTTGTGAATGGGCAAAAGAGATTTCCTCTCTTGTTTCGGCAGAGATGGAGACTGCCACCTCAAAGCGCTCCTCTAGTAATGAGCCAGCATATGAGGAGTTATTAGAGCTAGTAACACGCACGGTCGAACGATTACACCTCAACTGGTTGTAGAAGCAAGAGTTCCCCAAGCGCTCAAAGTTAGATGACAGGTTCCTGTCGGGTGGCCGGGAGGAAGGGCCTCAATGACGCTCTCTCCCCTTCTTTGGCGACCTCCATGATGAGTTAACTCGTTCATGGGATAAGCCCTATTCGTCCCGTGTTTTTGTGCCATCGACATCGATTTATTCCAATGTCATTGATGCCAAGGCGCGGTCTTATATTATGATGCCTCAGATTGAAGAGACGCTTGTGGGCTATCTCTCTCGTGGGACCTCATCCTCCCTGAAAAAGTCTAACTCTAGACTAACCTCTTCGTTGGTGGGGAAAGCTTTTCAGGAAGCGGGTCAAGCTAGTGCTGCTCTGCACACCATGGCAGTTTTGCAGGCTTACTAGGCTGACCTACTGAAGGACTGAGCACTGGAGGGTCTGTAGATGAAAGGATGTTTTTAGAGCTACGCCAAGCCATAGACCTGTCTCTCCGCGCAGATGGTCCGTTCTATCGGCCGCTCTATGGCTGCCATGGTGTCCACAGAGAGACATATGTTGCTCAACCTCACAGGCATTAAGGATAAGGATCGCACTTTCCTCCTTGATGCCCCCATCTCGCCTTCCGGCTTTTTCGGTGATGCTGTTAACACCGTCACCACTAGGTTTCTATAGAAACTATATGAACAAGCCTTTGTGAGGTTTCTTCTCCGCCATGTTCAAGAGTCGGGACCGTCGGCCACCCAGTCCCGACCAGGTCTGGTTCCCACAAGGCATGAGGCGCAGAAGGAGAGTGTGGCGAGCCAGGCACCCACTCGTAGAGACTGGGGTGGGGCTCGTCGCGTTTCGCAATTCGCCTCAAAGAGACCGGACCTGAGGAGCATCATCCGTGGAGGGCATTCCAACAAAGAATAAAGTCTCCTTCCTGACACCCTCAGTAGGCCGGTGTTCAATCTGCACCACCACTGGTGTTTCGGGGAGTAGCGGTCTCCAACGAAATGTTAGGTGTTCGGTTGCCTCCTGCCACGTTTCAGGATGCCGAACATCTAATACCCCCCTGTCTAGCCCGAAGTGTCAAAACTTGTGCCCCTTTTGGAGAAACTGGCAGTAGCTTTCTTGGGAACAAAAGACCATAGAGAGGCTACAGGATTCAATTTGCACATCATCCTCCGCGTTTCAACAGCTTGGTCTCCACTTCCGTGAAACCGGAATGGGTGCATCTGTTGATTCAGGAATTACAGACTTTGCTGGAAAAAGGGGCCATAGAACATGTTTCCCTGCCAGACATAGAATCAGGCTATTACAGTCTGTATTTCTTGGTCTCAAGAAAGACGGGGGGGGGGGGGTGTCCAATTTTAGATCTTCGCGGGTTGAACCGCTGTCTCAAAAAATACAAGTTCAAAATGTTGACAGTCGAAATGATTGTTTTTCAAATCCAACCAGAGGATTGGTTTGTGACAATCGACCTGAAGGACATATATTTTCATATAGAAATATTGCCACAACAAAGGACGTTCCTGAGGTTCGCTTTCGGGGACAAAGTTCCATTCCATTTGGCCTAGCCCTGTCACCTCGCACATATACAAAATGCATGGATGCAGTCCTGGCTCCTTTACGACTCCAGGGCATCCGTATGTTGAATTACATAGACGACTGATTCTGGCTTAGTCTCAGGAGCTAGCGCTTCGAGATTGAGATGTCGTACTAGCTCATCTCGACTATTTAGGATTGAGACTCACCACCACGAAAAGCGTTCTTTTTCCTGCTTAGAGGACAACGTATTTGGGTGTCACATGGGATTCGATCGCAATGCGGGCATAGCTGACACCTGCACGTGTCAAATCCATTCTCAATACCCTAAAGGAAATCAAGCTAGGCCAGAAAGTGACTGTTCACTACTTTCAGAGAGTTTTAGGTCTCATGGCAGCTGCATCCATATTGATACCCTTGCGTCTTCTGCACATGAGACCATTTCAGTTGTGGCTAAGAGCCAGGGGATTTCACTCAAGGGTCAATCCCCAGAAGCAAATAAGAGTTATGCACCAGGGGCTTCATACCCTATGTGGTTCAGACCCCGGTTTCTAACTCTGGGTCTCACTCTAGGTCCGTGTTGTCATCGCAAGATGCTAACGACAAATGCTTTCCTCACGGGCTGGGGTGCGGTCTTAGATGACCGTCCAGACCAAGGAATCTGGAGAGGCCATCTTCTCGCGTGGCACATCAATTGCCTCGAAATGGGCTCCATTTCTGGCTCTGAAATACTTCCTCCAGCAGTTGAGAGGCTACAATGTCCTAGTGCGGGTAGTCTCGTACAAAAATCACCAGGGCAGACTGCGCTTGTGCCGCTTGAACAAGCTAGCACACCAGGTTCTTTGGACACTGGACAAGTTCCTGTCCCTCAGGGCAATTTACATCATTCCGGGGTATACGAATGTGGGAGCAGACTTGCTGTCCTGACAAGCTGTGACACATGGGAACTCCACCCCGAATTGGTCAGTCAAATCTGGGAGAGATTTTATGTAGCAGAGGTGGACCTCTTTGCATTAGCCAGTGGCATAAATCAGAGCAGCTTTTTATATGCTATGGGGGCTGCAATTGGGGGGTGGCCGCCACTAGACAAACGCAGTCACATTGGATAAGAGATGTTATTGCCCTAGTCTACGAGGCATGTGGTCAGACTTCGCCTCTAGGAATTAGGGCCCATTCGATCAGGGGGCTTGCCTTATCGATTGCTCGGGCAGGAGGTGTCCCCTGTCCCCAGATTTTATAATTCTAGGCTCGTGGATCCTCAAGTCAGCATCCCAGAGTTATGTCTAAGACCTCTTTGGTGATTGTGCGCACACACTACACAAGGCACACCCTATTCCTTGGGTGATAGGGAATAGAGATGGCCCTTAGGTGGGGTGGTGCCTGGGAGCAATCATAAGGTCGGTGGGGGGGAAGAGAGATGGCACGAGACTTGCTGAATACCGCCCTGAGATCGTGGTACTCTGAAGGAACATTAGTGAGATCTGGTGGTTCCTTCTCGGATGTAGGACTGGGACATGGCGTGGCAGCAGCTCGTAAGCAGGTCGTAGAGCATGATGCACCCCAGGCTAAAATCGAGTTCCTGGTCCAGTCGATCTGTGGGTTATGGTGGGTTAACCAGGGCAGGCCCAAGATGACCATGGCGTGAAACCCCTCCATGATAAATAGTGAGGTCCGCTCAAAGTGGTTGCCAGAGACTCTCAGGTCCAAAAGCGGAGTTCTGTGGGTGATGGATGGGAGGGGGCTTCCATCAAGAGCCTGGACCTTAAGATGGGTCTCCAAGGGCAGCGCGGGGATTCCTAAAGCCTTGGCTAAGGCTGCGTTGATTAAATTGCGGTCTGAACCAAAATTAATTAAAGCCTGTACTAGGTGTGTCCGTTGTTTGTGGATGAGGAAGACGGGGAGCAGACAGCGTTGGTCTGGAAGTCTTCTTAGAGCCGAGCCCTCGAGTGCTCCCAGCTGAACTTGAGGGGCCCTCTTCTTTACTGGGCAGCTCTTAAGTAAATGGCCCAATTTTCCACAGTAAAACCAGGCTCCCTCCACTCGGCGGCACCATCGTTCCTCTGGTGCTATACGGGTCCTGTCTAGTAGCACAGGTCTCTCCTGTTCACCTCCTCTTGGTAAGGAGAGCGTGCGCTTGGGGGTTAACATTCGGAGACGCAGCCATGAGTCCACCCGGCCTGCCAGATTCATAAGCTCTTGGAGTGAGGGGGGAAGGTCCCGAGAGACTAGCTCATCCTGAAGATCCTCTAACAGGCCCTTGAAGAACCCATCGCACAATGCCTCATTGTTCCACCCACAAGAGATAGCCAGTGTTTGGAACTCAATGGCGAAGTCGTAAGCTGAACGAGAACCCTGACGGAGCTTCAGTAATTTACGTCCAGCTTCTCTTCCATGACATGAACGATCAAACACTCTCCCCATCTCCTTAGAGAAGTTCTCAAAGTTGGAACAACATGGGTCTTGGGCATCCCAGAGTGCAGTGCCCCACTCCCGGGCTCGTCCTGAAAGAAGCGTGATCACGTAAGCCACCTTGAGCGTTCAGAGGTGAAGGTGGAGGACTGCAGCTCAAAGATCAGTGAGCACTGGGAGAGGAAGGAATGACACGTGCCTGGGTCTCCTTCATAGGTGGGAGGGGCAGGTAGACGAGGTTCTCGCTGCATGTTGAATTCTCCATCCTGAATAGGGGAGAGTTGGAGTCGTTGAAGCTGGGTCATGATGTCAGCGAGGGCATGCTTGGCACTGCGCAGCTCCTGCTGGTGAGCTCCGAGAAGAGCGCCTTGTCTTTCCAGCGCCGATCTCATGCAGTCAAAATCTGCTGGATTCATTTCGATGGCTGGATTATTCTGTCACGGGGAACGCGGAGCAAGACGAATCCAAGCGCAGATGAATGACCGCAGCGTTAATCGGAGGGGGCGTAGTCGGAGTGTGGATGCACGGGTCAAAAGCCGGAGGATCAGTCAGCGGAGCGTAAAAAGCCAAATTGCAAACGAGAGCCGTAGTGGAGGGGAGAAGCGCGAGATCGTTAACCCGGGAAATCAATCAGCGAGGCAAACACAATCCAAAACGTGAGGCGAGAGACGAAGAACCCAGGAAATCAAAATAAACTTGGCAACGTGAAGGCGATGAAACAAAACGCGAGAGAATCAAGGCGAAAAAAACACTCAATAATCCAGCGATTTAAGCAGCGCACAGTGCGTGCTTAAATCACTGGAGTAATCAGTGGATGAGATGAAAAAGAGGTGTAGGAAACGGGGGTGTGGGAACAGATACATGACGGACAGGGGAAAACATGAGCACATGGAGAAGTGACAACGTGGGAAAAAAATAAATAAATAAATGGCACCATGCCTTTATCACCAGCAGCGTGGATTATTGTAATGGTCTCCTCACCGGCCTTCCCAATAAGACCATTAGACAGCTGCAGCTCATCCAGAACGCTGCTGCCAGAATTTTGACTAACCAGAAAATCTGAGCACATCACACCAGTCCTCAGGTCCTTACACTGGCTTCCTGTAACATTCAGGTTAGATTTTAAAGTACTTTTACTTGTTTATTAATCCTTCAATGGCCTAGGACCAAAATGCATTACAGATATGCTCACTGAATATAAACCTAACATACTGCTCAGATCATTAGGATCGAGTCGGTTAGAAATCGAGTCGGTTAGAAATACCAAGGGTTCCCATAAAACATTGGGAGTCCGCTTTTAGCTATTATGCTGCCCGCAGTTGGAACCAGCTTCCAGAAGAGATCAGATGTGCAAAAACGCTAGTCACATTTAAATCTAAACTTAAAACTCATCTGTTTAGCTATGCATTTATTAAATGAGCACTGTGCCACATCTGAACTGACTGCACTATTCTGTGTTTCTGTTTTATTTTGATTTTAAATCAAATTTTAATTAGTTTTAAAAGTATTTTAAATCAAATTTAAAAAATTTTTAAATTATTATTTATTTAAATTTTTTATGAAGTTTTATTGGCATTGTTTTCTATTATTTTCTTTTCTTTTATGTAAAGCACTTTGAATTACCATTGTGTATGAAATGTGCTATACAAATAAACTTGCCTTACCTTGCCTTGCCTTGTTTAAAGATTCTGGGCTTAAGCTCCATTTGAAGGCTATATCTATCTATACCTATACTATGTATCCTTAAAATAAATAAAAGGGCCTCTGACAAAAGACTCATGAATATTGTTGTCATAAATGAGGACCAGAAAAATAAAATGGAGAAAAACAGTATTTCAATTTCAATGGCATGTGATTGTAGATGAACTTAAAATACAGCACAGAGCGGACATCGAGAGTCTGATGAGGCTTATGTAGGGATGAGCAGGCCCCCAAAGAGAGCAAACAACCGTTCACATTCCAGAACCCTCTCCCAGCCTCCATGGCGCCATCTCGCTAATCTTATCTGCCCTTTTGAGACAAGGCAGCATCTCTAACATGAAGAAGTGGGAAACTTAACCAAGGAAGGTCTGTGCGCCTGAAGCCATAAAAGTCCAGGCAACTCCAACGGTGAAAATTGGTAATCTGATAAACAAAGGAGGCAGTTTTACACCTCGGAGTGGGGGGAAAACCCTCCCTAACTCCGACCTCTGGCATTTAACACAGTCACTGACGCGTGCCATTCAGTGAACAAAGAGGCATACGGCAGAGACACTATTTAAGCAATCTGTAAAGTGTGCCAGTAGGGGAAAATGCTATATACATATATTCAGCATGTTTTATGTCTGTGTGTTATGTTTGATTATTCTACATAACTTTAAAGACATTATCAGCATTTACAAACCCCTTTTATTAAACAAAGGTATAAATGAGTGTGTAAGATGGGGGATGTCTGATATCAATCAAGAGTTTATTTTATTCAAAGAACAGTGGTGTACACGGAAAATTGGTTCATGATAAATTACTTTATAAAAGGTATTAAAACTCTAATCGGATGGGCCACACGTGACAGCTGAAAAGCCAGCCTAATGTATGCACAAAAGAGAACCACGTGAGACGTGGCTAAGCCCTGCAGCCACATCCGATTGTCACGGTCTGGCCTGTTGTAACAGCGGATGTTGTTGCAGTGTGCATATAAGGCAGGCATAAATGCAGAGGGGTTTTAAACAGAAAGAGTGTTTTATTTACAAACAAAATACAAACATTGAAACAAACCAACAAAGGAGCCAAAACAACCAACTAAAACTAAAACTAGGGCTCAGGGCTACACACAGGCTAAGAACTGACACAGGGAACTGAGCGCTGACACAGGGAACTGAGCGCTGACACCGGGAGACATGGAGCTGGAACTAACTAAAGACACATAGGGGAACTAGAGATGGGAACTAGAGACTGGACAAGACGGGAGCAAGACAGGACTAGAGACAGGACTGGAGACAGGACAGAGAGACTAGAGACAGAACACAGAGACTAGAGACAGGACCAGGGACACAGAGACTAGAGACAGGACCAGGGACACAGAGACTAGAGAAAGGACTAGAGACAGGACTAGAGAATGGATGGGTTAGTTTTTAGTTGGATTAGTAGCTACTCGGAATATTGATATAAAGAATGATGACCTAACCGGGTTAGTATCTAACTGGATTAGTGGCTAACCGGGTTAGTACTGACCTACTAGGGGACCGGAACACAAGAGGCAAGGCACACATGAGGCTATTCCAAACTAGGGGCTAACCCTACTAGCAGCCAAGGCCTACTAGTGGCTAACCTTGCTAGCGGCTAAGCCCTCATGCGGCTACACATATCTAAACAGACAAGGGGATCAAAGAACTAAACAAGAACAAAGCTAACCCTACTAGCAGCCAAGGCCTACTAGTGGCTAACCTTGTTAGCGGCTAAGCCCTCATGTGGCTACACATATCTAAACAGACAAGGGGATCAAAGAACTAAACAAGAAGACCGACACTATGGAAACACAGAACAGTACTTACGCAGGAGGAGACACTGCCTAACTAAACACGAAACAGGACAGCTCCATGAATCCACTAACACAAGGAACATACATCACCTGACTGAGGTGCCTTCTGGGAAACTGCGTCTACAACCAAAACTACAAAAAACAATCAAGGAAACAGTGCCCTCAAGGTTCTGTAGGAACTGAGGTTCCTAACAGTAACCCCCCCCCCCCTTAAAAAGCGTTACCAGAGGTCCCTGTTACTCTCCACTGACGCTAGGGGGACGGGACGGGGTGGATCCTCCACTGAGGCACTGGACGATGGCCTCCGCTGTGAGGCTCTGGGACAAAGGTTGGAGCCTCCCCGTGAGTTGGAGCCTCCCCGTGAGACTCGAGAGCGAAGGTTGGAGCCTCCCCGTGAGGCTCGGGAGCAAAGGTTGGAGCCTCCCAGTGAGATCCGGGAGCGAAGGTTGGAGCCTCCCCGTGAGGCTTGGGAAAAAAACTAGCGGATGATACCGTACAGAAAACGACCATCAGAACGTTTCCCAATCAGAAGCCGTGGGTGGATAAAACCATCCGCGATGCTCTGAGATCTCGCACCGCTGCCTACAACGCGGGACTTGCGTCGGGGGACATGGACCTGTACAAGGCTGCGTCCTATAACGTCCGGAAGGCGGTGAAGGAGACGAAGCAGCGCTACGGGAGGAAACTAGAGTCACAACTCCAACAGGAGCCTGTGGCAGGGACTAAGAACGATAACGGACTATAAAGCATACATCCGGTATGACGAAGCGGACATGACTCTGGCAGATGAGCTGAACACCTTTTATGCTCGCTTCGAGGCTGCAGCTAAAGATGCTAGCGTTGCTAATGCTAGCGGTGCTAACGGCTGCAGACAGGAAGTCACTGCCAGCACCGGAAACGCGTTCATCATCTCCAAGCATGATGTGAGTAGAGCCTTCAAGAGAGTGAACATCAGGAAAGCAGCAGGACCAGACGGCATCTCACTCTGGACCCAGTTTGCATACTGCCCGAACCGCTCTACAGATGATGCCATCTCTCATCTCCTCCACACAACACTCACTCACCTGGACCCTAGAAGGGGGAATTATGTTAATTATGTTAAAATGCTTTTCATCGACTACAGCTCAGCATTTAATACCATAATTCCCTCTACACTCACCACCAAGCTGGAGGGACTCAGCTCATCTCTGTGTCAGTGGATTTCTAATTTCCTAACTGGGAGACCACAGGCAGTAAGGATGGGTGGACACGTCTCAGCCTCTCTCACTCTCAGCACTGGAGCCCCACGGGGTTGTGTTCTGAGCCCCCTGCTGTACTCTCTGTACACACACGACGGTGTGGCCACTACCAGCTCCACCACCATCATTAAGTTTGCTGACGACACCGTCGTGGTGGGCCTGATCTCTGACAACGATGAGACGGCCTACCTGAAGGAGATTGGAAATCTGGAGAACTGGTGCCAGAGGAACAACCTTCTTCTAAACGTCAGTAAGACAAAGGAGCTGATAGTGGACTTCAGCACTAAGCAGGAGAGGAACTACCAGACCCCCGTCATCAACGAGAGCCCAGTGGAGAGAGTGGACTGCTTCAAGTACCTCGGTGTTCACATCACGCAGGACCTGTCATGGTTCTGTCACATCAACACTGTGGTGAAAAAGGCCTGACAGCATCTCTACCACCTCAGAGAGACTTTAGACTGCCCTCTAAGGTGCTCAGGAACTTTTACTCCTGCACCATAGAGAGCATCCTGACGGGAAACATCGCAATCTGGTTCGGGAACAGCACCATGCAGGACAGACGAGCCCTACAGAGGGTGGTGCGATCAGCTGAGCGCATCATCTGAACTGGGCTCCCTGACCTGCACTCAATCTACAGCAAGCGGTGCTGGACCAAGGCCAGGAAGATCATGAAGGACCTCAGCCACCCCAGCAATGGACTGTTCTTTCTGTTGCGGTCTGGGAAGTGCTTCCGCTCCCTCAAGGCCAATAAAGAGAGACTGAGAAGGAGCTTGAGAAGGAGCAGGCAATACGGTCTCTTAATCAAACCAATACACTGGACTAAAACACCTCTGCATTTTTTGCACACACAGAACAGACAATTATGTCAAACGCACATTTGCACACATATGCACATTTGCACACTTCAAGGACTTCTTTTCACATCCCCCTCATCTCATTTTCAAAATACTACCTCAAGATTTGTACAGACTTAAGTTTTATAAGTTGTAATATATTATATTTCAGATTTTCTATATATTTTTTTAAACTTTTGCCGGAATCTTGTTTTATAGTTTAATTCCTATATTTCCATTTGTAAAAATTTAAGGTCACGGAGCGGTCGTATAAGCATTTCACTGCATATCGTACTGTGTATGACTGTGTATGTGACAAATAAAATTTGAATTTGGTTTGATTTTATTTGAATTTGATTTGACAATGACCTTGTTTCATTCAGCCTTCTGCATTAAGGTTCGTGATCAAAGAAATGCTTTCAGAAATGTAATGTGCCAGAAGGAGCCCAAAAACAGGAAAACTAGTGTATTGGGCTTGTGTAGACAAATGATCATTTCCTAAAAGAAAAAATGTAGCATTATAAAATGTGGTGGTAAAGATCTATTGTTTTCCTCGAAAACTGAAATCATTGTGTATTTATATTTAGTACAGTTCATGCTCATTTAAAGGTCAACTAATACAGGGTTACTGTTCATCAATTACCAAATGACCAAATACCATTATCAAATTTCCCACAAGGGAAGTCATACATAGATTTGGAATTCCGTCAGAGATTAGTTCAGATAACAGATCAGCATTCACTCAGAAAACTGTAAAGCAGTTACTGCAACAACTAAGAATAAAAGATTTGAATGTGTCTACCATTTGCAATCGTTAGGGATGTTAGAAAGAATGAATAGTACCGTCAAAGCAAACTTAAAAAAATCTGTAAAAGTACTAACCTTAACTGGATTGATGCTTTACCTCTTACGCTGATGAGTTATTGCATGTAAAATAACAGAAACGCCCACCTAACCCGCATGAAATGCTTACGGGTTGACACATGCCTCTGGATATTGTAGAGGCCCCTCAATTGCAAATGAGGAAATTAACTGCAGTATTCAGTATACACCGCGTTCCAAATTATTATGCAAATTGGATGTAAGTGTCATAAACATTTAGTTTTTAAATTAAACTCATGGATGGTATAGTGTCTCAGGGCTCATTGGATCACTGAAATGAATCTCAGACACATGTGATAATTAGTTTGCCAGATAAGCCAAATTATCAACAAAGGTTGTTCCAGATTATTAAGCAGGCCACAGGTTTCAAGCAATATGGGAAAGAAAAAGGATCTCTCTGCTGGCGAAAAGCATCAAATATTGCAATGCCTTGGATAAGGTTTGAAAACATTAGATATTTCACGAAAACTTAAGCGTGATCATCGTACTGTGAAGACATTTGTGGCTGATTCAGAGCACAGACAGGTTCGTGCAGATAAAGGCAGAATGAGGAAGGGTTCTGCCAGACAAATTCATCGGGTTAAGAGCGCAGCTGCTAAAATGCCATTACAAAGCAGCAAACAGGTATTTGAAGCTACTGGTACCTCTGGAGTCCCACGAACCTCAAGGTATAGGACTATTCGGCCACCCCTAACCAATGCAGAAGAACCGTTCAAGAAGAACCGTGCCTTCCGTAGCTAAATCATCTCCATGCACGGCTATGCACTATCTCATGCTGCAAAGAATACCTCTGTGTCAGTGGCTGATATGGGCATAAAAGATGAGAAACTCATGGTGTGGCCACCATCCTCCTCTGACCTCAAACCCAAAACCTTTGGAGCATCCTCAAGCAAAAGGTCTATGAGGGTGGGAGGCGGTTTGCATCAAAACAGCAGCTCTGGGAGGCTATTCTGACATCCTGCAAAGAAATTCAAGCAGAAACTGTCCCAAAACTCACAAGTTCAATGGCCTGTTAGGATGTTTTTGATTGAAATAGCTTTTGATTTCAGTAAATATCACAGCCTAAAGCTGCAAATTCAACAAAAGCCCATTTTCAGTTCTTTACAACCTATAAAATGTTTGAACTCTGTTGTGCATAATAATTTGGAACAGTGCATTTTCAGTTTTTTATTTTTGAAATAAATATTATCATTAGGAGTTTTGTTCAATAAAATTCGAATTATACCCTAATGGTTGATGACTTGAAAATTATACTGTCTGTCATTTGCATTGACTTATTATGAAAATCAGAGAAAGATATATCATTTGCGTAATAATTTAGAACGCAGTGTAAATTAATCTATGCGCAGGAAAAAGCATGGAGCCCAGAGAAGAGGGACGCTCCATGCCCAGTTGCTCCAGGAGACCAGATGCATTTACAAATGTTTAGACGGAAGTAGCACAAACCCAGGAGGGGGTCCTACAAAGTCATAGCAGCTATTCCAACAGCAGTTCAGGTGGAAGGCAGGATTACGCGGTATCATTTGAACCACTGCATGAGAATCCCCAAAATAAGTACAGTAAAAGAAGGAAGAAAACCACAGACAGATAAAGCGGAAAGAGGAGAGGAGGACCCATCATCCGATGGTAACAAAGTGCAAAGAAATGCAATCCTTATTGGGAAATAACCAACTATTGACTATAATGACTATTAAACACAATGTAACTCCAAATTACATAGTTGGACTATAGTTGGACACAAGTTGGATACCAAATTACGTAGCGTTGAGCGCTCCGCTGCTCCGAATCAAGTATGAGAAACTGCTTGGGTGCTCATTAACGAGTTACATCCCACTTCTGATACAGACAAAACCGAATGACTGACTTTCACCAGTATTTATTCTCTTCTGGAAGCTGGTTCCAACTGCGGGTAGCATAATGGCTGCAAGCAGACTCCCCTTGTTTTGTGTGAACCCTTGGTCTTTCTAACTGTTAGGTCTGTTAGGTTTGTATTTAGTGAGCATATCTGCAACGTAGGTCCTAGGCCATTGAGTGATTTATAAATGAGTAAAAGTACTTTAAAACCTATCCTAAATGTTATGGGAAGCCAGTGTAAGGACTCAGATTTTCTGGTTCTAGTCAGAATTCTGGCAGCAGCGTTCTGGATGAGCTGCAGTTGTCTAATGGTCTTCTTGGGAAGGCCGGTGAGGGGCCATTATGATTGTAGCAGGATGAGCTGTGGTCTCATCATGTTTGGTTATCTTTGTTATGTGGGTGCCTTATTCACAACAGGCTGCACTGTTTTAAATATACTGCCATACCCTCAGTTGGAGCACTTCTGGGTCACCTGGTTTGTGTCTCAGATTACTCCAGGCGCTAGCCAATCTGCTTACCGGTGGGCTGTTTTAAAGGTAGAGAGAGGTGGAGAGTCTTTCCTTTCATGTAGAGCGCCCGCCCACTTTTTGTTGTGTACCTGACTTTCGGTTTTGCCACAGGTAAGAATGCTCCGTGCAATCGCTTAGCTATGCTTATGGGCAACGGTACTCACTTAAATGGGTTTTAGGTTTCCTCTGGACTCGTTAACAGTGAGGTCTTCTCCTATCAACCGTCTTTTGTAGCATGCCCGACTTTCCCTTTCATATCAGGTATGAATGCTCTTTGCGATTTCTTTTCTATGCTCATATGCAGAGGCACTTGCTTAAATTGGTTTGTAGGTTCATTTTTGATTCTTCTCTAGTGCTGTCTTTTCCTGTTTCCTGTGCTGACTCTCCTTCGTGTAGAGTGCATGTCGTCTCGTTGCACGTCTGACTTCCGCTTCCATCTCAGGTATGAAACTCTTTGCGATTTATTAGTTATGCTTGCTGGAAAAGGCCTGCGGTACTTATTGTTATTTGTTATAGTTTCCACTTTTGGGACTTTTGGGTTCCCTTTTTGACAACATTCCCTTACTGGTGTCGGTAAGTGGCTCGTTTCCTGTACTTCCTGGTTATAAAGGGATTGCTAGTGGTCATTCATTCAGCATTTTGGGACAGGTATGTACATTCTATTTAGTACATTTTATTGTCCTCTGTGATATGTACATGTTTAATTTGTTTCATTTTTACCATTAGACACTATAGGTCGAAGTGGGTGCTGTGGACTAATGCTTGAACGTTGCTGCTTTGCATGACTGCTGCTTTTGTTTCACTGCTGTTTTGTTGTACATATGCTGTTGCTTCGTCACTGTATATGTCTTGCTTTACTGCCATTAGATAAATATATATGCACTTTCTCTCACTGCTGCATTGCATGAATGCTGTTTTGCTGGATTTTTGCTTTGCCATATTGCTGCTTTGCATGATCACTGTTTTATTTTTGCTTGTGCTTCATTTTAGTTTTTGCTTTAGTGTTAGTGGATAAATGGATGCAATATATTTGCCTCACTGCTGTGTTGCATGACTGCTGCTTTGTTGACGTGGTGCTTTGCCTTATTGTCTGTGAGAAAATAAACGTTTATGTACGAAATCCACGCCTCTTGCATGTTCAGTGAACGTACCTGGGTGCCTTAGTTAATTTAATAATTAGGGTTGTTTATTTCCTTGGGTGCAATTCCCAAGGTGGCGTAATTGGCTACAGTTGTTAAAATCAGGGGATTGGCGGAGTTCGAGCCAGCCCCCTGCACCTCGCCACACAATAATCCACCCTGCTGGTGATAAAGCCATGGACACGTTTCTCCAAGTCTTGATTGGAAACAAAACATCTAATCCTTGCAATGTTTTTGAGATGATGGTATGCTGATTTAGTTACTGATTTGACATGACTACTGAAACTAAGGTTTGTTTCCAGAATCACCCCAAGATTCTTGACTTGATTTTTAGCTGTTTGACCCCTAGAGTAAAGGTATGCATTCACCTTCAGAGCTTCATCTTTGTTTCCAAATGCAGTGACCTCAGTTTTTGTTTAACTGAAGAAAGTGGTAAGACAACAATATGTTATATAGCTTATATGTTATATATGTTATATATAGTTATATATATAACATGGTCTTTCAGCCTTCCCTTTAATGTTAATGTGAAGACCAGGTGCGCACGCGACTGAACAATAAGACCCTGCGGAATAATTTATGTTAATGAGCACGGGGATCTTCTCCCAGGTTGCAAACGCTCGAGTCCCACTTACTAGATTCCAGTTCAGCCAATCACAAGTGAGCCAGGCTCATGCTATTTTCCCATTGGTCAGCCAGGCAGAACGGATGGTAGGATGATGTGACATATACATTCTCCGTGCAGAGATGTTGGTGTGAAAAATTACATCAAACAATCACAATGCATCACCATAGGCGTGTTCTCTCTTTTTTACTATACTTCTGGATCTATTTCTCAATGGGAAAAAATGTGTGTGTGGTGAGGTGTTATGTTTTTGTATGTATGTAAGGAAGTCTATGCTTCCTTATACCTTGCATGATGCAAAATATACTTAACATGTGGTCCTAATAATGTAAAAAATCATAAAGTTTGTTAATAAAGACAAAAACATTAATTTTCATTTAGCTTTAGGTTATAATATATATATATATATATACCCCGCCTCATGCCCTAAGCCTCCTGGGATAGGCTCCAGGCCCCCCGCGACCCTGAGTACGGGATAAAGCCGTACAGACAATGAGTGAGTGAGTGTATACTCTATTAGTGTAAGAAACAGCAGAAATAATTCCAAATTACTTCATATTATGCTGCACAAATTAATATTCAAATTTGGTATTTCTCACAGCAATAAAAGGGTTGAGAAAATCTATATTTTTTGACAGGATGATGACAGGATGATGTAATAATAAAGTTATTATTATTAATAATAATATTAAATCACATGAAAGCATTATTATTTCATTTTAGGATCTGTTTATGACAAATGAAAGACAGCATTATGGATATTTTAATTTATCATCTTATGTTACGTGGTTCGGTATGGAGAGCCGCACCACGCGATGTTTTTAATTATAAGAGCCCTTATGCTGAGCGTTATAGTGGGTCAATGGAATAGGAGATAGTGAGAGTGCTTGTGATACACACGGGAAGACCTTCCCGTTTGGAGATAGCGTGGGATTATTAATTAAGGAACTTAAAAGGAAACCAATGAAAACTGTAAACACAAAATAAACAGAAGCTCTGCCGTCTCCGCGAGAACGGACGGGGTTCTGGAAAATAAAACTAAACTTTTATCCTCTCGGGGTGTTCCCCCTTATCGAGGACCTATGGGAGAGAGAGAGAGAGCGTTTGTGCACTAATACACCGTACTGCGCGCGTACGCTGTACTGCTGCGTGCCGCGCTCTCTATCTCTCTCTCACTCGCCGGCGTCTTAAACAGACAGAGGCTGGGGCTTTGCCTCTGTCCCTAAACAGCTGTCTGTCTGTCTTTTATTTTATTTTATTTCTTTTCTTTGGCCCTGATACCTTCACTGGTGCTACCTAAATGATCGCACGAAGTGCGCCGGTATCAGGACTCTTAAATAAACACACCGTCAGGTGCGGCTTGATCAGGCTGATTGCCTGACGGCGGCGTTGCCTAGCAACCGTGTGTATAGATGGCCATGTTTTTGCCTGTTCAGAACTCCGCGTGGTAACCACTTGCAGATCTGCCCGTTCTGAACAGCTTAAGCACGGCTCTGCCCCTCGCGCGACCCGCAACGTTACAGCTTATCCATCTTCAGTGTGTTTATTGAACTGTATGAGAGGTGTGATTATGCAAAACTGTAAATTAGTAAATTAGAATTTAATTAAATGCAGGTACATTTTGACAGAACTTTTATTTCCAGTCATCATATTAGCTTGTACAATTAAAAGTGCTCGCTAAACTTGTTCTGTTCTCAAAGACTCACATTTATTCACACATTATTTCAAAATTACTCAGTTCTCACAAGTAATGATTAAAGACAGCTTCGTATTGTTCTTGTTTCCCTGATGTCGTTTTAGGCTCTCCAGTCTCCTTGACATACTCCTGTAAATAACGTATACATGTTAATGTAAATACTTGTCATATCTGATGACATGCAGATTACTCGGATGAAAAAGTGTTAAACCTCCAGTTCCTCCAGAGAGCAACAGCCCTCTTCCACCTTCAGTCCGATTCCAAGGCTGAAGCTCATGTAGCGTTCCTGCATGGCACAAAGCACATGACATACAATTGATCAATTCCCAGGAGCAATCGGACTGCTGATCCAGAATGAGTATTTTGCCTTGATCCCACAATAAATAAAGATGCGTTTATTTCAATACTCTTCACAACCATCAGGTCTAGTTGATATTATTACTATATACCATATAGTAGTGATTAGGATTACCCGAAGCATATTTTGCATAATTCCTTCCTCAATCATCTTGGCTGCGTTTCTGAGACCTCGAGCGAAAGCATCCATGGCGCCAATGTGAGCGATGAACAAATCCTCCAGATCAGTGGATTCCCTCCGGACCTTGGCATCGAAATTTAAACCTCCAGGCTGCAGGCCGCCCTGCTCAATAACAGTCTGGGAGATTTAAAAGTGCATAAATATCTGCTCGTAATTTTGAAAATCAACATCTATTCATATTTCATTTTAGAAAACATTTCAAGTCACCTTCATCACCAAGGTTGTATTTCGGATGTCCATGGGAAACTGATCTGTGTCCCAGCCCAGGTCAGGCGAACCGGTGTTGGCATCCACAGACCCCAGCATACCAAACCTACACACAGCCACACGCACAGCCACACGCACACACACACGCACGCACACACGCACGCACACACACGCGCGCACACACGCGCGCACACACGCGCGCACACACGCGCGCACACACGCGCGCACACACGCGCACACACACACGCACACACACACGCACACACACACGCACACACACACGCACACACACACGCACACGCACGCACACGCACACGCACACGCAGTGTTCAAAAACATCATGCTGCATTACAATGTTTAAAGAAATGGCACAAAATGATCCAGAGCACCATACACAGAGGCCATGATGATGTCATGTTCATACGAATGTCCAGCCAGAGTTGTGTGATTGGGTTCGATATTCAGTTTAAAGTGTTTGTCCAGTCCAAAGTGCTTAAGAAATCCAATAACACTCATCGCATCTGTGAAAAAAGGCAACGATGGATCAGTACATGAAACTATTCCATGCATCCAGTAAATATTCATGTAAACATATATTATTCATATAACATATTTGATTAATATAATTAATTAGTTTTAATATTAAAGGCGACTTACTGATTGAGAACGCTTACCATAATCATACTGGTGCTTGCATGGTTCCTTTGGCTTGGGCTCAATGAGAAACTGGCATTTTAATCCGATCTTCTCTTTATAAGCTGCAGTTCAATCTAACGTTAGATATTCTTTGGTGACAAAAGACATAAATGATAAAACATCAATTGAAACGGATCCAAATCTACTTCATACCCAGGGCCATTTTGAAAAAGTTGGCCATGTGCTTGAGTTCAGCCGCCACATCTGTGTTGAGTGTGGAGAGGAAGCCTTCACGACCTCCCCAAAACACTGCAAGACAGGAGGAGACAGGAAGCCATGATGAACACACATCTCCAATCAGAATACAAAACACATTAAATACAGTTAACAATAACTACAACAGCAAATCTGACAGTCCAAAATAAAAGGTAAAAGACACGAGAGGATAGATATGAACAGTGGAAAAGATGTAGCAAGAAACACATAACTTTAATTAAAAATAATGTCATCATAATGTAGAAGTACACGCATAAAACCTATTATTCCATAACAAATTAAAAAGTATGAAGAGGAAGCCTCGGGTGGATCCTGGAATGTCATTTTAAGTTATGTATAAAGTGAAAGTTGTTCTCACCAAAGTTCTCAGCCTGCAGTTTCTTGGCAATCTCCAGACCTTTTTTCACCTGAGCCCCAGCAAAGGCAAAAACCTGGCAGTCTGGGTTACTCGCCGCTCCGTTCATATATCTACATGTGTACAAGGTTAATAATGTGTCTATATGAAACAATATAGTGCTGTTGCATGGCTGTTTAATTATTTATACAATAGGTTATGTTCTACCAGAGTGCTGCTGAATTCTGGAAAGAAAGGTGTTGATTAATTCCCTTCAATAGTGCCTACTGTATATTGTACTGGCATTCAAGTCAAACCAGGACTCACGAGAGTAAAAACTTTATTTATTTCTCTATATAATCCTCTGCTACACTAATGCACTTATCCCAGCGTTTCACTAGTGCTTGGATACCATCAAGGTAGCACGTTTACTCAGGACACCAGAGCCATGATCAGACTGCCTGCTTCACTACTTAAACACTGGCCTCCCAGGAACTCCTTTAACGGCCCAATCATGTGAAAATAATTGGATTGAGGTCAGGACTGTACAGGCGATATGGCAATGACTTTCAGCCGAGTTCCTGTAATGTGCAAGTGGTGTTGGTGAATGATTGTGTGTACAGTTCCCACAGGCAGATGCATCTCTTCTGCAAGTTGCTGACAAGTTATCTGTTGTTTTTCAGGGATCAGGGTTTCCACTCGCTGAATGTCCACAGGAATGACTGCAGTGGGCTCGGAGTCACCACGGCCAGAAGCGCCATTCACTGAAGAATGATCTCCTTTAAACCATTTGCACCATTGACATGGTTTACTGCGGCAAAGAGTCTCATCACTGTGATGTTTTATAAATACATTCCTGAGAAATTTCATCACAAGTCCTGGTTTGACTTGATTTCCCCTTGTAGTTTGAAGGTTCTAATTAATATCTGCACCATGTGAGTTTTCTTACAGCTCAGCTTTTCCTGTTAAAATGCTACGATTAGAAATCACGACTTGACTGCTGAGTCACTGCCCCATTTACAGCCTGCTCTTCTCTTCTCAGTGTGACTGACCTGGGATGAGCAAAGAGGTTGCAGGTGACCCACAGCACTTTCACTCCAGTCTGCTTCTGCAGCTCGAGCGCCAGGTCGGTTATCTCATCCAGGTTCCTATTGGACTCCTCCAGAGTTCGTCCCTCAGGTGCCATGTCCCTGAAACAACCGAACAATACTTAACGAGCATTCATTAGTAACATTAACAACCTTAATAACAATTCTTGTACGGTGTAAATCCAATACACACCTGTCATGAAAAGTGTAGTACTTCACCTAAAAGGAAAATGTTGTAATTTTAAAACACAGGAATTCATATAGGGAGGTAAGGTGATTACTGCGTAATATGTCCACGGTCCACCATGTTCTTCTTGTGTCAGTGCCTGGTTTCCTTCCATCTCCAAAACAACATGATGGTGGATATTAAGGCCTAGATGTGAATCCAATCCACCTACTGTACAGTCATGTTTTTGGAAGTTGGGAGGAAACCAGAGGAACCCTGAACATAGTGAGAACATGGCCAGAAACTCTGTTCAAACAGACATTAAAGTTTTAAAAAAAGAGAAAAAATGGGGAAACTTGATTTTTTTCTGTACACCAAGTTTGGTGAAGAACTCAAATGCAGCACTGAGTCTTTTCTTCGCTATCTCCATGCTGTTGTCTCCTTCATTCCAAGGCCTGTGCAGGGTGGGAGAGCCAAATGGGTCAGCACCTAACAGAGAGGTGAGAAATTTATTCGACCAGCTGTGGTTTGGAATTTGATGAGCTTTTTGAACGCAGGTTTAAGGGATTGAGGGATGCACATGCTATATAAACAGCCACAACACCAACATCACCACCAATTGCACTGAATAACACTGATTATTAATTATATACCAGAAAACTGGTGACAGGATCATGGACACGCGAAGCTCATCTATGCCCACAGGGACCAAAGGCCAGTCTGATCTCATAGAAAAGCCAAATCCAGGCAGGACCCACCCCTCAACCCAGAGCACCCAAAGGATCTGCTGCTAAATCCTCAGTCCCAGACACCACAGTACACCCACAGAGGTCTCATGGAGTCATCAGCATCCATTGCATTTTAATGGTATAGCTGATCAGTATATGTGACTATATGCCTAAGCATATGCTAAGCTTAACATTATTTCCGTGTTTATGACTGAAAACACACTCTATGGGTTTATCACAGATTTCAAAACAGTCATCCTCACGAAAGGTCAGAACGGTCCAACCAGCTCCAGCCCTCACGCAGCCTGATTAGTGGCATTTCTATGAAGCTGAGCAGCTGTGTTATGCACCTCAAGTGTGTTAACGGTGCTTGATGCTTGCTCATTAAAAAACGCTTCAGCCTCTTAACTGCTGAGCGTCTATTGAAGGAAACGCAGGCTATAATAATCCCAGCGTGCTGAAAGACCGTGTGCGCGCGCCAACGTGGTCGTCTCACCCGTTCCACAGAAAGAGTGCCAGTAACAAACAGAGAATCGGAGCCAATCCTCCATCGTCCTGCCCAGCAAAATCTGCAAATCAAAAGAGGTTTTAAATACAATTTGAGCAGATCTTAGTGCGTAGCTCTCTCTCTGTTTGGTTTTATTTATAAGGATACCATTGCATGAGTAATAAAGGGTCACTGTTACTCTGTTATTCACACCACTGTATCATTCCTCTTATACCACTCCAATTCCCAGTGATTACAATGTTTTATTCAGTAAAAAACAACAAGGACCTTTCATACACTTATGGTATTTAACTAAGTTTAACAAAAGATACTGCCTTAACCGTTTAGGTCCCTCAATTACTACAAGCTCTAAGTAAATAGATAAATTCAAAAAATGATAAATTTAAGGATTTTTTTATATACTTGGATGCAAATCCTTTGTAGTCAGTAAGTCAAAATCAACTTGACAAGGCAACTTTTCATCAGCAGCTTTTAAACTGCATATCATCTACCAAATACAAATTCAAACTGGTCATCTAGTTACTTGTGAGTCTGTGAAAATTTATGTCAAATAAAAAGCTGTGATTTCTAAACGATTTGTGCAATAATAAATTAAACCTCTTGAATTAGCCTACAGTCTATGTTTTAAGCATATCTGGATTGATTTAACAATTCTGGTGAACGACAAAAACAAAAATATGAAAACTGCTCATTTGTCCAAATAATTAGTGTAGTTGTGTAAATCTACTTTGTGACGATGTTGTTTCTTACGCAGTTTGGGTTATTCTACAAAAATGCTGGAAAGTGCTGTAACTTAGTCTTGCTGATTCCAAAATTATTTAAAAATTAACATAACAGACACATTACTTTTATATGTCCAGAAAATACTGTATAGTAGTCAATCATGAAATACATTTTCTTACTTTAATGTTTAATATTTAATTGTAGCATTTTTTTAATAGGCCAAGGTCAAGGAAATGTCTTGTCACTTTGATCATACATCAAAGTGAGACAAATACTTTTCATCCAGACTGTTTTTTTCCACAAGCCATCCGTCTCCTCAACAAAAAGGGACTGGACTGATAAAACACAAACACACACACACACACACACACACACACACACACACACACACACACACACACACACACACACACTCAGATTAAGTTTTACCTTAACTCAAATACCTCAAAACATTGAGACTGGACTGATTAATCAACACACACATGTTCACTTTATGTTGCTTTTTTTTGTATAAAAACATAGAGAGTCCCCTGTTAACTTAAAATGTCGATCTGTCTTGTCCCAGCTAGCCAGCTAATTAGGTCTCTAAGTTAGCTACTTAGTTTTTCTGTTAATTTATGTTGTACATTTATGTTGCTTGTAGCACCTTGGAATTCAGCACCTTTCATGGAATAAATCTGATTCACAATAACATCAGTATTTTATAAAATAAGTGAAAGATTAAAATCATAAAACAATAATTGATTATAATTGATATGGAATAAATATCAGTCAATCCAAACTATGTCATGTCATTGGTGTTACTGTTACACAAAAAGAGTTTTAATGCGAAGCTTTTAAGACTGTCGTTTGAGTTACTTGATTATTATAACTAACAAAAAGGTGCAAGGCGACAGTGCTAACCACTAAGCCATTGTGCCGCCGACACTTCATACACATGGAAGCTATTTTGTAAATAGTCAAGATTTTTCCCTAAATTGCCATTGGTGTTACCAGGAAGAGAAGTAACACTGGTTATTAAATGTATCAATAATAATAATAATAATAATACCACACTAAGCTATACTTTTTGTGGGTTCATAAAGTTTAAAAGTAAGTTATTGCTATTAAAGACGTTCTAGGTGTGAAACAAAGAAATACATTTCAGATTTTTTTTTTTTTATGACCCAAATTCCACCTTTCCTGTAGAATGACCCGTGAGTGCATTGACATGCTGGACATGGGACCTGTGGAGGAGATAACACTCGAAACACACACAAAATGCATTCAGCCTGCATGCAAATCTATAATAATCAGCTGTCCATAGTCTCTACACATTCCTATATGTACTGTCTAGATTTAATTAAGGATCAGATCACTTACCTCTGATGCATTGTAATATTTGAAACACAGCACATCTCTTGCACTGGCATCAGGCACATAAGGAATCTTGGAAATGCCTTGTAAAATAATGAATAAGGAACACAATTTAGTGCATACATTTGATCAGGTTATAAGCTGTGATTTGAGCCACTGCATCAAAAGTTACAGAATCTGCAAACACGTGATCAGCACCTCACTCACCCTCTGACTGTTCACAGGCCTACAGAGCAACTCTGCAGCTTCTCACACGTTCGTGCATTTCTGTCATTACACTGATTTTTGTTCCCCAGCACGAATTACAGTATATCTATTTTAGTTCAGCACTTTAAACGTTAGACTGAATTATACTTACCTGGGAAAAACTCTGTGTTTGTCGACATGACAAGTTTCTAAAGTTGCGTCGCGTCTCGTCTGTTTTTGAGCTGGGGGGGAAAAAAACGCCCCCTGCAATCTCACCAGTGGCCACCAGGTGTCGGTAAGGACACGCAGTATAGACAAAGGCTTCATTCACTGATGATTGTATTGACAGAGTTTAAAGGAATTGCCTCTTAAAACATGGGATTTTCAAACATTTAATGGGGAAAAAAACATACACAAACAACAGATACTTTTAACTTTAACTTTTATATTATATAATAATGAATAATAATATGTAAATAATAATCTTTACTTTCTATGCAGACAGCTTCCCTACAGTTATGTAATAGTATCTATCTATATATCTATCCCACCAGATAAACGTTTTCCTGATTTTTATTGCTCTCTACATTGTAAAACAATTCTGACGGCATCCAAAATATGCAATAATCTTCTGATATTGAGATGGCACTACTCTGAGGTGCTTGTTTGTTAACTGGTGATTTCTGAGGCTGGTAACTCTAAATGAACTTCTCCTCTGCAGCAGAGGTAAGTTTTGGTCTTGCTTTCCTGCGATGGTCTTCATGAGAGCCAGTTTCATCATGGTGTTTGATGGGTTTTGCAAATGCACTTGACAATACTGTTCTTGCAAGAACATCTTAAGACAATTTATGTCTTAAAATAACAACTGACTATTGTTATTACGGATTGTTCTATATTGTTCTAGAATGTGAAAAGTTTGAATTAAAAGGTGTGTCCAAACATTTGTCCATTATCTAAGTCCTAATTAGTTATGCAAATATACGAAATAATATTCTGGATCGTTTACCTATTTACCTATGGTGTAGTGGTTAGCACTGTCGCCTTGCACCGCCATGGTCCGGGTTCGATCCCCGGCCAGGCTCGATTCCCGTCTCTGTGAGCATGGAGTTTGCATGTTTTCCTCGTGCTTGGTGGTTTCCCTCCGGGTACTCCGGTTTCCTCCCACAGTCCAAAGACATGTAGGTTAGGCTAATTGGCGTTCCCAAATTGCCCGTAGTGAGTGTGGATTGGCACCCTGTCCAGGGTGTACCCTGCCATGTGCCCTAAGTCTCCTGGGATATGCTCCAGGCCCCCCATGACCCTGAATACAGAATTAAGCGGTATAGATGAGGAGTGAGTGTAAAAGTAGACAGCGTCATTATCAACTTTCACACCATTGTGAGTGTGTCAAAAGCAATACGTCTGAGGAGCGGCAGCAAGTTAACCGCATATGACGAGTAGTTGGGTCAGGTGTCAGTATCGCTGTGGTACTGCATAAACTAGGTCGTGCCTTATTTACCACCTGACTTCCTGAGATTTTATTCATGTCCATTTATATGATTATTAATGAGGAACATGAAAAAAGCCCTCCATTTCCTCCTGACTGAAGCTAGCTGGCTAGTTAACCTGCTAGCACATAAGCTCACAAATGCTAAAGCAAAAGTTTGGGTCTGAGTTCGCATCATAAATTGTTATATGTTCAGAAATTTTTTGATAGTTAACCTGTGAGAATATAGCCCATTATAATGACCAACAATTTTTAATTTTTTTTGCTAATTAACAAATTAAAATCTATTCATAGGTGTTCACACAGGCTCTGTGGCTAATAGTGCTAAGTCCATGCACAGTAGGTGTAGCAAAGCACTATGAATGGGAACAAGAAATATATCATATTAAGAGAACAAAATTATGGCAAGAGCAGATGATGTCGATTTTTTGGTCTTTCTGGCAGGGAGAACGCTTTAAAGGATCTGTGTAGAGCAGAACAACCATGTTTTTCTCTCAGGAATGATTTCAAACTAGGATTAGCCTTAATTATTAAACCAATGAACTATTGAAGAGTGCTGTTTCTTAACGTGTATGATACGGACGTACAGTAGGTGAAGTTTCTTTTTTGTGTATTTAGCTACAAAATGCATGGAATGACCAGACAAGTAAACACTTTTTCCTTAACAGGATCACTGTAGGTTCTACCATGTTTTTGGCAGGTTGGAGGAAACCAAAGAATCCAGAGGAAGCCCAAGTATCTGTCATCCAGGTCAGACTTAAAGCAAACCGTGACCTGGATGACAGAGAATCTTTGCAGATACTTGGCACTCATGTAGCAAATTGAGCTCTGCATCCAGATACTAGTAATAATTATCAAGAAAACAGACGATTAATGTTAATATTCAGTAGCTTTACATCAGAAAACTGCAAATCAGCAATCAGTGTTCAAAAACATTTGAAGTACCTCATATTCTTTTTATGGTTATGGTATAATACAAAATATCTGATGCCAAAAAGTTAACAGAAAATGTAAAAACACATGACTGCATATACACATTCATCATACACACGTTATATACACACATTACAGCAGGTTAAGAGACACCCATCAGAACCCGTTGTCTGGAACCCCAAAGGCTCCAGGTGGAATCAAATCTGTAGAACTCGCTGTATGTAGCATACATATACAGTACACACAGGATACAGTTAAAGCCCCTGCCATCGTTTTCCTTCAACACAATATAAAACAACTTCCATGGCACAACATGAACAAATCTTTTGCATGGGTTAAAAACAGGCCATGAATGGCTGCGTCCTTTCTTGACATTGGACAGATATTTTTGCATAATACAATGGAAGGTGAAAGAAAAGCCACCAAACACCAGGCATTGGAGAAATGAGGCACTTTAGCACCTGGCGGAACGACGCGTGTTTTTGGCATGTGACAGCGTTACAGTACTGCAGATGGAGGACTGCAGGAAATACAGTACTGTATACGGGAGCGGTGGTTTAGAGACGCCGTTATGCTGGCAGATCCATTGCGTTTGTCTCTTTTGTTGTCTTTTTCTTCTTTTTCTTCTCGCTCCTCCGATGCCAGGGCTTGCACACGCAGCACAGGATGCACGGAGAGGCTAAAAGCAGCAGAGGAGATGTCACTACCACGATGATGCTCATACCCACCAGGATGCCTGCCACCTAAAAATTGTAAAAAATAAATAAATAAATAAATAGATTTATTCAGGAGCTAAGCTTCATTATGAACCTATTCAGGTGTAAAGTACATACATAAATAGTTTGTGGGAGAATTTGGTACGATTTGCAAAATATAAAAATCTTTCTAGGGCTGAATTAATTCTTTACATTTAATATTTTTATAATATGTAGTGAAAAACTGATTGTCACAAGTCATGTGCATTGTTAATTTGACATTTTGTTGACCAATCATGATTCATTGCCATTCTGTTGCTGCTTGCCCCTGTTGCGCTGCGCCACATTCCCACTACGTCCACAAATGATTGGGTGAACGCAGTAAGCACATACTGTAGTACTGTCTCCTTTGACTTCTTTGACTATTGTCTCCAGCTGCTGTGTTGTTGTTTTTTGTTGGTGTTGTTGTTGTTTTGGACTTTAAAAATGCTAAAAACCTGGTGAGAACAGGATGGCATTCTGACCTCTTCAGGCTTGTGCTATGACCATAGGTTATAGAAGATAGATTAAGTACATATTACTTTGTGCTTACCACATTTATGGCATGCATATAGCTAGTTATCAGTGTTTAGTCACATTTAGTCCAATACTGGAACACTCCGTGACACTTCGTGACAAAAGGCACAGCACGCTATTTTACCAACCTCCTGGATGCAATGAAAATGTAGCAAATGTGTGATAAGCGCCTGGTTAGAACGTAGGGCGACCTGATCGGACACAATAATAAATCATGTTGTCACTAATTTCTTATGCATTGAGAACTGGACATGGCTAGGAAGTAGAATAAATGTAATAATGAAATGCACATGTTTATGCACACTTTTACCTCGTTCCCACCTTGATCTTTGATATTAGGACACTTCTACTGGGAACTTCATTGTCTTTGTATGTAGCGGGGGCCTTATGTCCTGTGCAGATGCCTGACCCCAACCCACTGAACACTTTTAGGATCAACTGGAATCACCAGCCTCCTCTTGACTCAAGACCACTTATCCCCAAGTCAACCCCAAGTTTTATACGTGGTTTACAAATCAGTTGAACAATGGCCTTTGTTGCTATGTGTATTCCTTTCCACTTCACTGCAATGCTGTGTGATTGTTGACTTGACTCCTTCTGTCTCACTCTTAAGTACGAGCAATTCCTTCATGTCTACTTCTGGATGTCCGAGTTCCTCTTTATGTCTCACTCATGTTTATAGTCAATGAGTAGAAACGTTTGTCAGTCATTTCTAGTATCTCAGTTTTGCTAGAATACAAATAGATACGGATCAGATACTGACACACTTTTGCATAGACTCACATGGCCAGATATGTCCTCTAATGTCTATTAAACATGTCATGGAGCAAGTTGTTGCTACCAAATACACACATGGACAAAATTGTTGGTACCCTTCGGGTCAATGAAAGAAAAACTCACAATGGGCACAGAAATAACTTTAATCTGACAAAAGTAATAATAAATAAGAATTCTATGAATGTTAACCAATGAAAGTCAGACATTGCTTTTCAACCATGCTTCAACAAAATTATTTTAAAAAATGAACTCATGGAACAGGCCTGGACAAAAATGATGGTACCCCTAACTTAATAGTTTGTTGCACAAGCTTTTGAGGCAATCACTGCAATCAAACGATTCCTGTAACTGTCAATGAGACTTCTGCACCTCTCTGCAGGTATTTTGGCCCACTCCTCATGAGCAAGCTGCTCCAGTTGTTTCCGGTTTGAAGGGTGCCTTTTCCAGACAGCATGTTTCAGCTCCTTCCAAAGATGCTCAATAGGATTGAGGTCAGGGCTCATAGAAGGCCACTTTAGAATAGTCCAATGTTTTCCTCTTAGCCATTCTTGGGTGTTTTTAGCTGTGTGTTTTGGGTCATTGTCCTGTTGCAAGACCCATGACCTGCGACTGAGACCCAGCTTTCTGACACTGGCCAGCACATTTCTCTCTAGAATCCCTTCATAGTCTTGAGATTTCATTGTACTCTGCACAGATTCAAGACACCCTGTGCCAGATGCAGCAAAGCAGCCCCAGAACATAACAGAGCCTCCTCCATGTTTCACAGTAGGGACAGTGTTCTTTTCTTCATATGCTTCATTTTTCCATCTGTGAACATAGAGCTGATGTGCCTTGGCAAAAAGTTCCATTTTTGTCTCATCTGTCCATAGGACATTCTCCCAGAAGCTTTGTGGCTTGTCAACATGTAGTTTGGCATATTCCAGTCTGGCTTTTTTATGATTTGTTTTCAACAATGGTGTCCTCCTTGGTCGTCTCCCATGTAGTCCACTTTGGCTGAAACAACAACGGATGGTGCAATCTGACACTGATGCTCCTTGAGCATGAAGTTCATCTTGGATCTCTTTAGAAGTCTTTCTGTGCTCTTTTGTTACCATTCGGATTATCCGTCTCTTTGATTTGTCATCAATTTTCCTCGTGCGGCCACGTCCAGGGAGGTTGGCTACAGTCCCATGGATCTTAAATTTCTGAATAATATGTGCAACTGTAGTCACAGGAACATCTAGCTGCTTGGAAATGGTCTTCTAGCCTTTACCTTTAACATGCTTGTCTATAATTTTCTTTTGAATCTCCTGAGACAACTCTTTCCTTCGCTTCCTGTGGTCCATGTTGAGTGTGGTACATACCATGTCACCAAACAACACAGTGACTACCTGGAGCCCTATATATAGGCCCACTGACTGATTACAAGATTGTAGACACCTGTGATGCTAATTAGTGGACACACCTTGAATTAACATGTCCCTTTGGTCACATTATTTTCAGTATTTTTTAGGGGTACCATCATTTTTGTCAAGGCCTGTTCCATGAGTTTATTTTTTTTTATAATTCTGTTGAAGCATGGTTGAAAAGCAATGTCTGACTTTCATTGGTTAACATTCATAGAATTCTTATTTATTATTACTTTTGTCAGATTAAAGTTATTTATATGACCATTGTGAGTTTTTCTTTCATTGACCAAAGGGCACCAACAATTTTGTCCACGTGTGTACATGTAATGAATAGAACTAATGAAGTTCATCAACAGATCATTATGTGCAGTTATTCCTCTGTAGACATTTCCGACATACCTGTGTCCTGTTCCACATGACAGAAGCTCTGGAATGTCCTAACTTATTACGGCAGGGACCTTTATCATAGTGTCTCAGGAAAATGTCCCCCTGCAAAACACAACCAGGTTCATGATGTGAAAAGCAGTATATATATATTACATACATGTCCTGGGTTAAACAGTAGAGGGGTGCTTACATCTAGGTTCTGCAAGCAGTACCAGCAGAAAGTGTGTTTGCAGCTCTTGCACAGCATTTGGGCGCAGCCCTGGTTACGCTCGATGTACACACCACACTTGGGGCACTGCTTGATGACCGGGTCTGTATCAGCACTGGCTTGAGCACTGCACAGAACAGACAATTTTTTTTTTAGTTTTGCACTATGGCCAGTAGGGGGCAGTAGTTAAAAAAAAAATCTGTTCATAAATCCCTTTTCTTCCAGATCCTTCAACAGAATTGGGAGTTTTAATCCTAAACATTGTTTTAAAACAATTTAATGAACACTATCCAAGCTGTAATAGAAATACATGCATTTTTGCTGTACACCAATGCTGCTGGACGAAGTTATGTTTAGGGGTAGGGAACTCCTGGTGTCAAAACGAGTCTACCGGTTCCTCTTTCTTATGTCATGGGAGGCTCATTGAAATATTCTAAAAATAGGATTTCTACTTACTTTTTTTCTGAGGCAAACAAAACAAAATCGAACTGGCCAGATCTCAGCAATCGGACATGATACAGTAATGAACTTGGTATCAAAAGGAGACTTATTAAGCCATATTTTCAGACTTAAATTACAAGTCTGAAAATATGCATAACTTAAATCACAGAAAATGTGACGATATGAATGCGACGGGTCACATATGGGAATAAACTTTTAAAATCATAAAATAATTATTTAACATGAGCGTGTGAAATAAATATTTATTCATTCATTCATCCTTTATACCAACTATCCTGTGTACAGGGTCAGTGGCCTGGAGCTTATGCCAGGAGACTTAGGGCGCGGTACACACTGGACTGGGTGCCAAGCCATTGCAGACACCACACACATACACTAGGCGAAATTTGGTAACGTCAATTAGCCTAACCTACATGTCTTTGGTCTGTGGGAGGAAACCCACCAAGCACGAGGAGAACATGCAAACTCCATGCACACAACCTTGAAGGTGCAAGACATCGGTGCTAGCCACTACACTACTACTACATGGCTAGTGAGCTGCCTTTAAAGAGAAAAAGAGTTGAAGAAACTAGCCAAATCCAATTTAAAACATGTCAATGTTACAAACAATAATTTTACTAAGGTATCCTTAAAACTATAAGTACTGCAGGTTTAGAATCCCTTCTCACCATTACAAACTGCACCTTGCAATATCTGCAATATATAACTAATTGAAAGGATACACTGTACATGTTAATAGTAAATAACTCTACAGTATATTTTCTCACTATAATAATATAATATACTTGATTATTAAAATACTTCAAACAGCAGATGGCAAAAACATTTTTCTCAGCAAAAATAAAACAATATTTCTGAAAAAAAGAATTGTACATTCGCCAGTGGATTATAATGCACAAAATCCTGCGATCTTCTATAAATTAATCCAAATACGCAGTCAGCAAAACAGCACTGAGCCAAATGACAAAAATCTATTAGTATGATCTTAAATGCTTATTCAATCTTTAATAAAGCATTCTGGCAGCAGTAACCTGTCGTTGGCAGGCAGCACCATTAGAGGCTGGTGCTGTTGGCAGCTGTGTCCATCCTCCCAGAGCTCTTTGCAGGCGCAGCAAAAGACACCGTGGCATGTCGGGCAGGGAACTGGGACCGGTTTACCCTCAGCACCAGGGTTCACACTGCATACAGCCTGACATTCCAGCACGGGGCACCAGGCTTTACAAGGGTCCAACTGAACACCTGAGAGAGAGCGAGACAGAAAGTGTCAGTAATACATTTTATCATAGCTATGGCTCTGTTCAGTAGACTTGTGCTCTGAGACCTCTTTGGTAGGAAGGTATGCAAATATTAATAAATTATTCAAATGGAAGAGATCCTGTGTTCTAAGCAAAAAGGGTTGAATAGCAATGACGGACAAAGTACACAAATCCTTTACGTATGTAAAAGTAGAAATACCCTACTTACCCTACAGTAAATTACAAAGTATGATATGTGCCAAAATATACAGTACTGAAATACTGAAATTCATGCATCTAAGAAGCGCATTTGCGTTTGTCATCGGAGCAAAACTACAGATACACGTGTTCCCAGAAGTGAAAGGGAAGTTGTGTTGCGCAGTTGTTGTTGCTGGAAATGGGTCTCTCAACAGAGGACAAAGTATTCATAGTTGAGTATTATTCCCGCTCATATGGAAGCAGTCATGTATGGGGACCAAGTTTAAAAATGGTGGTAGAACAATTAATTCACATAGCCATTTAAAGGTTCCGTATTGTACTATTTCTTTAGTAAAAAAGAAAAAAAAGTGTGTAAATGCTCCAGCTGAAATACAACTCAGAAAAGGCATTTGTTTATATCACCCCCACTCTGTTTAACTCCTCTGGCCCTTACCGCCTTAGAACAACAAGCCATGGGAGGCTACCTTCTTATATGAGGTCACACAGGAGAGAAATCTAATTGGCTTATTTAGGGCCAATACGAAAAATGGAAAGAAAAAAAAAGAAAAAATCAAGGAATGTATTTTTCTCAGATTTTTTGTTCGCACATACACACAAACACACACACACACACACACACACAGGAGGCCCATATAAATATCTAAAAATGTTTGCATAATAGGTGCAAAACGTTGCATAATAGGTGCCCTTTAAAGATGTTCACTCTGCATGTTTCATTTTTAACCAGCAGTTCCTATCAGATTTTGACTCTCACCAGCACTCCCTGCTGTTTTTGTACATTCTGATAGTGTATGTTTCTATTTAGACTTTATCAATGAATTAGTTCATTGTAGCATTGTAGGACATCGCTGAGATAGTATGCATAGACAGCAATACATGTGGTAAATCACAGCTCTCTGGGAACACTCATGTTGGCTACATTAAAAAATCACAGACCTAAGACTCTTTGTGGGAGGAGCTTATTTCAGAGCCAGAAACCTATTAACTGAAAACAGAAGCTGGAAATGAAAAGCAATAGCAAAAACATAAAGGCTAGCATCTTTGAGTCGATGTACAGTACTGGGAAAAAGTCTTGAGCCTCATCACACCTCCTCCTTTCTTCCTATATTTAAATGAATAAAATGATGTAGGTTAAATTAAGGAAATGGGAACACGTTTAACTGTGACATACTTTATAGTGCCTAAAGATAATAAAAGATTTTTTCTAAAGAATAAAAAAAATTATGTAACAACCTCAGCAGCAACCTCATTTCCCCTCTTGTCTGTTCCAACCACTCAGCATTCAGCATCATCACTATCCTAATGCTTGAATAATTCGTAGGTCACTGTGTGGCTTAACAAACAAAAACATTCCTCTGAAACTGCTCAGGTACTGAAAATGAGTGCTAAAAGCTTGCAACAAATGAGAGCCAAAAAAAAAAAAGAAAAATGATTTCAGGAAGCCTGGAGAACTATTCGTCTAGACTATATTAAAAATACAAGGAAGTCTGGATCTCAGGGAGCATAATATGAAGAAATGAGTAGGGGCTCAATACTTTTGCACAGTACTATATGTTTGATATTTGCATAGATCATGATGTACTGTATCTGAACACGGAAGAATGAATCCATTCATTCAACAAAAAAAAGTTCCAAGGAAGTTGTGAGCTTCTAACATTTTTTACCATTTTTACTTTTCTTTTTTACTTAAGTGGACTAAGGGGACACTATATAGCATTATTGAGAATTACTTTTCATTACTATTATTATTATTTGATAAGAATTTTTCTTCGTGTTTCAAATATTTTTAGACATCACGAACTACAGCTTTAAAGGAAAAGCTCCAACCAAAAACGCACACTAAGCTAAAACGCAAGCAAAGCACATGAAATATTTTCCGAACACCAATTCAGAATGCTGTCTTTGATTCTGGGATTGTCATGTCAGCATGATTAATGCTACACCTCTCCTCTGCGTGTGTGTGTGTGTGTGTGTGTGTGTGTGTGTGTGTGTGTGTGTGTGTGTGTGTGTGTGTGTGTGTGTGTGTTTCAGACCCTTTCTGGCTGTCCCAATACTGGATGTAAAAAGTTTTAGCTTGTCCTTTCCTGCTCTCTGTCCGAACAAAAGATCCAGCGTGTTTACAGAACCAACGGTTCAGGCGAAGACCTCAGCTTTGCCACTGCAAATAAGCTCATTGTCCTGTGCTCTCTGTGGTATTTTGCTAATTACATAACGCTCAGAATGACGCGTGAGCTGGCATACAGACGCTGACCACAAGCGCGGGTTCGCTCTTACAGAGAAGCGTGGTGTGTACGACAGTCGCTCGGGCTGTAATGTTTTTTAAAAGGAGCACTGTTTAAACATGCGGTGCTAAAAGATTCCGTAATGAGAACATTATAATGTCGTGGCCTGTGTATTTGCTTATAATGTCGTCACATGGCATGCTACTGAACAAAACACTGGGTATTATACTGTGGTCCTGGAAGAAATGCATCATATTTTCTCCATCAGGGATGATAAATAACCAGGGATGTTTCGTTTTAATGAGTAATTAATTCTTTTTTCACTTACCCAGGGGGAAACTGGGCATGATTACACCCTGCATGTTGACAAATGAAGACCTGCAGACCTGTAGCTCTGACAGCACATCTGATAAAGACACTGAAAAGGCTACTAGTCCACGATCAGCACCGTCATCCTCAGCTGAATGAGACAGTGTTTCCACTGATCTAACCATACAGGGTAAGAACACTGCGAAGCTACAGCGCTACAAATATCTGGATAAACATCTAAGTGGAAAACTGTCTTTGTCTTTTCAAGAAACAGAATCGACTGTATTTTACAGTATAAGAGAAAAGATACCGGTACGATTATCTGGAAAGCAGGCCCAGTCTTTAGATTTTAACTGGACACATGTATGCGGAATTGTGCAAAAGTCTTAGGCACCATATTGAACTGGACATTGTGCATATCTTTATTTTAAAAAAAATTATATATGTTTATAGAGGGCATTGGTGGCTCAGTGGTAGGTTTCTCGCTCGCCATGCCGATACCTCCCTCGACAGGAGCAGCCGAAAGACTAACAACAACAGTTGTACTGTACAACACCATTCATTATTTCCAAACATAACTTTAAAAAATATATATATATAAATAAATAACATTGCAGAAGATGATTCGCATGCCTGGAAAGAAAGCATATTACATAACAGACCAGCTTTCAGATGGAAACAAAAAGAAAACTAATGTAGGCTCCTGGGTTTTCATTGGAAATAGAAAGGAGCAAGTGTGACAAGTTACCAGAAGAACTCATTCTCCAAATCTGAAATCTGATCCATCATGTAATATATTGTTTCTTTATGTATTTATGTATTAATTAATTTCTACAGTATTTTTGGAAATATTGAATGCTTTCGTACATGGTAAACATATAACACACAATTATTACTGAGGATAATATGGTGACTAAGACATGTGCACATGTAATATATGTAATATAGGTAATGCAGCACAAGTTAATGTTAGCTATGATAGTAAGGTATCAGGACACCCGGTGCGCCACGGCCTGCTGCATGTATATGGATTAACGGGCAAAGTGTTCAAGATTATTGAGCTAGCTTTAAAAATCCTCAGATCTCATCCATGGGGATGCGCCAGAAAAACAAGTACCATCCATAAAGGCCCCACCATACAACACAAAATATCCACAGCTACTTCAAAGTCCTGGTGACAAACACCACAGCACAGCCCCAGAGGTCATGACGAGAGGAGCTAGAGCTGCCCTGCTGGCACAATGGGAACCTACACAATATTGGGCTTAATATTTTACATTTTAATGTTATGACTGATCTTTTTTTTTCTTCTTTGTATAGTTTTTTTTAACTCCCTTCTTTAGTCTTATCCTATCTCATAGTGTAGTCTCTTTTGTCTATGGCATTAACATAGAAATTTCCCCCCTGGGAGAAATAAAACATTATCTTATCTAATGTAGCTCGCTAGGCAACACACACAACCATGCACTGATTCACACCTAAGGGCAATTTTAGCTCAATCAATCTGCCTATTGGCATGTCTTTGGAAGCAGCAACTACTGAATTGGCTACTCTACATTGCTGATAGGTGTGAATGTGTGTGTGTGTGTGTGTGTGTGTGTGTGTGTGTGTGTGTGTGTGTGTGTGCGCATGGTGCCGTGAAAATCTACCCTGGGCAAATTCTCACACCTAAGTGTTCGGGCTCCAGATCCACATGAACCCTGATCAGGATCAGAGAGATAAAATAAAGCTGAATAAATGAATAATAAAGTTCTCCAAACAGACTTCATTATTTCAAAAGAAAAAACACTGAGCGAACATTCAGTTCTGTTTTGTAGTCAGTTTTGATTATGTAATAATGAAACTGATCAGTGTAACAATTCTGGTGAAATACTGTATATGAGAAACTCAGATCGTGACATCATCTAATACAATACCAAAATCGTTACTGCCTAGAAGCCTACACTCCTAAAATAGTGTTTCTTAACCCTTTTCTATATGGTGTAGGAACATTCATTAAGCTGTTTAATTTAAGAATGTTGTTAAAATATGCGATAAAGTTCAACCTCACACCACTCCATGGCTATACAGATCATGATCCTGTCCCGTATTACTCCATTAATTGTTTGTTCCAACACTTTGAATTTAACGCTGATAAAGGTGACACATGAATTTGCGTATCTGTCTCTATACAATAACGTCTAAACAAAACGTCTTTTGAACCAAACGCAACAAAAATTATTAGCCTTTTTAAAAATAATAATAATTTTACTCACGCTCTATACCATTTTATCCTGTACATGGTCGCAGGAGCTCTGGAGCCTATCCTCTGGGAGTCATGGCACCAGTTTAGCCATTATACCACACCCCTGGAGCAGATGGGGTAAAGGGCCTTGTTTAAAGGCCCAACAGGGACAACCTGGTGGAGCTGGGGCCCGAACCGCCAACCTCCTGATTAGTATCTCAGAATCGTAACACACTGAGCCACCACTGGGTTATACTGTACCAATGGGTACCTTGGACAGGGTGCCAACCAGTATATATATATTTTTTTAAATCTTTCAAGATTTTCTGCATTATTTTGCTGCATCATGTTTGGCTGACTGCTGGGTTTTGGTTTTAAACCACACATTGATTTCCTGATTGTTTATCTGGTTTTGACTCTGTGTACAATGTGTGTTAGCCCTCCCTTGCCTAGTTCATGTTGTGTGTTGATATCCTGACCTTTTCCTGGAACCTGACTTTGATACTGATTGATGTTGTTGAATGGATTGCCAAAGATAATGAAGCCCTGTTGACTTGCACTTGCATCCTCATATGCCTATGCAACTCATGTGTATAGGTGTTCCTAATAAAGTGACAGGTGGGTGTAAATAAATATAAATTTTATACAATTCTGGATGTCAACGTTTTTCTTTTTTCCCCCCCAAAGTCCAGACTTGACATTTTACAATAATGATTTTACTCACTTTAATTTTTACTTTGGTTGATTTTTTATTTTTGGAAAATAATCCATTTAAATTTATTTCAATTTGTGCATACTATTTTAAAGCAAAGAAACAAGAACAAGGTTTTATAAGCCTTAATAGCATCAAAGTGTAAAGGTTGATGATGACATGATATCCTATAATAGTCCAAATGGAGCACCAGCTGGCTAAGTGTGGAAAGTTGGGAGCCTTGTGGGATTTTCTTATGTAAGATCCAACAGGTGGATGGATTCAAGGGCTCGGTTACATTAGCCTACTTAGCATGCGTCTGGTGGCTTGTTGGCTAGATCTCTTTTCCTCTCCCGTACAAAACGCACACACTCAACTCCTGCCAGGTCGAACTGAGCAGGAAGGAGCAACTTCTGACCCTGAACAGAATTTATGTAAATACCGCAGGCTTTGTGCAGATTCTAGGACCTGCTGTGCAGTAAATAAGAGCCCGTCTCTACACACGCACAAACACACACGCACATACCTCTTTCAAATTTGAGCCGTTGGTAGAGCTTGAGTTGATCACCAGAGGCAAAGGAGGCGATCTGTGTGCATAAGGAAATTAAGAAGATAAGTAGACGGTAACTAAGCAGCAAAATTATGTGGCTGAAAAACAGACTCTTAAGTTACACAAGGCTTACTGAAAGAAAACATGATGAGAGCAGAATGAGATATCTAACGCACACACTGCAGGTTTCAAGAGAAATATGTACACAAAGCTTGGTTAAACTGGGCCTTTAAATATCTACTTACCCAATTTTGGTAAATTTATTTATAATTGTTTAACTGGTGGGTTTTGGTTTGAAACCCACCATAATTAATCATGATAATTATAATTATTGGAGTGCACCAACTACCAAGTTTTAGGTCATTTTTGAGATGTTTGAATAATCTTTGTTCACATGTGTGTGGATGACTTGCACCTCCAGGGTCCAGGTTTGCTTCCTGCCTCAGGGTGCATGTGCATGGAGTGCTTGGTGGGTTTCCTCCAGGTACTCTGGTTTCCTCCCACAATTCAAAGACATGCAGATTACACTAATAGGCGTTCCCAAATTGATCACAGCGAATGTGTATACTAATGTTGACCGAAGGTCCTACCACAATCATAAGAAATGGGAATAAATACAATGGTCCACATTGGCCTCCATAGTCCCTAGTTGGACTCCAGAGATTCCTTGAGGGATGGATGTGTGCAGGCATGTTTTTAAGGGACTTCTTTAAGGGAAATAAATTTCCTCATGAGCATAGCAATATCTGAAGTATTTCTTTCTAAATACTTAAAAAAAAAGGTTCTAAAGGTTTCCTTCTAGCTAACGAGATTGGGATAAATGTTCGATTAATGCGTAGCGAAGCAGTAAATTAGCTGTGTATGTATTTAACAGAAGTGCTCACTGCAGTGGATGGTCCTCATAATGCTGTTAATACAAGCTTGTGTGTTTATGTTTGTGTGCAGGTGTGATACCTCCGAATCCAGCAGAGCTCCGGGGCGCTTGCAGGCCACGTCAGGGCAGGTGATGGGGGTTCCAGCGCCGTCCCTAATGGCCAACTGCACGTACTGACGTAAGCACTGTTAATCAGAGCACAAAAGTCTTTCAGACGACACCGTTTGATCGGGGTGCTAACGACCAGCTATGAATAAACCCAGCTTGGCTTCGCAGAACGAGTTTTTATCACATTATCCTAATCAAGCATCCTAATGAGGTTGACACCTTCCACTGTAAACGTATGGCGTAACCGGTTTGGAATGCTGGAATGTCAGGTTACAGTTTAGCAGGGTGTGTACTCTATAAGTAAAGATTGAGAGTGTTGCGTCTTGTGTTCCTCTTAGGCTTGGATAGGAAAAAGGAGTGAATCACTGTCATGCTCAAAACAAAGCACAGTTTTTGCATGAGCCATTCTGGACAGCTTTGTTTTTGGACCGCTAAAATAAGGACCATGAGATTTAAGATTTTACCCTCACAAATCAGAAATGGTTAACACAGGGGTCAACATTTCAGACAAACATTAAGCATTTGGACATCCAGATTAGGCTAATTGGTGTTCCTAAATTGCCCGTAGTGTGTGAATGAGTACATTTACATTTAGGCATTTGGTAGACGCTCTTATCTATCAGCCATTACTAACTAAGTAACATCAGTCAACCCTGTTGGGAAAGTGTTATTTACCCCTGACCCTGTACACAGGATAAAGCTATAATATAGACAAGGAGACGAGACATTATGCATTTTCGGTGATGCCACATCTCTGCTTTTTGGTTTCTCCTTATTTCTCCACCATGTTTGTAAATCCGTAATCAGTCAATTTTTTCATATATGTTTATGTTCATTTGTTCCCTTAGAGCTGTGCATTGTAATACCTGGACTTCAGTATATTAACACGGTTACCTGAAATGTGCCTTCTCTGAATGTGACTTTCCTAAAATCTCAATATATTACCACTTCAAGGTTAAAGTGATATCCGTAATATGAAATTGTAAAATAAATGAATGAAGTAACACAGGAGAGTGCGAGAAGTTTGACCCCATTTGTAAATCAAGTGACTCTACACGGGGTCACGACCCACACTGCGTGAAGAACCCTTGGTCTAATGATAGTCCATTTAGATTAGTAGATGAGATCAGATGCTTTCTCTTTCTGCTCTTAGTGAGTGAAAACGATCCGCACGACTTATCATATTTCACTTTAGGCCACTATTTTTGGCTTCCATTAATATGAATAAAACATAATGGCCTATTGAAGTACTTATACGAACACTTGTCTGTGTGCTTTTCTTGCTATATCACCTCCCCAACAGAGTTGGTATTCTTAGTCCGTGACCTAGTCAGGACATATTTATTGACAAAGATTTCAAAGCAGTTCTGGATAAGACCATTTGCCAAATGCCATAAATGTAATACTGATGAACTGACTGGACTGCCTGTTATCAGTTCATTGTGACTAAGGGGTGTCAACTCACAAGTTCCCTGTTTCTGTTTTTGAGGTTGTCATGGGGTTTTAGCTGACTGTCTATGTTCATGGACAATAGACTACTTTGGCAGCCGCTATTACGCAGAGCGACTTACATTTATCTCATTATACATCTGAGCAGATGACGGCTAAAGGCCTTGCTCAACGCTTTAACAACTGAGCTGGACCTGACTAGAAATTATGAAAGAATCTTAATATTCTTAGGGTGTTCTGTTATGGGAAAATAATCTATATTGAATTAAATAAATGAATAACATTTGTATTAAAGAAAAACTTGGCATACTTTTATAATACTGTTTAATGCTGTGTAGTGTTAATAAGAGTGTCACTTCCTGTTTCTAAGAAATCGGGTGATAAGCATCACCTTCATAAGAAAACTGTACCAGATGAACGATTGCACTTTTGTTAAATCTGTTTACAAATGTCCCAGTGTGTGTGTTACTATAGGAGTTCGAACAAGAAGCGTATTGATACACAAATCAGCCCTAACACCTAGTTTTGGGTTCCCCTTGTGTCACTGGGGAAGCTCTGGCCCCTCAGGGTGTGGTGTCTGGTACCAGGATGTTGGCAGCAGCTTTGCTATTGGTTGCGGGTTGGGGCCCCTGTGGATCTGACTTGTTTGTCTGGTGCATCCCATGAGTGCTCGATCAGATTGGGATCTGGGGAGTTTGGATGCCTGGGGGTCTTTGCCTGCTGGACGCCATGCGCAACAAGCTGTGGTGCACTGGGTATTCTGGTGCCTTTTATTTTTGGGGGATTGTGTTGCATTGGCTTTTCTGTGGGTTCGGACTGGACAGGGCAGGCCTTTGGTCCCAAGTGCATAAATGAGCCTTGGGTGCGCATGATCCAGGCACCAGTTTGCTGGTGCATAATTGGTAATTCTGTTATGGCTGATCGATGTTTAAATCTGTGAGTCTTAGCTACTATTTTCTCAACAAAGAAGTTAAACCTAAATGTTAAGAGCTCCATGTTTCTATATTGTAATTGACAGGGTGACTTTTATATTTAGTGATTCGAATGCTCACTTTGGCGGTAAGTAAAAACAGTCTTTTTTGCCCCTTTTATCTAACACATAATGTACTTACCTGGGTGCAAAAAATACAGTCACAGGAGTGCAACGTGCTCGTCTCTGGTGCAGGAAAGTCACTCAAGCAGAGTTTGCAATAAACCATGGCATCTGCTGTCTGGATGTAGGAGTCTGAGACCTCAGACATGCTGCTGCTGTAGTTTAGTCCCTTAAGATGAGAAATGATGTCACGATGTCCTCCATTTTCCTGAAGGACACAGAACGAAAGAAAGGAGCGAATGAGACCTGAAGAGCAGTGCTAGACCAACAGCAGTTGTGCGTATGTGTATGTGTATGTAAAAACAATTTCTCTATAATGGCTTCCTAATGACAGCAATTGCTCGATCAGTTTAAGGACTGAAGATGCCACAAACAGTTTTTTAACCCAAGTTTCCATTAGTGAACAGTGGTTAACCTCATTAAAGCGCACTTTACAGAAAATAAAACACATTTCCACATTTGAGGCTTTTAAGTTAACTCATAGATTTGTACCTTGTAGAAATGATGGTTGAGCCTAGTAAAATGTCAAAATAAATAAATGAATGAAGAGAAATTCACCATAAGTGTTTTATGGTGATTACAAATCACAAATTACCTATTAATTAGTACTTTACACGTGACGACCGCTAGCATCATGTTAGAAAATCTAAATCATGATATGGACCACTATTGATATTTAATCACAAACGCCTGTAATTTATTACAGGTAATGTACACATAATCAGGAATTTATGTTGCGTTTGTTAATATTTTACTCATTCACTCATCTTCTGTATCACTTCATCCTGTATACAGGGTTGCGGAGGGCCTGGAGCCTATTCCAGCAGACTTAGGACATGAGATAATGTACACCTTCGCAGCGCACACACACTCACACGCTCATTCACACACTACGGGCAACACCCGTCAAGCTAATCCGCACTTCTTTGGACCTTGGGGGGAACCGACCAAGCACGGGGAGACCCGTGGAGGAATCGAACCCAGACCCTGGAGGTGCAAGGCCGACAGTGCTAACCACTAAGCTAAAGAGGCTGCCTGTGGGGGCTAACCAATATCCTTTTAATGGGCACGCTCAGGGTTAAAGGTTCTTCGCCTTTGGTCTGTGTGCATGGAATTTGCATGTTCTCCACGTGCATAGTGGGTTTCCTGCAGGTCCTCTGGTTTCCCCCATCCAGGATGTACCCTGCCTCATGCCCTAAAGCTCCTAGGATAGGCTCCAGGCCCGCTGTAACGCTGTATACAGGATAAAGCGGTATAGATGATAAGTAAATGAAAGTGAGTGATCCTGTTAACTGTATCATTAGTTCCATTATTTGATAAATGAGATAAAATACTAAATGGGACATTCATTAGTTACATATCAGTTTAAATCGCACTCAAAATGTGTCTCTGAATAATCACAATGTGATTTTTAAATTGGTATTTCCACTTTAAATGCCATTCGACTGCCTCCGTGATTAAGCCACCAGTACAACCAACCCCTCACTTCCCCCCCCTGACTAAACAGTGTGATGCAGCAGCACCTCAGTCCTTCAGTCTATCCCACTATCTCACCTCATCTGCACACACTGCTCGGATGGATCGGCTTCCAAAACTTCAGCATTAATTCTAATCCCACTATCGACGCAACCGAGCTCATCATCCCGTAAATCACTATGTGGCTGAACGGACTCTTTGCCAGCACTCAGCATAACTGTGTGAATGAAAGAAGAAGCTTGTGCTCCTCTGTTTTTAGGAGCAGTGAAGTATAACCGTTATTCGATTAAGCGTCATTGTAACTGCACTAAAGATGGAAAAGTACCTACGAAATTTGGCTTGGATGCAATGTTGGCTAAAGCTGCTGAATCAAGGTGTCATATGTGATGTGGTGAAAACACAAGATGTTGACTGACACATGATCCTAGAACAAAAAGTGCTTTAAATCATTCCTAAGGCGTTGTGCATCACTTAAAAACAAAACGTCAGCTCAGGATATCAGGTATCAGGCTTGTGTCATCTAACAGACCAGAAAGTGTGTGAGTGCTAAATGATAAAAACGATCTTGCAGACAATATCGCACCAATAAGTCTTAAGAAGATAAGCATAGTAAAGTGAGAAATATATACATTGTCCAAACATTACAACAATATATACAGTACTGTGCAAAAGTCTTAGGCGCCATATTATCTGTAGTACAAATTTAGTTATACAAGTGTATTATGTCTGCGTTATTACATACAAGACCATTCCCTACAAAGATACACTAAAATTTATGATTAAATAACATTACAGAAGAATATTTGCATGCCTGTAAAGAAAGCAATATATTACATGACAGACCAGTTTTCAGGTGGGAAAAAAAATAAAATAATGTAGACTCCTGGGTTTTGCATGAAGATAGAAAGGAGCGAGTGTGACCAAGTTACCAAAAGAACTCATGTTCTCCAGCATGCTCAGTAAAACCTAACAGCTGTTTTTATTTACAGTACTGTGCAAACATTTTGGGAACATCCAAACACAAGCCATATGCAATGATGCTTTTGAAAACCTTCCTACATTAAAAGAAACTTCTATAAAAAGCACTAAGTAAAAACATATACAATAAATACAATATTGAAAATAAACAATATTTTCAATATTTGGTGTGGAAACTCTTTGCTCGAACATAAGCGGTAGTGTTCGATACAGATGTGTGCAGGATTCTAAGTAAAACAGCTGTTAGGTTTTACTGAGCATGCTGGAGAATATGAGTTCTTTTGGTAACTTCCTCACACTCGCTCCTTTATATTTTCATGCAAAACCCAGGAATCTACATTATTGAATTTTTTTTTCCCATCTGAAAACTAGTCTGTCATGTAACATGTCGCTTTCTTTACAGGCATGCAAATATTCTTCTGTAATGTCATTTATACATTAATTTATTGTATCTTTGTTGGGAATGGTCTTGTACATAATAATGCAGACATAATAAACTTATATAAAATTTGTACTACAGATAATATGGTGCCTAAGACTTTCTTTTGCACAGTACTGTATATATATATATATATATATATATATATATATATATATATTATAGTTTTTAAATTGGGGTAATAAAATGGTTACCGTTTATCCCTTATAGTCAAGTTTGTTGCTTTCATACAGTATGTATTAGTTCTTATTATGCTTATCATTCAGTAAAATGTGTGAGGAATGTTAGCCCAGACCTGTGGACTTCTGCGATTTTAAGAGCTTAAACAGGGATTTAATGATGCCATTAAGGACTTCAGCTCCTTTGTTCCATCTGGCCACAGCTCCAGATTTCCTTCTTATCTAATGAGCTGCAATCAGGTGGTGTTGTTGCAGAAACAAATATCTGTAGCACACTGCGGGCCAGATTTCCCCTCATGACCGTCATATGGCTGCTTTTGCCACCAAAAACATGGGAGATTTCTAAGAAAGAAAGTGAGTGCCAGACAACATGCTGTGTGCACAGTGCTGGTCAACACAGAAAGGACATTGGGTGAAAACACTGTGTACACGGAACACAAACTTGCACAAAAGAGGAACAGCCTAAACCTGACCTCTTACAAGATGGGGTTTGTCAAGTGCAGGAAGTTAAACCATTACTTGTAAAAAAAAAATTGCAAAAATGAAGAACTGGAAGACACATGATGCAAGTCAGACTTCAAGTGAAGAAAGATGAAGAAAACCTCAACCTGAAACACATCGAACACGTTTACATCATAATACCAGAGTTGTGCATGGCGCTAATTTGTCTGATCGTGCTGTTTTGGAGGTGAGAGGTCCAAGAGAACGATGTTCTCGTTTATTTGCTAGCATATACATTTTTCAAACAACGTGACTGAGTCTCAGGTCAGATGAAGAGAAGAAAAAGCTGGACAGGTTAAAGGACACATTTGGCTATAAACTGTAACTGTGAATTACTGTAAAAACAGACTAGATGAGAATACACTGATCATTTACAACATTAAAACACAAACAGTTCCCCATTGTGCCACTAGAGCAGCTCCGGATGCATGACTCCACGACTCATGACTCCCATTAAGAGGACTCGTTCGTCCGACGCACTCGTGAATGCTTGATTGGATTGAGATCTGGAGAGTTTGGAAGCCAGCTCAACAATAGAACTGTTTGCCTCTTTGCTAAGCTCCATACAGGGCAGCCACAGGTGCTACATGGGCTTTACTGTGGGACAGGCTGGCCTTTTGTCCCTACAGGCACAGATGAGACTTGGGTGCTCCCCCACAATCCTGTCACTGGTATAGTTTACTGGTATATAATTGATCATCAGTGTTATTCAATTCATCTGATGGAGGTGTTAATGTTGTGGTATATTGGTGTAAATAAAGAAAGTTTGAACTAACAATGTTCAAGGGTGAGTCCGAGTGTTGACTGTAATTAAATAAATGCTGTGTACTTTATGTACTGTAGGACAGGTTTATCCGGTGGTGTGTGGAGCTAAGCTACATCGTTGTCCATTGTCTGCAAGCCATGCCATTTATATACGTACATAGGAGTGATGATACAATATACTGTAATATAATAATGTAATGCCGTAAAAAATATCAACAAAAGGAATTTGCTTATAGCTTATACAGAGCTACGTAACAATAGAAGTCACAGCTGAAAACGTACAGTATACAACTGCTAATGTATATATTCAATATAAACTAGTTATTAATTATAGTGTGGAATTAGTATGACCAGCCCTGTGTTTACAGCATCTCTGCAAGGACTACTAATTTGCATCCGTCTTTCTATGTAAACACGTCAGCGCACACAAATGTTTGCTAACTCACCACTGATGATGACTTCAGGTCTATTTACTGAAGCTGTGGTGAGAGTGTAGTGGTTAAAAGCACAACACAGGCTGTAAGCATTAAAGGGCTTTAATGGTCAGACGGACAGACCTAAGAAGTGTTAAGGGTTGTAAAGTTGATCTTTTCTTATGATCAAGCAACTCCGCCAGATAAGAAAAGTAAAAAAACGTGAAAAAAAAATTATACTAAACTGTCGTTAGTTAAATTGTGTGTCATTTAAGACATTAAAATAAGTATTGAGTTATTGAGTTATCTGGGAATTTGCACATCAAACTCAAAAAAAGCCATAGTCAACCACAGGGGACACGAGGATCAACTCTGGAATCACTTTTTAATTCTTGTGTCTGACAGCTTTGCAGGCTGCACAACAATTGTTCAAAAGTGGATTCAACTAAGTGAGGTCGATAACCTTAAATGAAAAACCACAAAAAGAGTACATCACTATTTCTAATAAATATTTGTCAAATAAAATGGTAACAAATACAACAAAATTAGTAAAAATAAGCTTATCACATACTGTTCCATGAACCATTTAGCAAACATGTAATATACATCATGTCATTTCTTGTGAATACATGGAAACACTTAAACAGCAATCATAGCATAATATAAATTACTGTTTCTGTCTTGTATTGAGCAGAATAGTAATTAAATAACTCAGATTTAAGTGATAATCAGTAGTCAGTCCTTTGTATAAGTACAGAGCAGTACTACAGTATCGGACCATCAGCGTCCCAGGGATGACCAGCAGCCGACACACGCAGACTTTTTATACACAGACCCTATACTGTGACCGTATAATTACTTAGGGGTAGAGACTGTGAGGTGGCGATTCTGACACAGATGGTGCTTGTATGTTGAGTCTGTGTACCTTTGCTCCATTAGTGACTGTGAGGCGATGCATACTCTGATCGTGTCACAGTTGTTCCGTGTCGAATGATTTCACCTTTTTTTTTTGCACAGAAACAACCCCAGTTATTAATATTAATCTAAAGTTAAAATAAGTGAAATGGTGAAGTCATTCGACCACTGTGATTTAGACATTAGAAGAGCCCCATCTACACTCTTACTGTAGAAATACATGGCACTAAACTGCACCTTGTTACTAGGGTGGTTCCCTTAATTAAGCGTGCATGTTTTGTGCCTGGAATGTTTTTCAAAAAATATGCATGTAGTATAGCTTTAAAAGATTTACTCTAAAAAAAAGAGCTATTTATAGTCTCATTGTGTCCTTATTAAAGGATCAGTAAAGTCTGGTTTCTAGGTGAAAGACAGATATTAAACATACAATAGATGTACCCTTGAGGGCACCATCCTAGCAACAAGATACAGTTTAGTGCCATGTATTTCTACAGTAAGAGTGTAGATGGGGCTCTTCTAATGTCTAAATCACAGTGCAACCTCATGGAAACGCAACTATAAAAAATAGTGACCTTTTCCTTTTCAGATAATTCAGAAAAATGTTCTTTACAGATCTACGTTAAAAATTCGACTTTTCTCATCTAGAGTGTAAGATAAAACACTGCTGAAATATATTTTCTTGTTGTTAGTGTGTGTCACCATCAAGTGCATCTTTATATCTTTTTTTTGTTTCAAATCAAAATAATAAATGCACTTTTTTTGAAAGTAATAGATACAGCACAAACAAAATATGCAGAAGACTCACTCCTGAGGGTACCAACCCAGCAACAAGGAAAAGTACACTGTAAGTATCCTGTTATTCTAGAGTGTAAAAGGTTTCATTACAGTTCGAGTATATAATAAACACTAGCAATATAAATGCGTTTAATCAGGAGGAGAAGCATTAACGCGACTCCTGTGGATTAATGGCAGCGCACGAGAACATTCATTCTAGGCTCCAGGCTGTGACGGAGCGCGCGCGCATGTCGGTCTACACGCGCGCAGTCTCGCGCGTGAAACGTTGATTATTGCGTAAGGCAATACGTTGATCATTACGCAGTCCGAACACGACGACCCGAAACTGCTCTGATGATTTTTGAAAGATCACAGGCACGGAGAATACGCTCGTGCGGAAGACGGATCCGGACCGCAGCAGTGATTTCCAGTACAGCACGCGCACGCATATACATGTATACGCATATCGTACTAGGTGACATGTCAGGTTAGTCCCGTGTACTCACCTCGATGTGCAGCAGATCCAGCCTGTGCTGTGCTGTCCTCTCCTCCGCTCTGCTCCGATGCTGGAAGGTGCGCTGCGTCTTCACGAATCTGCTCGCGCACACCACTTCCGGGTTCTCCTCCTCCTCCGCGCACATTAAACAACATGATTATTATTCATCTAGGGCACCAACCCACTGAGATCTGGCCTGCAAATCATGACTGCTAAATAAATAAATAAATGAGCTTTACAAAACAAACAAACAAAAAACATTACAGTCTAGTGGAGATTCAATGAACTCATTATATTCCCTATTAAGTAAGAATAAAAATTCTGCTTTTTTAGTGTTTAGTGTAGCTCTTTTTGTCAGATGTTACTATGGTATACTGAAGTATAATTGCAAGCATTTCATAAGTGTTGGAAGGGTTTTATTGATAGTTACATGAATTTTATGCAAAGAGGCGATATTTGCAGTGTTGACCCTTCTTTTTCAAAAACCTTTGCAGTTTGCCCTAGCATGCTGTCAATCCACTTCTGGGCCACGTCCTGAATGATGGCACCCCATTCTTGCTGGAGTTTGTCAGAATATTGGGGTTTTTGTTTGTCCATCCGCCTCTTGAGGTTTGAGCACAAGTTAAGATCTGGGGCGTTTCCTGACACGATTCCGTTATTGTGTGTGTGTGTGTGTGTGTGTGTGTGGAAGTCATACTACAAGCCCTGTGGTTTAACTTGCAGTGAGAAGTGGTGTTAGGCACCATGAGCTACAAAAAGCCATCACCGCCCGGACAATTTGCAGACGTCACACGCTATATATGTATACATATTGTGATGTGTCTGTGTGAAAAAAAACGCATCACACTATGATGTTACTCAATGTGATGTCACTTAATGTGATGTCACTCAAGATAATGCCACACAGAAAGTTATTAACCACTTTTCAGCATAAGTTTGAGGCATTATCACGGCTGACCCGTTTGAGATATCAGAAATTCCACTACAATTTGGCATCCCCAATGTCTTTAGATCACATCAGCCCGGTTTGGTGGCGATCGCATGAATCGTATGAAGGAGGAGTATATCAAAATCCATCGGGTGCATTTTTGCAAACGACCCAAAATAACTGACTTCCTGTTGAGTTGAGCTCATGACATGCAGTGCAAACGTTGTTTAGCTCAATGAACTTTAAATCTATCGAGTTTTGTGTGCATACGTGCAAGTGTGTATGGGCTATGCAGCAAAATCTCATGTTTTTCGAGTCATGCGGCTCTCAAGCATCCTGATGGCAGCAGTTTCCAACCTGTCTGCCAATTTTCATGAATTTTTGAGCATGTTAAGGACACAAAAAGCCCAAAATGGTGGGAAAAAAATCCTTCAGAAAACAAGAGGGTCCTGCACACACTATAGTGCTTGGGCTCTAAAAAAAAAATCCTTAGGAAAACAAGTGCTTGGGCCCTAAATATATTTGCAAGCAATGATGAGCAGGACAAAGCACCCTGCGCCATCGCCATATGGGCACACTGTAAAGACGGCAGGCACAGTGAGCGCATGCATTTAAAGGGGACATAACAATAACATTATGACATAATTTTAGAGCTCTAAATAGGTACCGGGTTTCTCATGCAAGTGTGCATGGACTCTAAAGCATCCTAATGACAGCAGATTCCAAGCTGTCTGACGATTTTCATGAGTTTTTGAGCATAAGAACCTAAAGTTGGAAAAAAAATCTTTAGGAAAACAATAGGGCTCAAGCACTATGACTAGGGCTGATGTCATAAAGCTTGAAGGCTGATGTCATAAAGCTAAAAAGGTGGGGAAAAAATCTCTAGGAAAACAATAGAGCCGATGTCATGGTGCTTGGGCCCTAAGAACACTACTATTACTACTAATATTGCCTACTATTAATAACAGTCATAACAACACTGCAAATACAACTGCAACTACAACAATAATAATAATAACACTATTATTATTACATAAAAATTATTGATGTGCTCTCTCTTCATTTTAAAACTTAGACAAATACTGTTCTGCTTTTTTTGTAGAGGTGTGTATCCCAAAGGTCCCACAAAACTGAATTTTGTATTCAAAATACAATTATCTGCACGCTTCAAGTTCAGTCTTTCGCCTCCTACAAGGCATGCATGCTGCATAGACTAGAGTTTCAGAACGCTAGGTCAGAAAGCAATGCCTTTGGACTGAGTGGCAGACACACATGCCTCCTCGTCCTGATTAGATTTTGGTCGTCCAGTCTGTTTGGGTCATTTTCTAGTGAACCTTTGCTTCTTTTATTGTAAAAAAAAAACTGTGCATGACTTCTTGTCCAACTCTATGAACTGGAGCGTTCCCTCGCATTAAATATATATATATATATATTTTATTATTTAATATTCTCTCATCCTTTATCGTGTGAACTTGAGATGTAGCCAATGTATTTTCAGTGTACCAATGTATTAATGCGACACATATGATTCACATGCTACTTCAAGGACTGTTCAAGTCAAACCGGGACTTGTAAATTTCTGGTGAACGAAAGTGAAATTGTGGAAATTCTGGTGAGTGAAGGTATAAAACTGATTGACATTTAAAAAGACTTCAAGCACAGACCGGTGATAAGACTCTTAGCCACAGGAAAACATTTTAATAATGCAAACATTTTAAAGAAGGCAGTACGTACAGGAACTCGGCTGGGAGTTATTGTCACATCTCCTGACCTTGCTTTAAACCATTTCCACGCATGGGCTAGTTATCTGTTTTTATTATTATTATTATTATTATTATTATTATTATTATTATTATTATCGATGCTACTACTATCACCACTACTGCAATTTTTACTGCTATTACTAATACTACAAACACTGGTCACTTTGTCAGGTAACAGATGAAGGTGTGTAATTAATACACCCTTATCTATATGCTGTTTGCCAGCCTCCTCTATTCTGTCCATGATTGGACCTTGACCACTAGAACACAGCCAGATTTTACAGAAGCCAATCTCACAGCAACGATATTATCATGATAGTGGTGCTATGTTGCGTTTTGGCATGCATGAGCGTATCAGGTGTAGCAGCATTACTATGGGTTTTTAATATATATTTATATATAGTATATTAAAAACCTACTATACTACTATGCTACTATACTGTAGTCAGTAACTGTATGCGCAAATAAAAACTGCTGCATGCTAAGGACATGATCGTGTGAGCAGTAGATGGCAGTATTAATCTGGACCTCAACCACAAACTGTAGGATGACTGAAATGAAGTCTGAGGCGCTGGGTGGAACACATTTCAAGTATTTTACAAGTCCTGTTTGACACACAGGAAAATCTAATGAATTCATATGAGAGCTAATTGAACTCTGAGGTTAGTAGCTGAAGGTGTTAATCGAAAAACTTTAAATTCACCAAGCACAGGGAGGATATTTCTTCAAGCACACAGACCCGAGGACAGGAATCAAACCTTTATCCTGAAGGTGCAAGGGGTGCTAACCACTAAGTCACCATGCTGCCCATGATTATACTGTAGGTATTTAAATTAAACACTGATGTTTGTCTACTTTTGAGCAATCAGAATAATCTCAGATATACCAGAATGCAGAGCTTGGACAAACTAATCCACTGTATTAAAAAAACATGCTTGAAAAATAATAGTTTTCTTTCATTTATTGCATAGAAAAAGATCTAGGCCACCACATTTGTTTGTTAAGTATTATTATTATTATTATTATTATTATTAATATTAAAATAATAATATATATATGTATATATATATATATATATATATATATAAGCAAAACTGAGAGGGCTGATGTGCATGTTGCTTTTATTATTGTTATTGAGAAATTGTACACATCATGGTATTACAATTTAGGGAATCCAGCTCCTCCTCTGCTTTAAAAACTATGATTAAGTGCACAATGATGTATAGCAGAGACACAAAGGCAATAGATTAAGTGCGTGGAGCGAGAAAGAGACGTAGAGAGAGAGAGAGAGAGAGAGAGACGGAGCAAGAGAGAGAGAGACCCCTTAAGGGCCTGTATGACCTTGAATGATTACAGTTGATATCCGTTTTCCTGCTCAGATATTAGGTCAGGTCTCGGGCTGCAGATGTTTCATTTTGGAAAGCTATTTATAACATTATCAAAGGAATGATGAATAAAAATGTTCTCTATGCCATTCAGAGTATAGTTTAGGGAATTTCAAACTCTAATGCTCCGTCAAACCTGACATAATATTCCGCTTCACACCGAGACCAGGTATATTTCTCTGTGGCTGCAGGTTCAGTGTTGAGGTCCAGGGAAGTTGTTCAGATTCAATTCAATCATAAAGATATTTAAATATTAAAAAAATGGATTAAATGGAAACGTTGGAATAGAAATGTTTTATGGTAACAGGCTGCAAAGTGCATAAAGATGGCATTTAAAAATTGATTGATTATATAACAACCTCATCAGCGACCTCATTTCCTCTCTCGTCTGTTCCAGCCACTCAGCATTCAGCATCATCACCGGTATATCATCATCATCTGCACCTGATTCTCACTGGTTCATGCCTTTAATTAGATGGGTTTTATGATTGAATGATTCATAGGTCACCGTGTGGCTGAACAAACAAAAAACAATTCTCTGAAACTGCTCAGGTACAAGGATCGACTAAAAAATGAGAGTCCTTCAGGAAGCCTGAGGAGCTACAGTACAGTAGCACAGTTTACAGTAATCAGGTTTACTATGTGACCTGTACTGTTAACTCTGTGCACAGTTCTGTCAATGATGTCCCTGGAACTGACTCTTGGAACATTTAAATTAAAACATATTTTCATTTGATTAACACATTGAGGAAAGCTAAGGAAAGATTTTTTAATAGGTATTCTAATTGCTCAAGAAAAGGACCCTTTATTAGGTGAGAGATTACAGTGGAACTGAAGTTTATTATGGGAACACTCTACGGTGGCCACCGGCTGTGATTACACCCTGTATCAGTGCCACCCGGAATAAAAGCATTTATACCGACATTAACCTCTACTCTGGGTGGACCATACTATAGTGATAGTTATATGTATTTTAGACAATATTAAGTCACTGCACTTATTTGTTAATTTGTTAAGATTGTTTTAAGATTAGTGGTTAGCACTGTCGCCTTGCATTTCCAGGGTCCGGGTTCGATTCCCGCCCAGGTTCGATTCCCGTCTCTGCGTGCATGGAGTTTGCATGTTCTCCCCGTGCTTGGTGGGTTTCCTCCGGGTACTCCAGTTCCCTCCCACAGTCCAAATACATGTAGGTTAGGCTAATTGGCATCTCATAATTGTCTGTAGTGTGTGAATGAGTACTGTATATGTGTGTGTGCCCTGTGATGGATTGGCACCCTGTCCAGGGTGTACCCCGCCTCGTGCCCTAAGCCTCCTGGGCTTGAATACCCTGAATACAGGTATAGAAGATGAGTGAGTGAGTGGAAAAAGTGTGTGTGTGTGTGTGTGTGTGTGTGTGTGTGTGTGTGTGTGTGAATATCTTGAGAAAAGTGAAAGTGACATGTTTTCTCTGAAAAACATGAAAAAAAAGAAACTGCAATGGTGTTGAAAACACAAATTCCAGTTATTCCTACTATGTTCAACCTGAAACATAACTGGTTCTGGGAATGATCTTGATGTCATATTCTGATAAACGTATTCAGATGAAGTTACAATGTCACTGCATGCTTGCTGATCACATGAGGTGAATTTATTTCCATTACACTTGCTCAAGAGAGGCTGCAAAGGGCACACAGATTTAGGCAATATGTGAAAAAGCTTTTGAGCCAGCTGAAAGAATCTCTGCACTCTCTTCCCATTTTGGAATTTTTGTAGTCTTTTTAATAGTGGTGTATATTTCAGAACAGAAAAGATGGTCAAATATGATGCTCACAGAACAAAGAAATGCATTGTTTATTCATCATCAGTAACTGCTTTATCCTGGTCAAGGTCATAATGGTTTGATGAATAGAACACGCTAAATAATGGTCAAGCGGATCATTAATGTTAAATGATAATAAATGCAGGAGAGGGCAGATCAGGTCAGAATTACATAAGCAGCAGGTGGAAGTGGGATTCAAAATACAATCACGCGCGCGCTTCAAGTTCAGTATTTCGAAGCCGTCATCCTCCCATGCTGCATAGACTAGAGTTTCAGAACACTAGGTCAGACAGCAATGCCTTTGGACTGAGTGGCAGACTGAACTGCCTCCTCGTCCTGATGAGATTTTGGTCATCCATTCTGTTTGGGTCATTTTCTAGTTTACCTTCTGTTCCGGATTTTTTTTTTTATATCACCTTCTTTCATTTACCATGAGGTGTAGCCAATGTATTATTGTGCCACATATGATTCATGTGATATGAAGCCCGTTCAAGTCAAACCGGGACTTTCTGCTGAAATTTCTGTTTAATGAAGGCGTAAATACGACTGACATTTACAGAAGATTTCTAGTATAGTACGGTGATGAGACTATTAATCGCAATAAAACGCTTTTGCATGACGATTACAGCCTAGGTGGCTCAGAGCCCACTGCAGTCCTTCCTGTGAACATTCACTGAGTGGAACGACTAATCCGTGAAAATCTACAGTTAACTTGTCATCAACTTATCACCACATCCCCTGCACAGTCCTGACCTCGCTCCAAGCGATTTGCACATGGTTGGGAAGTTTATGGAGTTCCTAGGAGGCTAGTGTTTCAGCCATGAAGCAGACAGGCTTCAGCGTACTGAGAAAACTTTCTGCCTTGATGGTATTCAAGCACTACTGAAACACTTGGATAAGTGCATTAGTGTGGCAAGGGATTATTTAGAGAAATAATGAGAGTTTTTACTCTCATAAATGCGTTCAGTTATTATGCACTTTCATAAGTCCCGGTTTGGTTTGAACACCTCCCATATAATATGCTACAAATATACTGCATTTTTCCCCCGTGGACAAATATGTTATCAATCTACTGTACTAAAAACTTTTCCAGAAACAATTAATTAATCAATTAATCAATTAATTCTGATGTTATCATCTTTAAAATCTAAGCGTTCAATAACTGTTAAAAAAAGAGGGAGGGAGGGGGGATTTGGTTATGCAATCATTAGGTTGTGCAACGATAAATTTTGTCATCCTGTTCCATAAAAGAAGTTCCCTTAACTGATATACATATACCATGGCGATTTCTTGTCTTGTTCTTGTCTCACTCCAAGATCAACACAGCATAACCTATTAAGCCGAGTCTCTGGACTGCCCCATCTATCATTTCATGAAGACACCGTGTATTGCACTGGTCATCTGCTCTAGACCAAAGCTCCAGTTACAGCTCAAGTGCTTTGGCAAGGGCACACACTCACGCAGCTGATAGGGTTGTGATGTTTCTGCTTGCACTCGATTGCCTGTAATCCGACACGACATCTCGGCAGCAGGAATTTCCCAACTAACCAGTGCTTTGTTCTTAAAAGGCAATTGATGTAATCACAACTTGTTCACAGCCTTGATGATGGCTTGCCAAGTACACTATTTAACATTTATAGACGTTTGAAACACTTGTTTGACTTAATAAATTGTACACCGTTTGGGATACACTCCTTCCCACAATACTAACGCTACGTGATTGTGTTTTTTTGTTTTGTCTATTAGCCACACCCTGGGTTACACTTGCTGTGTAGTTCACATATCATCTGTTAATTATTAAATGCAGGTGTTTCGATCAGGCCCCTTATTCTCAGTGTAGGGCAATCTTAATGCTTCAGCATATCAAGACAGCAACAGTTTGGGGAAGGCCCTTTTCTATTCCAACATGACTGTGCGGTGGGCTATAAAGACATGCTTTGATGAGTTTGGAAAAACTTGAGTGGCCCTAACACAGAGCCTTGACCTCAATCCCTTCTCACACCTTTGGGATGAACTGGAAAGGAGCTTGTGATGAGGTCTTCTCGCCCAATATCAGTGACTCTCCTCATAAATGCTCTACAGCATGAATGGGCACGAATTCCCACAGAAACACTCCAAAATCTTGTGGACAGCCTTATAAGAAGATTGGAAGCTGTTATAGTTGCAAGAGGCGGACCAACTCCATATTGAAGTACAGTATATATACAGTATTTGGATACAATTTCATTGCAGGTTTGGCCAAATGCTTTTGTCTATATAGTGTATATTCTGATTATTTGTCAATCTATTTAGTGTGACTCAATGCTGATATCAGTTTGAGGAACACAATAATCATGTGAGGGCAGGAAGATGGATATGTTTGCCAAACTCACTTTTTTCCTATTATTTCTGAATATGTGATTTAAACTTTTCAACCAGAGGCAAGGTCCAAGTCTCTCCCCTCACCTGCAAAGAGTGTCCCAATCTCGTCTAAGAGAGAACCATGGCCATAGCCGCAAAATGTTCAAGAAGTTCACTTTAGATGGGGAGAGATGCTGCAAATAGCATCCCCGTTTCATCAACCACAAGTTCAGTTTTAGGGTAGGCTTTGAATCCAGAGCATAAGGTTCAGGCGGTGCTAGCCTGACAGACGCCCAAACCAAGCCTCATAGAGACCTCCAATGATGTTTGGGATGTTTTACTGGTGGCCTACAATGGCCCTGATATCCTCCACCATCCTGGTTACTGCCATACACTGGGACCTTCACCAAAAGTTCAGAGATGATTCAGATCTATAACTGGACAATCTCTAGATCTTGACACCTTGTCAAAAAACAGTACAATAACCATCTGTCTGTCCTTAAGACATAGTACTGTATGTCATAGGGCTATTTGGCACAGTGGTGTACACACACATAGATCTATAAACAGTTCAGTATTTTATCAACACTACTACACAAGGGTTTTGTGTTCCTTTCCCCTTGCCTGTGTGTGTGTCCTTGCATTATGAAAGTGAGTGATGCATAAAATGTCAAACAGCACCTCCACATCACCAAGCGGTATATGCCCTGCAAGGAAACGCTGACAACCCTGACAGAGACTGGTGACTCCACTACATCAGTTGCATCAGAGAAATCTGTATCTTGTGCTATTTATAGCTGGGCCTGCGCAGAAACAGGAGAAGCTCAGATCTTTTATATCGAGATCATTTGCATCTTGAGGATTAAGATAATTTGTGTGATCACAACAAGACTTATAAGCATAAAAATATAGAACCATTTATAGTATGTGTTGTATATGTACTGTATTTCCTGATTTTGTGCTATATATGCATTCTGATAATATAATAAACTATAATATAATGTACAGGTATGAAACTAATGTTTATAATGACATATCAGTGAATGTAACCATTTAGGATTACATCACAGCATATTGCTTCATTTCACCACCAATAAATGTAGTAATCATATGGTCGCAATGAGCTGAAGTTGAGAAAGCTGAGATGTGCCACATGGTCATTGACGAGTGAACTGCCCTCTACATGTAAGTTAAAAGGACTTAGTCTTTCTTCCCCTTGGGTAAACCAATCAGTACACCCTTATCATGATGTCGCAGTACAAAAATAGCAGCACCAGGTTATTTAAAGACGACAAGGCAGTGAAGTTACCATTGATTGCTTGTTATTAGACAAAATCCTTGCTGGCATCTGATGTAGTCCAGGACGAGATGCACTGCCTGAGCCGAACCCCCAGGTCTTACCTGGTCAACTCTTACAGCGATGTGAAAGAAGTTAATGAGAGCAGAAGGGAAACGTATGAAGCCACCTGGTTAGACCTGGTGATGGAGACAAGACCAGAAGACAAGTATGCTTCTCTATTTATATAGAGTGAATTTAAATAATTTATAGGGAAGGATTATGTTTTTCTGCTAATGCAACTTAGTTTAAGATAAATTTTGCAGAGATTTAATGCCAGTTTTGTCAGTAATCTGAGGGCACACAGTTTTATTGCCAACTATGCAATAAATGAAAAATGTTGTGCCGCTGCCCCCTGGTGGACCGTGTTGGTATTGCAGGTGGGCTGCGCGCGAACGTTTACAACGTTACAAAATTTCATTTTGGTAATTACGTTACGTTTGAAATGACTTTTAAACGTACATTTTACATAATATTCATGAAAAGTAATCATAATTAATAAAGTAAAGTCATATGATTGAAATTCTGTGTTATTTTTTTAGTTTATCTGACCTATTTTTTAAACCAGAGTGTATCCTATATGACGTCATTAGTGAGGAATCATAATTATGCCAAACGAAAAGCTGTTAATAAAGATTTTAATTTAGGATTTTTAATTGCCTGGCTTAACAGCTGTTTGAAATTAATTGTTTATATCTCCTTTGAATCTCCTATAATTTTAGTGTTGACACAGAATGGTGCAAGAAACCAAAAACATTGTGACTAGACTGGTTGAAGCTGACCAGAATGGGATATGGGATTAGAGTGAATATATAACATCTTAATAGCTTAAGGAATATTACTTTTATGTATAATAAATAAATTGAGATTATTATTATTATGTGTACAGTATAAACAGGAATCTGGTAACAAATGTGAATTATTATAAGAATGCTATTGTATATGTGTGTGTATGTACAGTATAATAATCCGCCACTATTGCATAAAATGCCTAAAATTGTGTCGATAAACAGCTCTGATCTGTCGAATCATTGACTTCTCAAGACCTCTGAAGGTGTGCTGTGATATGTGGCACCCAATCTTTAACAGCAGATCCTTTCATTCCTGTGAGTTGCAAGGTGAAGTCTCTATGGATCTGACTCGTTTGTCAAGCACAAACAGCATCAGACAGGAACATGATGGGATTGAGACCTGGTGAATTTGGAGGCTAAATGCTTTGTCATGTTCCTTAAACCTTTTTTTTTTTTCTTTTTTTTTTGTAGTGTGTCAGGGAACAATATCCTGCTGAAAGTCACTGCAACAAAGTTTAAGTAGATGTTAAAATAACATGCAAATGATTACCAACGATGTTTTCCAGCAGAACATTACCCAGAGCATCAAACTGCCTCCACTGGCTTGTCTTCTTCTCTTAGAGCATCCTGTTGCAATCACTTCTTAGGAGAAGAGCTCCTATAGCACACATTGATGAAAAAGTGCATTTTGGCTCTGATAGGAAGGACCTAGTGCCTTTTAACTGCATATGACCCTGCACAACCATGTTGAAAATGGAAGAGACTCTGTGATCGGTTCACCACTTAATCCTCCTCACAGCACTTTTTTAATAAGTATTATCCTCTGCATACCAGGAAAGACCCCACAAGACCTGATATTTTGGAGACGCTCTGACTCATTCATCTATCTAGACTTCAAGAACTGACTGGTTATGAGCTGCCCACCCCTTGACGGGTATCATTGTAATGAGATAATCAACTTCACCCATCAGTGTTTTTATTGTTATGGCTGATCAGTGTATATACCCATTATACTGTGCATATCTTTCCTAATTTGAGGTCAGCACGGTTGTACTTGGATTACTACAGCCTTCCTGTCTGGCATAATGTATTATGGTTTCTTGCACCATACTTTAACACTAGAATAAAAATTCTAGATTTCCCAACCTACTCAAACCGGCCCATCTGTCACCAACACCCATGATATGTTCACAGGCAAAAGTTTTCCCTCATTTTGATGATTGATGTCAATGTTATCTGTAGCCTGTGTCCTGTGACTGGCTTATTGGATAATTTACATAAATAATTATGCAATAACTGTTTTCTTTAAATAAATTTTAAAAAGCCAAGTGTATGTTAGGCATGTAACTGAAAACAAATATTTCATCATGAACAGAACAGATACTGTACATTAACTGTAAATTGATTTTATTTGGATGATTATATGCTTATGTGTATAAACATCTGATTTTTAATAACTATTCTCATTTCCTACAGCGATACTCTCACTGAGAGAGATTCAGCAAGGAAAGAGTGTTACGAAAGAAAGCGTGTGCGCCATTTTGTAGTGCGCCGGTTCCTCAATCAGACCTTTCACATTGGTGAAGATGGAACGAAGCTGCGTCAGTATCAGCTACCGTATAAACCCATGCTACCGCTGCAGATCTTCGTGCCCAGGGACCTCAGAACTCCGCCAGAGACGCACAGGGATCTGTCACCTACCTCAGACAGAGACTCTGACAAGAGCTGGAGTCAGAAGAGAGAGATACAACCGGAGAGCACAGAGTTCAGAGTGCGCACACTCGTGTCACCGTCGAGGGATTTGGCTCACGAGTTCCAGAGGACATGAGGAACATGAAATAACTGCTTCCTTTAGTGCACTACACCGAGTGTTAAAGCGTTTATTAGTGTTAGGAACTATACTACAGCAACTGGTCCGAAGATATTGATTAGTTTTCTATAACAGCAGGTCTGACAGTAATTCCGGCAGAAAGACAAATCATAAGTATATACGGTATTTATGCGCTCATTCTAGTACATTATCATTTCTATAATAACGACTTAAATAGGTAGGCAGTATGGACGCGCCATACTAATCAAAGTCTTATAAACCAAAAAAAGTAAAAAGAAAAAAAAAGGGGCTGCTGTTTAACAATGAAGGATGTGTGATCATTGATATAGTAATGTTTCCTCTAAAGAGATAAAAGCAAGGAGTCTCTAGTGCCAAGATTTGTAACAGTAAGTTTTCCCACAGGACAAAGGATTTTGAGTGAAAGGGAAAAAAGAGGCTGAAAGAGTAATGGTTTATACAGTAGCTGCTATAACATAAGCGATAACAGTAACTTGCGCCGTAGGCGTTCCATAATGATGAATAATTATAAATGTCTTATCAGTACAATGTGATGTTCATTAATCAATTGAAATCAGTCATTTTTTCACAAATCACTGTGGTATAGGAAGAATAAATCGCTTCAGAATGAGCTGTTATATTGCAGGAGTCTGCATCACACCACCCTGTCGTTAATTATTTCCAATATAATAGCAACCATCAACCCCACTTTTTCATTTCTAACACAATCCTGTTTTAACTTTTGCATCAAACCTGGTGTTTTGTTTATTGTAGGAAAGTTTACAAAGGGAATAAGCTAATTATACATATATATAGGAACTTTTACTTAAAGTAATGAAGTTATATTATTTATTCCTTTTAAATTGTTTGACTAAGACATGCTGTTGTAATGTTTTGCTTTACTTTATTACCTATATTCAGTGCCATGAAAAAGCATTTCCTGAGTTTTATTATTTTTTTTATATCTTTATATTGTTGAGCTCATCAAGCAAATTGAAAGATTATACAAAGATACTGTAACTAGAGTAAATACAAAATGCAGTTTTTAAATGTTTATTTCATTGATTAAGAGAAAAAAGTTGTTCAAACCTACCTGGCCCTATGTGAAAAAGTAATTCCCCCCTAAAACTGCTTGTGCCACCCTTGGAGCAATGCTTGCAATAACTGCTATGAGTCTTATATGTCGAGGTGGAGACATTTTGAGCCACACTTCTTCGCAGAAATGTTTTAATTCAGCCACATTGGAGGGTTTTAAGCATGATTGGCCTGTTTAAGGTAATCACAATCACATTTACTGTAAAACCAGACTTGACAAGGCCATTCCAAAACCTTCATTTTGTTAAGGGGGTGGACATGCTGGTGTGTTTTGGATCATTTTCCTGCTCTTGGAGTAATTTTGAATGGCTGGCCACTCCTGGGAAGGTTCACCACTGTTCCAAATTTTCTCCACTTGTAGATAATGGCTTTCACTGTGGTTCGCTGCAGTCCCAAAGCCTTAAAATGGCTTTGTAACCCTTTCCAGGCTGATACTTAAATTTAACTAAGCCTTCCAAAAAGCACAGTTCATTCTTTTTTTTTTTTTTACACATGGCCATGTCGATTTTTCCCTTAATAAATAAAATCATCATTTAAAAACTGCATTTGTATTTACTCTGGCTATTTCTATGTATTATTCAATTTTGGTTGGTAATTTCAATCATTTAAAGTGTGACAAATATGACAAGATTAAAAATTCAGATTCAGCAAATACTTTTTCCCAGCACTGTATAGATACATTACAATGTTTCAAATTGTTGATTCTTTGTTTTAGTGCTGGTTGAAATTTTTATAAGACACAGTGCATCATTCAGCTAGGCTGGGTACACTATAAACTTAGCATTTCAGGAAATTTGCTCCCTTAAATCATTTAAGTTTTGAAACTCAGTCTTATAATTTTTTTTTGTAATTTTATATTGTGTTAATTATGTACAAATGTAAGTAAATTACAGTAAAATGTCACTGTTGTTTCTTAATACAGTACATTGTATCTTTTTATGTACATGATGTGATTTTATGTACATAGTTTATTCGCATATTGTTCTTAACATGTGCAGAAACAAGCCATGGGATATTTTGACTGAAGGTGTTTGACTTAAATAAAATCCTAAACAATCACTTTAAAGCTGTTATTTTTATTTTTATTTAATTATTTATTTTTAAGATAAAAAAGAAACTCTCATTCAACTTAAGGGAAAAGAACCCCACTCTCCACACTGTTCCTTTTGTCTGACTGAGGATTTCAGCCTTCCATCAATGCAACAATGCAACTCAGAGGTTCAGGTTGCAGAAATAATGTTCCACTGATTTGATATTTGCTAGAAGGATATTTGCTAATATGGTATATGCTGTAAATGTCTTATTTTACCATATACAGGTAAACCTTGGATTGCCAGCATAATTCGTTCCAGAAGTGTATACTCATATGTACTCGTATGTACTTGTATATCAAAGCGAATTCCCCCATAAGAAATAATGGACTTGTTTCACAACCCAACAATATTAATATAAAAATTATTAATATAAAACATAAAGTAAAAATAAAACAAATTGACCTTTGAAATGTAGCTGGTGTGAGTGAGATGAGAGAGAGGAGAGGATAGGGGTTATTGTGTAGGACGACAGAAAGGCTCACTGGAATATTTTTCTTTTTGTGTGACTTTTATAAGGATCCTGTCTAAGAACACTTGCTTTTGCCTCCTTTTGACAAAGTGTATACTTACAACTTGAAATTCAAGACCTCGCTCGTTTATCGATTTAAAATTTATTTTTAATTTTGCTCATCTTGCAAAACACTCGCAGACCAAGTTACTCACAGTACAAGGTTTCACTGTATAGGCAAATAGGTTGGTTGTGACTTCTGTAACATCTCTAATAATCCAAAGCAATGGCAATGGTTTTTATAAAATGCATGCCTTATTTAGACTGTTTCTCAAATGATAATATTCATTTTTAGAGATATGAACATGTAAGGCACTCCTTCTCTTATTTGATCACCTTGAACATGCCAATCCAGTACAGCGATAGTTACTTTTTGTGTAGTGCAACTGCAACAGTGGCCAAAGTGAATGCTGACTTTGCATCAGAAGTGGATATAATAGTAGCAGGTAATATATTCAGCAGTTCAGTTGTTGAAAAGCAAATCATTGCTGCTAATTGTTTTTCGCTAAAGGCGTAAAGTGATGCAATGCAGGTTTTGCTTTCTCCATATGATTGCTGAATCACCTGTGTCATGAAAGGGTGTGGTTCTGGATACACCCTGAGTTTCGAATTTCGCTGCCCAAATTAATGAAACAAAAAGTGAAAATGCATTTCCAATCAGGCTGGAAATAACTGTATAAAATTACATTGCCTACTTCAATATATGAACATATCTAATAATAATATAAACATTAACCTTAAAATTTAACCATCCTGACTAGATTTCTCAAGCTTGGCCCAAGTGCAAGGATGAGTCACATCTGGACAGCAACAGACTTTTACATGAGTGTACAATCATGTACACAGGCCTCAAATTGTGAAAACATTAATGAGCGAATAAATTGCAATAAAGTGTTTATTATTGCTACCTTATATAACTAAACACATTTGCAAAGAAGACAGAAGACTTTTTTTATGGAACATTTTTAATTATAATGATAAGAAGATGAAGACATTTTTTATTTTATAATGTTAATGATTTACATCGGTAGGAATAAAACAATTCAAATGAAACAGCAGTAAATTCCTTCTGAATAACATTTTATCCACTCATCTCAGATATTCTTGTTATATAAAGTTGAGGAAAATATTGAAACTACAGATTAGTGAGGAATTAAAAGACAGTAGCTAAGCAAGTTGCTGGATCACATTATCTCATCGATTCCTCATGGAGATTTACCACAGTGGACACATTTCTTCTTCTTTTTTAGCTCTTCACATTCCTTCTTTTGTTTAGATGCTTCTTGCTCCAGGGCAAGTTTCTTCTTCTCTAGCTCCTCACGTTCCTTCTGTATCTGCTTCTCCTGCTCATTGAAGGATTGCCTGCAGTCATCTACCTGGTTACGTGCTTTCTGTAGATGAGCTTCTTCTTGGTCCACAGCACGTTTCTTCTCCTCGAGCTCTTTTTGTTGAGTCTGCATCTGCCTCTCTTGCTCCGTGAGGGATTGTATGGAGTCCTGTATCCGGCTACGTGATTTCTCTAGTTGATTAATGTCTTGCTGCAGGACACGTTTCTTCTCCTGTAGCTCCTGGACTTCCTTCTGCATCTTCTTGCAGTCCTCCATGAGATGCTGGTTCTGTGAAGTCAGAGCTTTCCTGAAGCTTTCCTAACAAGTAATAAAGTCAACAGTCTATTGTTAATAGAGCAAAATATTCCTGCTGATTGTTTTTCCCTAAAGACGTAAAGTGATGTGAGAGTAAATCAATGCAGGTTTTGCTTTCTCCATAGGATGGCCGACTGACATGTCTCATGAAAGGGTGTGGATGCGTATCTGCTGAGTATCGGATTGCTCTGCCCAAATTCATGAAGCAAACAAGTGAAAATGCATTTCCAGTTAGGCTGGAAATGGCGTTATAAAAAGACACGGTCTATTTCAGTATACCAACATATCTAATCTTTCTTCAATGCTTCGAACAAGTCTTAACTAGATTTTACAAGCTTGGCTTATGTGCAGTGGTGAGTTTCATCTGGACAGTGACAGACTTTTACATGATCACACTATGATTCCTTTACTCAGATACTGTACTTAAGAAGGCATCAGCACTAACGTATATTCTATCTACGAGGATCATTCAGGTTGTTCATGGAGACAGTCTGCAAATCAAAAAAGTCAAAATGTGGCTCTGCTACTCTGTGGTTTCTTTACACAAAAGTAATGTATTCCAGTCACACACTCTGTAGATCATGTACACAGTTACTTTGATTTATCATTTTGATTCATTAATTTAAATATGATAATATTATAATGCACAACATTGTGGTTCCCAAATAATAAGCAGAGATAAGTTCTGGGGCAATTTTGCTAAAACTGACTGAACATACAGTAGTGTTAGTTACTGTACTGTACATACAGTACACATGGTAAATACAGGCTTTATTCATATAGTATAGTAAGCATGAACATCTAGGTTATGCCTAGTCCTTCTTATATTATACTAATTGCACATTTGGTTTCAATATAAAATAACAGTACTTAAAATAAATAAACCTTTTATAAAATAACACTTACTTATAGTGATGTTATGCCTGATGCCGTGTCGTCGTGTCACTTTGTTGAAGCTCTGTGCTGAAGCTTTTATAAAGGCGAGATGAAAGTGTCATTGATCATGTGTGAAGCTTCACTCAGGAATGCACACCCATTCCTTTCAGTTCAGAAAAGCTAACAAGCACTACATTCAATTCATAATGTGTCCAGAAACGTAGAAGGGAAACAAGATGACTCTTGGGGGATGTGTAAAATGCTACTGAGACTTCAAAGCATTGTATTGTGATGAATCATTTAAATGCAAGTTTGGCAACTGTTTATTTGTTTTTTTTTTCCCCAATACTGTACTGAATGTGGATACAGTATTAGTTAATATTTTGACATATAATTTGTTTATTTATGTTTATGTGTTAATCCACTGTATAATGTGAAGCCACCTGGCCAATGAAAAAATGATTTTATTTCATCGATGATGTGTCAGTTACACTGCCTGGCCAAAAAAGTCGCTGTTTCAGATGTGTCAAATTACTGGATTGCATGGCAAAGAAAACAACTAAGCAAATTCGAAATTTCCGGAACTGAGAGACAAGGACAGTGCTGAACTGTCAACTTTGGGGTAGAAATGTGGAAGGGATAAAAAGTGGAATGGAGAACACTTGTGAAGTTGCATAATGAAAAACCAACAGTAAAAACCATGGCTATGTCTAATAGTGAAAGTAAGAGCATTTCCATACACACTATGTGATGAAAACTCACAGGATTTTAACTAAACAGCTGTGTGGCCATCAAAAAAATAATAAAACACTTGTTTATGAGACTCAACAAAAAAAAAAGGCTTCAGCTTGCTAGGGAGCATAAAGATTGGACTTTGGATCAATAGGAAAAGGTCATGTGGTCTGAAGATCAACCCTATTCCAGTGCGTAGTGTCCACTGTACAAGCCTCAGAAGCCTCAGTGTTATGATCCGGGGTTGCTTCAGTTGGTCAGGTCTAGGCTCAGGCACGGTATGTATAATAAAATAAAGGTCACATCTATGGAATTCGAGAACTCAAAGTGTAAAAGCGTGGTTCTGGGAGCATGAAGAATCATTATCACACATGTGTGCTGTAATCAAAGCTAAAGATGATTGAATTAAATTGTAGAGTGTGAGACTTTTTTTTGATTGTTTGATTTGTTTTTCATTAAAAACATAATCTGATGTAAGAACAATACAACAAAGGTTTTGCTTTCTAAATGACATGACTGATGCACACACCCTTAGTTTTGAATTGCTCTACCCAAATTAATAAAACAGAAAGTGAAAATGCATTTCTGGTTAGGGTGAAAACAACATTGTAAAATGTCACTACCTATTTCAGTATACGCACATTGGCAGGAATGAGGGTGGTTGCAGGCGCGGCGTAATTGCAGAAATTAATGAAATCAACAAACAAGGACGAAACTGATAGTGTCTGAGCACAAGACTTTAGACAGGTGCTTGGGTTTAAATAATGATACTGATTAACCTTGGATTAAACTGCGAACCTAAAAACGATGAATACTCGCTTTGACATATAAGTTCCAAACACCAAACACAAAATCCAAAAAGGTCTGTGAACGACGATCCCTGCTGAGATGGCTTGGTGCCAATTGCAGCAGCTCTTGTGAGCATCCATTGAAGCCACTGAACATTCAACTCCAAGAACAAAAGTCAGACGAGGAAAGAGCAGTGCAAAAGAGGTGTGTGTTTCTGCAAAAAAATTGCACAGATGATTAAGTGTCTTGAGATTTGTCGACAATGAGGGCTATAGCGTATGATTAACATACAGTAATTTTGTTTTTATTAAGTCATTTTGCTCGTGTGGATGGAGACAGACTAATGGAACAGGTGGGATGAAGGTTTCATCATAAGTTGATCAGTTAGAAACATTTAAAAACATGTGCTGCTCTAAGGGGACGTGTGGATACCAGTAACATGGTGGCACCATTCATTTTCCTTTAATTTGCCACTCATCTGTGTAAACTAGATAGTGCAAGCTACAGGTATGACAACTGCCACACACTATTGGTATCACATGGAGTTAAAAACAAATAGCACATTATGCATGTATTTTTTACTTGACATCTGTAAGTGACACTTTCACCCGGTCCTCTGCTCGCCTGTATGTCTGCAGTGTAACATGTAGCTATGTGTATGTAAGTACAGTAAGCGTGTAACTTACATACACATGGTAAAAACAGGCTTTATTCACACACTAAGCATAAACATTACTCCAAAACTAGAATCTAGGTTAACCCTTGTCCTTCCTATAGAATGCTAAGCTGATGCTTATTGGGCTGCACTGAGCAAAGAGAACATCTAAGGAGATTTTAAATTCCTGAAACTGCATTCAGAACACATTACTAAAACCTGGGAGGATAGTAACTTTGTAAAAGAAATGTGTGTGTGTGTGTGTGTGTGTGTGTGTGTGTGTGTGTGTGTGTGTGTGTGTGTGTGTGTGTGTGTGTGTGTGTGTGTGTGTGTGTTTTTATCATGAATGGAGATCACTTAAACACTTGTTGAGGTTGCATGATAGAAAAACAACAGATATATACCCTGACTATCTTTAATAGTCAAAGTATCATGATAACTCAGGATTAGGACTAAACAGCTGTGTTACCGTAAGAAAACCACTAGTTAGAGAGACTAATCAGAAAAAAGGGCTGAAAAAGTGGTATATAGTGATAGAAAAAGATAAACATGTAGTCCGATGAGGTCAGATTGACCCTATTCCAGAGTGATGGACAATCATGCATAGTGGCCACTCTACAAGCCTCTGGAGGCAGTGTAAGGATCTGGGGTTGTTTCAGTTGCTCAGGTCTAGGCTCAGCAACATTATGTGGCAATTAAATGTCAACAAAAGGCCTGAATGTACACCAGGTTATCTCATTTATGTAGCTTTTCTTCCCTGATGGCGCAGGCATATTCCAGAACTCGAATTGTGAAAGAGTGTATGTGGGAGCAGGAGGAATCATTTTCACACATGAACTGGCATAGTGCAAACATTGTGTGCTGTAATTAAAGCTAAAGGTGACTTTTTTTTTTTTTTTTGGACAGGCAGTGTATAAGTACGGTCTACACTGAGTATAACAAAGTTCAAAAGGGGCAAATGGAACAATATTTTGGAACATAATTTGCAGCATAACCTGGTGATTCATAACAACCGACAGTCAAAAGAAATATAACCTCCACGTCCATCTTTCACATCTTTCAGCCTGCTTTTCCCTGCACACGTTTTGTAGGCTTTGGCTCAGTGTCACTCTCTCTTTCACTCCAGCCCCTGTCTCCATCTCTTCATCTGACTTATCACTTTCCAACAAGAATGAGGCACAATTTTCTATTCTAATCATTTTAATTAACCATAATTTATCTCTCTTGCACCAAATCCATAATAATCTCACCCCAAGTCATGATAGAAAACATTAAAGAGTGTTGGCATTATAGATGATTCAGTTCTTTTCAGTTCTGCACATAAAGATGTTATCGCCTTTTCATCTTTGTTGGCCAGGCGTTCCATACTTTTACATTGGAAATCCGTTAAGTGTCCATTTAGCTCTCAGTGGATTAAAGATTTATTATTTTTTCTTAAGCTAAAGAAGATCAAATTCACCCTGAGAGGTTCTTCTAATATGTTCTTTCACAAATGGCAACCATTTATTGCTTATTTTGAAAATTTACATGTACTGCCTGAATGATTATTTAAACTGGTTCATACATCGGAGTGTATCGGAGTTGGTTGAGCTAAAGGATGCAGGTGTGTGTGTGGGGGGGGAGAGGGGGTTATTTTTACTTATAATAGTCATACTAATACACGTAATACATTTTTTATGTGTTTGTGTATGTCAATTGCTCAATTAAAAAAAGGGGAAAAAAGCATTAAAGAGTGAATAGATTGCAAGAAAGTGTTTATTATTGCTACTGTCGATAACTAAACACATTTGACAAAAAAACAGCAATAATAATAATTATTATGTACTTTATTATTATAATGATATACATTACAATAACAATTCAAAAGAAACTTCCTTCTGAATAACAGAAGACCTGTCATCCACTCACAGATATTCTTATTTAGGAAAATTAAGGAAGGAAAATAAAGAAACAGATTGGTGATGAATTTTTGTTAAGGTGAGAAGTCATGACGAGGTACCAAAACACCCTGAATGCCACGTCATCTGATAGATTACTCAAGGACATTTACCACAGTAGGCACATTTCTTCTTCTTTTCCAGCTCCTCACGCTCCTTCTTTAGTTTAGCTTCTTCCTGCTGTATCTGCTTCTGCTGCTCTATGAGCGCTTGCCTGGCGTCGTTTATCCTGTTACGTGCTTTCTGTAGTTGAGTTTTGTCTTGCTCCAGGGTACGTTTCTTCTCATCTAGCTCCTCACGTTTCTTCTGCATCTGCTTCTGCTGCTCCATGAGCGCTTGCCGGGTGTCCTGTATGCGGTTCCGTGTTTTCTCGAGTTGAGGTGCTTCTTGCTCCAGGACACGTTTCTTCTCCTGTAGCTCCACAACTTCCTTCTGCAACTTCTTGCGCTCCTCCATGAGTTGCTGGTTCTGTGACGCCATAGCTTTCCTCAAGCTTTCCTAGCATGTAATAAAGTCAGCAGTTCATTGTTAATACAGAAAACATTCCTGCTGATTTTCAGGTTTTCATTAAAGATGATGATATTAAATTGATGGAAGAGCAAAGCAAAGCATCATACTGCTTTCTCCATATGCTGGCTGCCTCACCTGTTTACACTGAGTGTCAGATTGCTCTGCCCAATTTAATGAAGCAGAAAAGTGAAAATGCATTTCCAGTTAGACTGGAAAAGGTATTATAAAATGACACGACCTACTTCAGTATATGAGCATATCAAATAACGACACAAACCTTTTTACAGTCTTTTTTTGCTGTCTTAACTTTTAAATTTTACAAGCTGGGCCCATGTGCAACGAAAAGTCTCGTCTGGACAGTGACAGACTTTAACATGATCGTACAATGTATTACACAGTGTTATTTAAGTGCACATGGTAAACACAGGCTTTATTCATACAGCAAGCATAAACATTACTCCAAAACTAGATCGCAGGTTATACTTACTCTTTCCTATACAATGCTACCCAAATGCCAATTTGGTCTTCAGGACAACAACAATTGTTAGCACATTTCATTTCAATAAAAAATGGCGATATAATGAAGTTATTGAAATAAAGTTTTTGTAAAATGACACTTACTTACTTATAGTGATGTTACGCCTGATACCGAGACCTTGAAGCGCTTGTTAGCATGTCATTCTGTTGAAGCTCTGTGCCCATGCTTTTATAGAGATGTGAGTGTCATCGACGATTGTGTGAAACTTCACTCAGGAATGCACACCCATGACAAAGCAACGCAATCAATTCAGGTGGTGTAGAACTAAATGTTACTAACACTGTTTTGTGATTACGAAATATTTGGCAATATTTGTATAATATATGAGTTTATGTTTTATATCAAATGTATTTACTGTATGTTATATTTATGTTTTTTCAGCGTTAATGTGTAATATAAAGCCACCTGGTCAATAAAAAATTATTTTAGATAGGGTGGCCTGGTCACCATTTCATAAGGGTCAAATTATTGAGCTGCATCAAGCAAAGATAACAACTAGGGAGATTTGAACCTTTCAGCACATTATCGAAACCTTAAAAGATAGTGCTGAACTTTATGGAAGAGACGTGGTCAGAAGAAAATCATGAATGGAGATCACTTGGTGAAGTTGAATGATCATGTCATGCAGTCTGAACAGCCCAGATTGAGTATATTCCAGAGCGCAGTGGCCACTGTACAAGCCTCTGGAGGCGGTGTTATGATCTGAGGTTGCTCCGATCTAGGCAATAAAATGAAGTCAGCTGACAACCTGAATGTACTGAATGACCAGTTTATCACATCTATGGAGTTTATTCCTTTATGTTCCAAGACTTATATTGTGAAAGAACATGAGGAATCATTTTCACATTTGAAGTGGCAAACCACTTGTGTGCTGTAATCCAAGACTTGTTTTACTGATTTTTCACAAAAAATATAAAGTGATGTACAGTAAGAACAATACAATGAAGGTTTTGCTTTCTATATACATTGGCTGACACATATGTCATGAAAGGGTGTGGTTCGGGACACACCCTGAGATTCAAATTGCTCTGACCAAATTAATAAAACAAAAAGTGAAAATGCATTTCTAGTTAGGGTAAAAATGATGTGGTAGAATGACACTGCTTATTTCAGTATATAAAGATTGTCAGGAATGAGGGCGGATGCAGGCATAATTGCAGACATTGAGAATTTTTAATGAAACCAACAAACATAAACAAAACATCAATTAACAAAACAATATTGCAACAACAAGGCTAAACCAAATGATCCGATCACTGAATGAAACTTATGTGAGAATAAGACACTAGACTAATGATAACCTAGGATTACAGACGACTGTGTAAAACTGTGAGCCTAAAAACACTGAATACTCGCATCAACATAAAAGTTCCAAACACCAAACACAAATTTCAAAAAGACAAAGTCTGATAGCATGTGAAGCGCCCTCCAGGGGCTGACGTTTCGTGAAGCAGGCAGTCTGATCATAGCTCAGGTGTACTGAGAATACTTTCTAGCTTGATGATATACAAGCACTAGTGAAATGCTGCGATAAGTGCATTAATAATAAATAAAGGTAGTTTTTACTCTCATAACTGTGTTATTAGAAAGAAAAGTCCCAGTTTGACTTGAACATTCCTTTTACGTACATACTGTAACTGTCTTAGTTTTCCCTATATAGACAAAAATCTCCTATGCTTGAATTACAAATTAAAGTAGCTTAGTAAGGTGCCGGGTCATGACGAGGCATCAAATCCCCTTTAATATGTCAACTCATCTTATAGTTTGATCTAGTCTATGGAATTGTACCAGAGTGAAGAAGACTATTTTTCCTACATGTTTATTTTCAGATGTTTTAATGAAGATAGAGGTGGAGGAGAGAGCATTGCAAGAGAGGAATGGGTTTCTTCTAAAGTGGCTTGATATTTGTTGACTGTGTGGGCTATAGCATATGATTTACATCATTTTGTTTGCCTGTGTGGATGGGGACAGACTAATGGTGGGATAAAGGATTCAGCACATGATTAAGGTGATCTGAAGTGCTCTGTATGGATTTAAAAAGGACGTGTGGATCCCAGTAACATGGTGGGCCCATTTATTTTCTTTAATTTGTCACTCATCTGTAAATACATACGTTTTAGTGCAAGCCATAATAACTGCCACACACTATTGGTATCACATGGATTTAAAAACTTTTGGCACATTATTTGTTTATTGTTCACAGAAAGTGACCCTTTCACTCTGTCCTCTGCTCTTCTGTATTTCTGCAGTGTAACCTGCAGCCTCCAGTATTTAAGATACAGCTACCGTACATCAGCTGCCCATTTTTCCTCTTGTCCATATTCAACTTGTCTGCACAGTGCCTATCATTTTAAAAAATGTCCCGGATATGATCCTCTAAGATGCTTGCTCTCCTCCAGGAGATGCTGGCTCTGTGAGGCCAGGGCTTTCTTCTAGCCCTTTACTCATTGCCGTTCTTTCTCTAGGTCCAGATCCAGGAAGGTGGTCATGCCCCAGTCCTCTGTCAGCGTATCTTTATACGTAAGCTCCAGGTCCTTTTCAAATGCCATCTGCAACAGTGATGAAAGTGATTGTTGACTTTACATCAGAAGTGAATATGATAGTAGCATTTAATAAATTCAGCTATTCATTGTAAAAAAAAAAATTAAAAAAAAGATTCTTCCTGATTGTTTTTCACAAAAGTCATGTAAAGTGATGTAAGAACAATACAATGCTGGTTTTGCTTTCTCCATATGATGGCTGAATCACCTGCATCATAAAAGGGTGTGGTTTGGGATACACCCTGAGTTTCATATTGTTCTGCCCATGAAACAAAAAGTGAAAATGCATTTCCAGTTAAGATGAAAATGCCATTATAAAATGTCAAGGATGATTTGAAAATTAGATTTGAAATTAGAGCTCAGCCTCAGGTCACATGCTTTTCACAAATTTACGGGACTACATAGACACTCGTTTGTCCGGCACCTCGCGTCCCACGAACACAAATTAACGTAATACAGTTTATATTTTTTTGATTGCAAATAAATTATATTAAGAAAAACAGCGGCGTATTGTGACTAAATGACTTTATTTCATTATTAAATAAATAAATATTATGTTAAATAATTACATGTTAAAGTAGCATTCTTCTCTGCCTAACTATAAGGGGGGCGGCGCCCCTGCGCCCCGTATTGACCGGCCGCCACTGATTTTCACACATGAAGTGGACACCACATGTGTGCTGTAATCAAACTAAAGGTGATTGAATGAATGCTTTTCACTACAAATATAAAGTGATGTAAGAACAATACAATGAAGGTTTTGCTTTCAATATGCGATGACTGACGCACCATTGTCATGAAAGAGTGTGGTTCTGGACACACCCTGATTTTCAAATTGCTCTGTTAAAATTAATGAAACAAAGTGAAAATGCTTTTCCAGGTAGGCTGAAAATAATGTTTTAAAATGACACTGCCTATTTCAGTATATGAACATTTTTAGGAATGAGGGTAGATGCAGGCACGGCGTAATTGCAGACGTTAAGATTTTTTTTCCCTGATTTTCTCCCTAATTTAGTCGTATCCGATTCCTCCCTGTCATTAGGGGGCTCCCACATTGCGCTACTACTACCACTCAGTTGGGAGGGTCGAAGACTATCACGTGTTTCCTCTGAACCACGTGACGCCAGCTGACAGCATCTTTTCGAACTGCTCGCTCACGCACCGTTGGAGGACAGCGCTATCCGCCCTTTCCGCTTGCGTGAGCTCACAGACGCCCGTGATTGGCTGTAGAGCCATGATTAATGTGGAAGCACTAAGAACAGTACCTTTCATCCCTCCCTTCTGACAGAGCTCGGCCAATCAGCTCTCTCTATACCTCTGGCTGCGAGAGGTTACAGCATCACCCGGGAATCAAACTCGCGATCTCCGAATGATAGGGCGAGGATGATAAGACTTTACCACTGCGCCACTCAGAGGCACAGATGTTAAGATTTTTAATGAAATCAACAAAGACAGACAAAACTAATCTGATGCGAGACCAAGACACTAGACTCGTCTGGGGTTTAACACCAAAAGGGCAACATTTTAGAAAAAACGCACAATGAGATGCAATGCAATGGTCGCTCCTCCATCTTCATCTAAACACCTGAAAATAAACATGTGGGGAAAGCAATTTTCTTCACTTACAAAGACTTGACAAGTCTATGAGATGACACTGTATTGAAGGTGTTTTGATGCATCGTCATGACCCAGGGCCATACTACCATTACTAAGCCACTGTCCTTTAATTCATAATTGAAGGGTAATGCCTTGTTTGGGAGCATTACCCTTCAATTACAATCTTATCTTTAAAATGTTTGCACCATTCAGATGTTTTACTGGGCTTAAGAGTCTTATTACTGGTATGCTGCCTACAAAAAAAGGCTTTGTATTGTTTGTGATGTTATTAGATATGTTTGTCAGGGATAACGCCTGGAGGATATCCTTGAATTAAAGAACAGTGGCTTAGTAAGGTGCTGGGTCATGATGAGGCATCATAAAGGTTCAACTCTTCTGGGAAGGCTTTCCACAAGGTTTAAGAGTGTGTTTATGGGAATTTTTGAATGGTCACTCATCATTAATGGAAACTCAGATGATTTGTTCCACAACTCAAAAATATTAATAGAAAAATACTCTCACTCACTCACTCACTCACTCACTCACTCATCATCTATACCGCTTAAACCTGTATTCAGGGTCACGGGGGGCCTGGAGCCTATCCCAGGAGACTTAGGGCACAAGGCGGGGTGCACCCTGGACAGGGTGCTAATCCTTCGCAGGGCAAACATACACACACTTGCACACTCATTCACACACTACGGCCAATTTGGGAACTCCAATTAACCTTACCTACATGTTTTTGGACTGTGGGAGGAAACCTACCACGCATGGGGAGAACATGCAAACTCCATGCACACAGAGAAAGGGAATCCAACCTGGCCGAGAATCGAACCCTGGCGGTGCAAGGCGACAGTGCTAACCACAACACCACCATGCCGCCCCATATAAAAATAATTAATACAAAATATGAAGTAAAAATAAAATCAATTAAATTGCACTTTACCTTTGAAAAGAGTCTTGACTATAGTGATTGAAGGGTGAAGGGTGCTGCTGTGTAGGATGACTTTCACACACAAACCAGTTTACCAAATAGGGACACACCCTCACACAAGCGCACGCTTGTAAACACAAATTAAATGATGCTTTACGTGCACACACATCATCACAGTGTTATAGTAAACAGTACACGTGCATACGGATGTTGACTATACGAATGACACACATGCACTGAGACCCACAATAATGCAGCGCGAGAGAGAGAAGAACCATTGGAACTCAGTTGTGATCACGTGACACTCGGCATCAAAACAAGAAGCGCATGCGTGCCACATGATACTCGATGATACTTGGTACTTGCAAATCAAGACTCGCTCGTTTATCAAGTCAAAATTCATTAAAAAAAATTTCCCGTCTTGCGGAACACTCGCAAAGTGGTTCACTCGAAATCCGAGGTTCCACTGTATTTAATCCAGCACATAACTGTTCATAACATCACTTTTACTCAACATTTTGATTTCATATAGTCATATGGTGCAGGTTTAACTTCAGGCAGATATCTAAGTACTGCCAAAGTTTCCTTAAATTCTTTCTAGACAGTTTTTTGTCATGCTGTGACAAAATCATCAAAATCTGGACAGACATACAGACAGAATTTTTTTTCTGGAAACTGGTTTCAGGTCCAACAATGTATGACATGTAAAGATATCAAGTTAATATGTGCATCTTTTAACAAGGAGGTTTATAAAACTACATAGCAAGTGCAAAGAATAATAAATGTGTACATACTACATTTAAACAAATATCTTTCTTCTTTTGTATCACAAACTACAGGTATGCTCTTCTCCATCAAAAATATTAAATTTTAAAAAGAAACACCAATAGTTTTGCTTTAATCTATTTGTTTATTTATAAAATATCCAGTTTTAGAGATATAAACATGTAAGGCTTCACTAATTGAATCACATGCCACTGATTATAGCAATTACTGCGCGTTGGTGTAGCACCACTGCCACACAGTGATGAAATTGAATGCTGCCTTTGTATCAGAAGTAAATATAATAGTAGAATGTAATAAAATCAGCTGTTCATTAAACAAAAAATCCTGCTGATTATTTTTCATTAAAGACAAAGTGTTGGAAGACCAATACGAAGAAAGTTTTACTTTCTCCATATGATGGCTGACTCACGGTGCCATGTGTGTCAGGGAATACCCCTAGAGGGCGCCATGCGCCCGGAGACTCCTTTTTGTGTTTTTGTATTATAACTATATAGCTGATGCGAGACCAAGACACTAGACATATAAAAGTCACAGTCACCAAACACAATGCGAGCTACTCAGATGTGTGGTGTATGTACACCTTGGGAGAGCCTTTTGTTTTGTTGCCACTGATTCCTGGTTTGTTTACTGATCAACATAATTCTCCACAACAGGGAGGAAACCCACCAAGCACAGGAGAACATGCAAAATACAAGTACACATGTGGATTTGAACCCTCAACTCTGGAGGTATGAGGCCACAGGGTTAACAACTACACCAGCATCCTACATAGGGTAAATCACACACAGAGTCAATTGTAGAACCAAAAATGTAAAACGTTATTACAAAAAGACATAAGACCTTTATTTGGAATGCATTTTTATTATTATTACATTTAAGATTTTTTTTTTTCTACTTTACTATTACAGGGATAGTTTACATGTGTAGAAGAAAAAAACAAACCAAACTAAAGATCATGAGAAAAAACATTATCCACTCACAGAAACCAAAATTATTAAGTAATGAATATCAGTAATATTTTTGATTACACAAAGTTATGGGGGTAAAAAGAAAATACAGATGGATGTCAAATTAAAGGACAGCGGTCTAGTGAGGTGCTGGGTCATGACGAAACACCAAAACATCCTCGATGCACTGTCATCTCATACAATGGATCATTCAAGTCTTTCGACCTGTGCCAGACTGGCCACTTTCCTTCTGCAGCTGTTTCCCCTTGTCCGCGAGATACTGGCCCCGTGAAGCCATGGCTTGCCTGGAGTCCTCTATCCGGTTACGTGCTTTCTGTACTTGAGCTTCTTCATGGCTTAGAGCAGCTTCCTTTCTCTCCAGCTCCTTCTGAGATTTATTTTTGTCCGCCATGAGACGCTTTTCTGGAGGATATAATAAAGTCAGCAGTTTGTTGTTTAAAAAAAAAAGCTAAAGATTCCTGCTGAGTGTTTTTCACTAAAGACATAAAGTGATGGAGAAACAATACATTTAAGGTTTTGCTTTTTTCATATAATGGCCAAGTCACCTGTGTCATGAAAGGGTGTGGTTTGGGACATACCCTGAGTTTTTAACTGCTCTACCCTAAATAATGAAACAAAAAAATGAAAATGCTTTCCCAGTTAGGCTGGAAATGATCTAAAATTATACTACCAATTCCAGTATATGAACAGATCTAATAATGATACGAATGTTTGTCAGGATTTATGATAATGTTTTGATTTAAATAATGTTCCATACAAATGTTCCAAATGTTAGCCAGTGTTATATCCGGGGTGCAACAGTGGCAAATTGGACCACACTCAGTGTTACTTATAAACACACGTTATATACAGGCTTTATTCATACAGTAAGCATAAACATTACTCCAAAACTAGACTCTAGGTTATGCCTAGTCCTTTCTACATAATGCTAAACTAAAGATAATTTTCTCTTCTGGTCAAAAGCAATTGTTTGCACATTTGGTTTCAATACAAAAAACAGTACAGTATTTAAAATGATTTAAGATTTTATAATTAACACTTACTTTTAATGATGTTACGTCTGATGCTGAGATTTCAAAGTGTGCGTCGTTGTGTCACTTCGTTGAAGATTTGTGCGCCACTTTTATAGAGGCAACATGACCTTTTCATTATTGCCGTGTCAAGCTTTACTCCACACCCATTCCATTTAATTCAGGAAAACAAAAACAAAAACCTTACTTTAATTGTGTTAAGAAATGTTTTAAACTTGCAATAAAAACATGTGGACTCTTGGGGCTTGGTTTAAAGAGCAAAATGTTAGAGAGAACTGTGTTATGATGAAGAAATCATGTAAACAAAAGTTTGGCAATAGTTTATTTGTTTTCTCACAATTATTCTTTAATATTTTAATATATACAGTAAATCCTGTACATACATTTATATCTTCACAAGATCGTAACTTGAATGTACAATCGTGGCCAAAAGTTTTGAGAATTACATAAATTTTGGAAATTGGAAAAGTAGCTGCTTAAGTTTTCATAAAAGCAATTTGCATATACTCCAGAATGTTATGAAGAGTGATCAGGTGAATTGCATTGTCCTTCTTTGCCATGAAAATTAACTTGATCCTGAAAAAAACCTTTCCACTGCATTTCATTGCTGTCATTAAAGGACCTGCTGAGATCATTTCAGTAATCGTCTTGTTAACTCAGATGAGAATGTTGACGAGCACAAGGCTGGAGATCATTATGTCAGGCTGATTGGGTTAGAATGGCAGACTTGACATGTTAAAAGGAGGGTGATGCTTGAAATCATTGTTCTTTCATTGTTAACCATGGTGACCTGCAAAGAAACGCGTGCAGCCATCATTGCGCTGCATAAAAATGGCTTCACAGGCAAGGATATTGTGGCTACTAAGATTGCACCTAAATCAACAATTTATAGGATCATCAAGAACTTCAAGGAAAGAGGTTCAATTCTTGTTAAGAAGGCTTCAGGACATCCAAGAAAGTCCAGCAAGCGGCAGGATCGTCTCCTAAAGAGGATTCAGCTGTGGGATCGGAGTGCCACCAGTGCAGAGCTGCTCAGGAATGGCAGCAGGCAGGTGTGAGCGCATCTGCACACACAGTGAGACGAAGACTTTTGGAAGATGGCCTGGTGTCAAGAAGGGCAGCAAAGAAGCCACTTCTCTCCAAAAAAAACATCAGGGACAGATCTTCTGCAAAACGTATGGCGAATGGACTGCTGAGGATTGGGGCAAAGTCATATTCTCGGATGAAGCCTCTTTCCCATTGTTTGGGGCATCTGGAAAAAGGCTTGTCCGGAGAAGAAAAGGTGAGCACTACCATCAGTCCTGTGTCATGCCAACAGTAAAGCATCCTGACACCATTCATGTGTGGGGTTGCTTCTCATCCAAGGGAGTGGGCTCACTCACAATTTTGCCCCAAAACACAGCCATGAATAAAGAATGGTACCAAAACCCCCTGCAACAGCAACTTCTTGCAACAATCCAACAACAGTTTGGTGAAGAACAATGCATTTTCCAGCACGATGGAGCACCGTGCCATAAGACAAAAGTGATAACTAAGTGGCTCGGGGACCAAAACGATGAAATTTTGGGTCCATGGCCTGGAAACTCCCCAGATCTGAATCCCATTGAGAACTTGTGGTCAATCCTCAAGAGGCGGGTGGACAAACAAAAACCCACTAATTCTGACAAACTCCAAGAAGTGATTATGAAAGAATGGGTTGCTGTCAGTCAGGATTTGGCCCAGAAGTTGATTGAGAGCAGCCCAGTCGAATTGCAGAGGTCCTGAAAAAGAAGCGCCAACACTGCAAATACTGACTCTTTGCATAAATGTCATGTAAATGTCGATAAAAGCCTTTGAAACATATGAAGTGCTTGTAATTATATTTCAGTACATCACAGAAACAACTGAAACAAAGATCTAAAAGCAGTTTAGCAGCAAACTTTGTGAAAACTAATATTTGTGTCACTCAAAACTTTTGGCCATGACTGTACAGTAGGGGACTTCCTGTAATTTGTTCTTTGTTTCAGTTGGTCAGATCTAGGCTCAGCAACAATAAAATGAAATAAAATGGCAATAAAATGAACTCATCAACCCTTCAAAACTTTACTTTCTCAATCTTCTTCTAAGTGTGCTGTCATGGACTTTAACAGTTGACATGCTCAGTGAGGCCTGTAGGGTCTGAGATATAGCTTGTGTGGGTTTTGGGGTGGGTTTTTTGTGGGGTGAATGTACTGGGACGTCTACTTTTGGGAAGGATGGCATCTGTCTTGAATGTTTTTCCCTTGTTAACAGTCTTTCTCACTGTAGAACGCTGAACTCCAAATTACTTGTAAATGGTTTTATAACCCTTTCCAGACTGATGTGCAGCAACAAATGCTTATGCTAAGACCATTGCTTATGTCGTTCCCTCTTGGCATTGGTTAACACATACCTGAATGCTACTGACCGGCAAACCAAAACTGCACACCTGCTGATGATCAATTAATTTGATTTGATTAATTAATTAAAGCTTTAAATTGCTCCACCCAAATTAATGAAAGTAAAAGTGAAAATGCATTTCCAGTAAGGCTGAATATAATGTTGTAAATGTCATTACCTATTTTAGTACATAAACATTGTATGGAATTAGGGTGGGTGCAGGCACGGCTTAATTGCAGATGTTAAGCCTTTAATCAATTACGTCAACAGAAACAAAAAAAAAACATCAATAAAAAAACAATATTACAGCAACAGATATAAAGCAAATTGCAATAACAGATCAAACAGATGACAATTCACTGAGCGAAACTGACGCAAGACGAAGACACTAGACTAACTAAAACTAACTACAGGTTTAAATAATAATGGTACTGAATAACCCAGAATTACAAACACCTGTGGAAAACAATATAAAAGTCGCACACTGTCCAAAAAGTCCAAGTATGATGACATGTACTGTACAGTATATCAAACACATGTAATAACAACACAGACCGTTTTTAAAGTCTTAACCGTCTTAACTAGATTTTAAAAGCTTGGCCCAAGTGCAATAATGAGTCACATCTGGACATTGACAGAGTTTTAAATGATCACACAATGAGTTCTTTACTTAAATACTCATGAAATGCTGCCACGACAAGCATCGGCACGAACAGCCTGTAGTTCCATTTCCCTCTGGCTTTGTATTAAAAAAAAAAAAATTCCTTATAAGGGAACTTAATATAGTTCATTTACTGAAGATATGAAAAAGTTACCCTTTTAATTGTTTGAAAAACTGTAATGTTATCAGTATTTCCGGAGACTTATCATATATCTAAAGACCTGATGTTGTAATACTGTATGTTTGGTTTTGCTTTATTACCCATGTAAATATACTGTATATGTTACCGTGTGCCAAATAGTCTTTTCTTTGTTTTAGGACTGGTTGGCTTTTTATAAGACACCTGGGTACACTACAGACTTTGCTTAAAGCATTTCAGGAAATATGTTGCCCCAAATCATAAAAATTTTGAAACTCCTTCCTTTTGTAATTTGATAATGTGTGGAATACATGCCTAAATAAAAGTAAATGAATTAGGCCTGAGCGGTTACTACTTAAAGTCACGTTTGTTTCCATCATAATTTATGTTACTGTATCTTATTAAAGCACATTTAAATTCTTTTACACAGTCGCCAGCTTGTTAGAAAGCGGGTTCAGGTATGATACAGCATCCCTAATGCAGATAGGGTTAAGTGACTTAGTGGCAGCTTGGCACCATTGAGGATTGAACCGTTTACCTTTTCAAAGACATAAAATTTTGTACTGTTGATTGTCTTACGCCTTGTTTACGTTAAGTTGTACTCCTTTCGTCGTCTCATCAGAGAGAGAATCACAGATGAAAAAAACGAAAAAAATGGATAAGATCAGGATGAACTTTTGTCTTAAAACGACTCCAGCGTGTTAACATTTACTTATACCACTTCAGCGCTGTTATTTAGGCAGTGAATATATGATGTAATCCCTTTAAAAAATTAAGTTTAGTTTTTCTAATTAAATATCTATTTGTGCAGGTGTTTAACATTGAGCAAGTAGCTTATTAGTAGCTTATTTTAAAGTAGATTATTCAAATTGGCACATACTGTAACTGTTCATAACATCGCTTTTACTCAACATTTGGATTTCATTTATGGCACAGGTTTAACTTCAGACAGATATCCAAGTACTGCAAGAGCTTCCTTAAATTCTGTCTAGCCCGTTTTGTGTGATGCTGTGATAAAGCTGCCTGGGCAGGCAAACATATAGAAACCTTTTTGTATTTTTCTGAGACTGGTTTTGGGTCCTCCAATGTATAAACCGTGAAGATATAATTAAAAGAGTGAGTTTGACATGTACAGATTTTATTTATATACATACCTCATAGTGTAAACTTGTAAAACCAAAGACTTTTATTTAAAATGCAACAGTTTTTTATTATTATCCAAGTAAGATGATTTAATGTCAGTAAATCTAGTATCTTCTTGATTATACAAAGTTAAGGGGAAAAAAGAAAGTACACATGGGTGCCAAATTAAAGAACATTGACTTGGTAAGGTGAGGGTTCACGAGTCACCAAAACACCTTCGATGCAGCGTCATCTCATAGATTATTACTCAAGTCTTTCGACCAGAGTGGCCACTTTCCTTCTGCAGCTGTTTCTCCTTGTCCGCCAGATACTGGGCCCATGATTCCATGGCTTCCCCGGTGTCCTTAATCCGGTTATGTGCTTTCTGTAGTTGAGCTTGTTCATGGCTTAGGGCAGCCTCTTTCCTCTCTAGCTCCTCATGTTTCTGCTTCAGAAACTGCTTTTGGTCTGCCATAAGATGAGTTCCTGGAGCTTTCCTAGCATATAATAGTCAACAGTTTGTTGTTAAAAAAGCAAATTGATTGTTTTTCACTAAAGACATAAAGTGATGTAAGAGCAAAGCAAGGAAGATTTTACTTTCTACATACTGTATAATAGCCAACTGACAATATGCCGGTAAAGGCTGTGATGTTTGAATTGCTCTGCCCAAATTAATGAAACAAAAAAAGTGAAACTGCATTTCCAGATAGGATGTATAAAATGCCGCTACCTATTCCAGCATATGAACATATTTAATGACTATACAGTAAAAATGTTTATCAGGTTTTATGATGACATATTAGTTCAATTAGTTGATTTAAATAAGATTATATACTGATGCACAACATTGTAGTTCCCAAACGTTATGCAGTCTTATATCCTAGATGCATTATTGTCAAAATGGACCACACTCAGTGTTACTTACTCTATATACACACCTGGTAAATACAGGCGTGATTCATACAGTAAGCCATAAACCAAAATAAACTCTAGGTTACTCCTAGTCCTTCCTATATAATGCTAAGCTAATTTTAATTTGCTCTTCAGGTCAACAGCAATTGTCTGCACTTTTAGTTTTAATCAAAAACAACATAACTTAAAATAAATGAAGCTTCAAACACTTACTTATATGTCTGATATATGTCTGATGTTATGTCTGATGGGAAGCATTCAAAGTGCGTCTCGTCGTGTCACTTGAAGCTCTGTGTGATGCATAAGTGTCATTGATTATGAACTTTCATTTAGGAACCACACCCATTCCACTCAGTTCAGAAAAACAAACCAACAACACATTCCTTTCACTATATAAACTTCTAATGGTCTCTATACAAGCCTCTGGAACCAGCGTTATGATCTGGGGCTTAGATCAAATTTACAGTGTAGTACACTGTGTCATGTTAATGTTTGCACGAGTGCACTTTATATTGTCTTTTTGTATAATTATTAGCTAGTTTTGTTGATTTGTGCGTTGTCTTAGCTAGTTAGCTGATTAGGTGTCTTAGCTAGTTTTGTTAATGTATGGTACAGTATTAATTTATGTTGTATGTAGCACCTTGGTTCCTGGAGGGACAGTGTTTTGTTTCACTGTGTACGTAACTGGATATGGTTGAAATGATTTAACTTGACTTGACTTGAATGACCAGGTTATCACATCAATGGAATTTCTCTTTCCTGAAGGCACAGGCATATTCCGGGACATAAAGAGTGGTTCTGGGAGCATGAGGAATCATTTTGGGTACTAGTGCAGGAGCTTGGGAAGAATCATCCTCTCCAGGACGAGCTGTTACACTGCCTAGTCAAAAAAAAATCGCACACTCCAATATTTTGCCACTTATCCACATTTTGCTTCGTGCATCATTTTGATACGCCTATGCAATGTCACTATTTATTTCCATCCAGAGGCCCATTAATTAGAAAAAAAGATCTTGTATGGATGATGGGAGAGATGGACCGCTGGGTAAAGATTCTCTGTGGTGGCCAATCCACGTATGATTATTCTTCTTATTCTTCTTTCACAATTTGAACCTGATGAGTCCAGGCATTGACTAATGATTCGATTAAAATGATGTTATTAAGTGATTTCCCGTGGCGATCTCTTTAGTTGTTTTCTTTGCTTGATGCAAGGCAATAATTTGGTGTTTAAGAAATGAGAAGCTACTTATTGCATCAGTTAGGGTTAAATAGCATGTTACCAGCTGAAACATATTAATCACTGCAGTAATTATCTACTGGAAGGATCTTATGTATTCTGTTAATTAAATCCGGGTAGATTTTTTTTTTTTGGCCTGGCATCAGTCTGCCTCAAACCGTCCCATCCAAGTGTCTTTATTCCTTACATATTATCTTTTCATTTCTACATCAAATCTGGTGTTTCATTTATTCTGGGAACGTTTTAAGGAACTCATTTTTATTATTCTGCAAAACGTTCTGGTGGCACGGCGGTGTAGTGGTTAGCACTATGGCCTCGCACCTCCAATGTAGAAAGTTTGAGTTTGCCTCTGGTCTGTGTTCGAGACGTTTGCATGTTCTCCTTGTGACGGGTGGATTTCCCCTGGGTGTTCTGGTTAGGCTAGATTAGGCTAATTGGAAAAGATGCAAGTGTTTTTGTATTCTCCATTAAACAAACCTAAACTTGTCTTGCCCATAATTTGCTAATCCAAGATAGTAAAATATTATATGATAATTCAACTTAAACATGCTAGTGCAATAATTAATAACCTTATAGTCGTAGAAATAATGTTCCACTGATTTGGAATTTTGTTGGAACTAATAAAAGGGGTGTTCAATTAAAACCAGGACTAGTGATGAAATTTCTTGTGAATGTAAAATGATCAACATTTACAGAGGACTTCGGGAACAGTACAGTGATAAGACTCTTAAACCACAGTACAATTGAATGGTGCAAAAGTTATAAAGAATGCCATACGTCAATCTCCATACGTGAATGACTTGGAGCTCACTGCTGTCGTTCCTGTGAACATTCAATTGCCACGTCCCCATACAGTCCTAACTTCACTAACTGTGTTCTGTTATTCCACACAATTCCCGTTTGACTTGAGCACTTCTTGTACATACAGCAAATATTTACCATATAAAAGCAAATGCTTGGTCCTGACTTCTGTAACATTTGCAATTTTCTTTTGATATGGTTGTAGATTTCAGAAATTCATAATTGGGCAGAATCAAGAAAAAGTGTTCACGCCTTTAACACCTGAACCACTGTTGCACATCAAATATTTTACAGTTGGAGTCAGGTTTTAAAATCATACACTCCCACCTACAGGAAAAGACTTGCAGTTAGTGTACATTGTAGTGTTCATCCTGTTAATCATTTTAGACAACAGAGAAATATTCATCTGAAATCATTATTTTAATCCAAAAGATTTTTGCGTTTTATGATTTTTGTTTCTGATATTATGTAATAATAGGGTAATCATGCTCTCTCACTCATTCTGTACACTGCGTAACATATATTATCATATACATTATATGCATATGCAAATATAACCTTTAAATAAAGTGTGTCAGGTGTTTGAAATAGAGAGAGCATGCCTATACTTCGTATATCTACTAATACAAACTTGTAAAAACAAAATTGAAGCAAGTTATTAAAAAGACATAAGAAAGCTCGTTGGAATGAAATCTTCCTATTAGTATTAATATAGCTGTTTTACTTTATTATTACAGGGATGATTTACATCTGTAGCATCTGTAGATCACTATTGGCATCACATGGAGTTAAAAACAAGTTGCACATTATTCAGTTATTTTTCACTTGCCATTTTTCACTTTCAACCGGTCCTCTGCTCTACTGTATTTCTGCATTGTAAGCTGAAGGCTCCAGTATTTTAGATACAGCCACATCAGCTTCCCATTTTTCCCTGTGTTCATATTCATCATGTCTGCGCAGTGCCAATCATTTTTTAAAATGTCACGGATGTCATCCTCCAGGCCTAATTCTACACCTACTGGGTCCTTGGCCACCCTGAGCAGCAGGTCATTCTCCATCTCTGTCAGAATGCGTTTCTTGGGCAGATTGGGTGCCCTGGACAGTCGGAGACCGCAGTAGACATTCTGCCTCTCCACCAGTTGGTGCTCCACCTCCTTTAGTAAAACATGAGCTCTTTTCTGCTGTTCCTCCTCTTGTTGCAGAGCTTCCAGCATTGCCAATCCAGCTGCTCTAGGCTGCAGGACCCGTTTCTTCTCCTCCTCTAGATCCATACGCTCTTTCTGCAGCTGTCTGCGCTCCTTCATGATATACTGGGTGTGTGAGTCCAGGGTTTTTTTGGAGTCCCCTATCCGGTTACGTGCTTTCAATAGTTGAGCTTCTTCATGACACAGGGCAGCTTCCCTTCTCTCTAACTCCATATGTTCCTTCTGCAACTGCTTGCGCTCCTCCACGAGACGATGGCTCTGCGAGTCCACGTCCCCATCAAATTGGCTTTTTGCTTCTTGGATCTGGTTCTTTGACCACCATTTATAGCACCAAACCGACAGGATGCCTAAGTCAATATATGCAGCTTTTAATAAGGTTTATATCAAAAGACATATATAAGAAGTGCAAAGAAAAGTAAATATATACTGTACGTACTGCATATTTTAACCAGTGTCTTTTTTTATTTTGTATCACAAACTGCATGTACCTGTATGCACTCCTCCATCAACAAAATTAATCATTAAAAGAATTCTTTATTTAGACTGTTTCTCATATGATAATATCCAGTTTTAGCAATATAAACATGTAAAGAACATCTTCTTCTCTTATCAGCTAACGACTCCAGCAATGGTTTCCCTTTTGTGTAGAGCAACTACAAAACAGTAATGAAAGTGAATACTGATTTTGCAGTAGAAGTAAATCTATAGTAGCATCTAATAAAGTCAGCAGTTTTTTTTAAAAGCAAAAAGGTTCCTGCTGATTGTTTTTCACCAAATAATCTAAGAGCAATACAATGAAGATTTTGCTTTCTCCATGTGATGACTGACTCACCCGTGTCATTAAAGGGTGTGGTTTAGGACACACCCTGAATTTCGGGTTGCTCTGTCCAAATTAATGAAAAATAAAAGTGAAAATAGGTTGGATAAAGGTTTCATTGCAGGATAAAAGGGATTAGTTAGGAGAGCTTTGTATCCATATGAATACATGCGTTGCTCTAAGGGGACACGTGGATACCAGTAAAATGTTGGCAGCATGTTTTAAACGTTTTCCCCCCCTTTAATTTGTCACTCATCTGTATAGACATATGTATCAGTGCAAGCCAATGACAACTGCCACACACTATTAGCATCACGTAGAGTTAAAACTAGTGGCACATTATTTGTTTAATTTTCACTTGACATCAGGAAGTGACCCTTTCAACCTGTCCCCTGCTCTCCTGTATTTCTCCAGTATTAAGATACAATCATATCAGCTTCCCATTCTTCCTCCTGTCCATATTCAAATGTCTATGCAGTGCCTATCATTTTTTAAATTCCACCTCCAGGAAAAAATGATGGATCCTCCAGGCCCAATTCTACACTCACTGGGTCTAATGCATTTCCAGTTAGGCTGGAAACGACGTTATAAAATTACATTCCCTCTTCGTACATGAATGTATCTACTCATGGCACAGACATCTTAAACGTTTTAACCATCTTAAATAGAATTTACAATCTTGGCCCCTGTGCAATGATGAGTCTCACATAGATAGAGTGACATACTTTTAGATGATCATAGAATGATTTCTTTGCTTAGATACTCACCAAAAGTCATAGTGCCAAACAACGCTGCTAGCTCGTAGGTCCATTTCTTCCCATCAGAACTTCCTGGCCTTTCATTCCATCCAGGAGGATCATTCTGTTTGTTCATGGTGACAGTCTGTGAATCAAAGTCAAAATGTGGCTCTGTTATTCTTAGGTTTCTTTACAAAGAAGAGCTGTATCTCTCTTGATCATGTACACAGTTAATTTGCTCAGTTGGGTTTATCAGACTTTATGATGATGTATCACTTTGATTCATTAATTTAATAATATTCTGGTGCACAACATTGTAGTTCATATGTTATGCAGTTACTCCAGAACTAGACTCTAGGTTGATCTAGTCTTTCCTACATAATGCTAAGCTAATGCTAATTTGCTCTTTGGGTCAACTGCAATTGTCTGCACATTTGGATTCAATACAAAATGGGAATACTTAAAAAAATTAAGCTTTTATAAAAATAAAAGAAAATACTTACTTATTGTGATCTAACACCAAAGCGTATGTCGGCATATGTCGGCATGTCACTTCATTGAAGCTCTGTGCTGAGGCTTTTATAGAGGAGATGAGAGTGACACTGTTGACGTGTGAAGCCTCACTCAGGAATGCACACCCATTACATTCACTTCAGGAAAACAAGAAACTCAGGAAGGAAACAAGCAGACTCTTGTGGGTGGAGTAAAGAGCAAAATCTTACTGAGGTTTCAAAGCACTATGTTGTGATGAAGAGATCCCAAATATATATGTGCATATTCTTAATATTTTTATATTTTAATATGTTTCTTGGCCCCTGTGCAATGATGAGTCTCACGTAGATAGAATGATATACTTTTAGATGATTTTTGGTTTTTAATGAGTCACCTGTTTTAATGTGTAATATGAAGCCACCTATTTGATGAACAAAAAATTTATATGACCTATATTCAGGTCATCAACTGACTTTATTTTTTGGGGACATAACATTGCTGAACTTAGACCTGACCAATTGAAGCAACCCCAGATCATAACACCGCCTCCACAGGCTTGTACAGTAGGAACAAGTGGAACCTATCGGACCACATGATCTTTTCCAGTGCCCCACAGTCCGTTCTTCATCCTCTCTAGTAAACTGAAGCCTTTTTTCTAATTCACCTCACTGATAAGTAGTTTTCTTACATTTACATTAACATTTAGACGTTCTTATCCAGAGCAACTTACAAAAGTGTTTGAAGTTTCCAACAATTGGATAGATTAAATTTTTGGGGGGTGAGGGTTGTCCCAACTATCTAAAAAACAGTTGTCGCATAAACATTGCCAGTAACTCAGCAATGCAGACATCTAGATGTCATGCACACTCGTAACACGACCGGCACTAGGACCTGGAAGTAATTCGGTCGCATTTCAGGAAGCATAAAAGGAAACAAGATGGCGCTTCACATTGCTCAGTCATTGAGTTCGCCCATGCTTTGTCTGACACTTCGCCGACTATTCTGTGAGTACTCACCGATTTGGTTTGCTTCTTTGATTGAGTGTGTGTTGCTAGAACGCGGATTTATTTGTGTAGATCCTAGCTCTTCGTGTAAGAGAGTTCTTAGATAAATTGCGTGGTTATCCTGCCTACTCGCGTTGCTTCCGCGTTTGGGTTTACCATCCACGCTACACGGGCTAACTGCTAAGGCTTCTGTGCTTACCCTCCGATAGCTCGTGACACTAGAGGAGGTTCATTTTACCGCCTAGGGGCCAGAATAGAAGACAGTCTAGATGAATGTCTCCCTTGATCCATGAGAGAAGGTGGGACCAGTCAAGCAGTGCTGGAGGATGCTGGACCAGCTGTAGAGGACGAATGGTGCACAGATGGAGACTTGCCAGTAGTGAGTTGCAGTAATCCAGTCTTGAAATAACAATGGACTGAACAAGCACCTGAGTAACCTTTGTGGAGAAAAATGGACGAATTCTTCTGATGTTGTAAAAAAGAAGAAATTGACAAGAGAGTGTAAGGTTAGCAATGTGTGGGGAAAATAACAGTTGATGGTCCAGGGTTGATTGTCCAGCAGTTCAGTTTTTACTGAGATTAAGTTTCAGCTGAGATCCAGCTGGAAACCTGAGTGTCTGAGGGAGGAATGGAAAGAATGAGTTGTGTGTCATCTGCATAACAATGGTATGAAAAGCCATGTGAGAATATGACTTTACCAAGAGACCAGGTAAAGAGGAAGAACAGAAGTCCAAGCACCAAAGTTATGGAATAGTCTTTTAATTAATGTTCGGGACTCAGACACAGTCTCAGTGTTTAAGTCTAGGCTAAAAACCTATTTATTTAGCTAAGCATTTTGTAAATATATTTGCCTTAGGTAAAGGAGCAGATCTGGGGGACTCATGGACGTAGAGTATTTGTCATGCACACTCGTTACACGACCGACACTAGGACCCGGAAGTAGTATGGTCGGGTTTCTAGGAAGCATAAAAGGAGACAAAATGGCGCTTCACATTGCTAAGTCGTTGATTCCCCCATGCCTTTGCTGACGCTACGCCGACTATTCTGTGAGTACTCACCATTTCAGGTTGCTTCTTTGATTGAGTGTGTGTTGCTAGAATGCGGGTTTATTTGTGTAGATCCTTGCTCTTTGCGTAAGAGAGTTTTTAAACTAATCGCGTGGTTATCCTGCCTATTCGTGCTGCTTCCGCGTTTGTGTTTACCATCCACGCTACATGGGCTAACTGCTAAGCCTTTTCTGTTGATCCTTCGGTTGTTCATGACAGAATGACTGAGCCAAAAGCAGTAAACCCAGTGGAGTTTGCTTGCCTCTGTGATGTGGTTGACCAACATGCCGAACTGATCAATAAGCTCCGTGGTGAAGTCGCGTCTCTCCGAAAGGACCTCCAAGACGTCGCGGCCTTGCGCCGCAAGTTGCCGGAGTTACGACAGGAGAACGTGACCCTCGTGGGGTGGCTGCTCAGTCGGCTGTTGCCACGCCCGTCGCAGCGGCTGCAGCGCCGCACCCCCTCCTCTTCTGATGTTTTCATAGCTCTACCGGATAAGTGGGATGGCACAGATGGGAAATGCAGCGTTTTTCTAACCGCATTGGATCTTGTGTTTGAGTTCAATTCCACCAGATACTCCACAGACCTTGTTGCTATCCGGGCAGGCAGCTGAGTGGGCCACGGCGGTTCTTCGATCAGATTCAGACACTGCTTATTCATATGGAGAATTCACCCGTCAACTAAAGCTAACGTTTGAACATCCTGCTGCTGAGGTGGAGACCGATATGAAATTGTACCATCTGCGGCAGGGAGGGTCGTCCGTGAGTCGCTACACTGGGGATTTCCGTACTCTCGCCGTGCAGACCACCTGGGGAGACGCCGCCCTCCGGACGGCCTACTACGAGGGACTGGCTTCATGCATAAAAGATTAACTTGCCAGACGGGAGCTTCCAACCACACTGGAGGGACTGATTCAGCTCGCTCTCCGGATTGACCAGCGCCTGCTCTCCCGTCCGAGGCCAGCCCCCCCGGACCCTGCCGCCCATCACGCCATTTTTTTCACACGCCACATCCCGACCGCCAGCCTTCACCACCACCGCTGTGGCACCCACCGAATCTCCACCTCCCGCCGTGGTTGAGACCAGTGCCGGGGAACCCATGCAATTAGGACGCACCTCCTTGAACGCTGCTGGGTCAGGAAACGCCCAGGCCCGGTGAACCATGGAAGCAGTTCACCGGGCTCCCTCCATCTCTCCGCCACCACACCCAGCGTCTCTCGTGTCACGGTTCAGGTACACCTCCAATTTGGCCACAAACGAGTCAAAAGTTCTGCGTTCATCAACTCTGGTGCCGCAGGAAACTTTATTGACTCTTCATATGCCAAAAGATTGGGGTTGGAGACTGAAGCGTTATCCTAGCCAGTTCGTATTACATCTGTCGATGGTCGGCCCCTCTCCTCCAGCCCCATCATTGCCCAGACTCGACCCATAACCCTCATTATCGACTGATAATCAGTCCGATTTCACCTCACCTCCATCTCCTCTCCACCCATCACCCTCGGACACCCCTGGCTTCTGCAGCATGATCCTCTCATCTCATGGTCTCAGAACCGGATCCTCCAATGGGGGCCGACCTGTCTCGAACTCTGCCTGCGGGCACCACCTGGGACGTGCTCTAGGGAGTCCGAGGCCCCTGATGTCGACACCAACGCCATCCCTGAGGCTTATCGGGACCTGGCTGAAGTCTTCTGCAAAAGACCACCCACCTTCCTCCTCATTGCCCCTAGATTCTGGCCATTGAACTTCAGGCAGGTTCTGTACCCCCCCACGGGCCACCTGTACTCTCTCTCCACCACTGAGACGCGGGCGATGGAGGAGTATGTATCCTCAGCTTTCCGCCAAGGCACCATAAGACCCTCCTCCTCGCCCGCTGCCGCGGGATTTTTCTTTGTAAAGAAGAAATTTGGCGAACTACGTCCTTGTGTCGACTATCGGGGGCTCAACAACATCACCATAAAAAAAACGACACCCATTGCCTCTTACCAACTCTGCCCTGGACGCCCTCTCTGGTGCCACCATTTTTACAAAGTTGGACCTCCGGAGCGCCTACAACTTGGTGCGTATCAGAGAGGGCGATGAGTGGAAGACGGCATTCATCACCCCCACTGGACATTACGAGAGTTTAGTCATTCCATTTGGTCTCTGTAATGCACCAGCAGCTTTTCAACGTTTCATCAACGACGTTCTCCGGGACATGTTGGGCCGATGGGTATTCGTCTACCTGGACGATATCCTCTCCTTATCTACTCTCGCTTCGTTGAAGAACATGTTCAACACGTCAGAGCAGTTCTTAAGAGACTGCTCGCTCACCAGCTGTACTGTAAGTTGGAGAAGGGCGCTTTTCACGAGCGCTCCACCACGTTCCTGGGTTTTGTCATCTCATCCCAGGGTGTGGCCATGGACCCACAGAAGCTAGAAGTTGTACGTCATTGGCCCCTACCCAAGACTCTCAGACAACTTCAACGGTTTCTTGGGTTTGCGAACTTCTATCGTCGCTTTATCCGGGACTACAGTACGGTTGCAGCACCATTAACCGCTCTGACTCGGCCATCGTCTCATCACTTCCAACTCAACTCTACTGCCATCTCCGCCTTCCACGAGCTCTGCCATCGATTCACCACCGCCCCGATTCTTCTCCATCCAGATGCAAACAAACCGTTCGTTGTGGAGGTGGACGCTTCGGATGTGGGCGCCGGGGCTGTTCTCTCCTAACGAGGTCCAGACCAGAAGCTACACCCTTGTAGTTTCTTCTCCAAAAAAATTTGACCCCACTCAGCAGCAATACGGGGTAGGGGACTGGCCATAAAGTGGGCATTGGAGGAGTGGCGACACTGGCTCCAGGGCGCTAGGGAGCCGTTTATTGTCTGGACCGACCACCAGAATCTCATCACCATCCGGAACCTCAAACACGCTGGGAACTGGAGACGAGGGTTCGCCAAGCACAAGCTGCAGAGAACGAACCGGAAGGTGTGCCGCCTGGAAGACTCTATGTCCCCAAGAACACCCGGACTGAAGTCATCCAATGGGGACATTCCACCCCTCTATCGGGGCACCCAGGCACGCAGAGCACCCTACAATACGTGCAGCATGCCTTCTGGTGGCCATCTATGGCCAAGGACATCGACGAGTTCGTTCAGGCGTGCACAGTGTGTTCCAGGGTCAAGGACACCAATCAACCAACACCCGGGGAACTCCAACAGCTTCCTGTTCCCCGCCGGCCCTGGACACACATTGCCATCGACTTCATCACGGGCCTGCCGATATCCGAGGGAAAAAATGCCATCTTGACCATTGTGGATCGGTTCTCTAAAGCTGTGCACTTGGTGGCCCTCGTCGGACTCCCGTCAGCTAAAAGGACAGCCGAGCTGATTTTAGAGCACGTAGTCCGTCTGCATGGGTTCCCCAAGGACATCGTCTCGGACAGGGGGCCCCAGTTCACCGCACGGTTCTGGAAGGCCTTCTGCCGTCTGATCAATTCCACCTGCAGTCTCTCATCAGGTTACCATCCTCAGACTAATGGTCAGACGGATCGGACCAACCAACAACTGGAGCGTTACCTGAGATGCTTCGTCGCCAACCGGCAGCGCTCCTGGGCCCGCTACCTCATCTGGGCTGAACTTTCCCATAACCTCCATGTTTCCTCCGCCACCAAGTTAAGTCCCTTTGAGGTATGCCAGGGTTTCCAACCTCTGATGGTCGAACATCAAGAACCGGAGGTTGAGATACCCGCGGCCCAACAGTTGGTTCGCAGGTCTTGACGGTCGTGGAAGGAAGCAATCCAACGTGCTAACACTTGTTACACCACGCAACATCACCGTCGACACCCTCCGGGACGATTGTACCACGTAGGTGACAAAGTGTGGCTGTCCACAAAGTACCTGCACCTCCATACAGAATCAAAGAAATTATCACCAAGGTTCATCGGCCCCTACCGCGTCACCCTCTGCATCAACCCTGTCACCTACCAGCTCCAGCTGCCTGCGGCGCTCCGGATCCATCCGGTATTCCATACCTCACAACTCAAACCTTTCACGACATCACCCATGGTTCCCCCCACCCACCCTGCTCCTCCTCCCCGTATCATTGAGGGTGGTCTCGCCTACACCGTTCGCAGGATCCTTGATTCACTATTCATTATTCATTATTTGTGTAGATCCTTGCTCTTTGCGTAAGAGAGTTCTTAAACTAATCGTGTGGTTATCCTGCCTATTCGTGCTGTTTCCGCGTTTGGGTTTACCATCCACGCTACACGGGCTAACTGCTAAGGCTTTTCTGTTGATCCTTCGGTTACTCGTGACAGTATTCTGGTGAACTGGTATGTTTAGATGCTGTCTTCCCCACTCTCATTGATCACTCAGGTTTGTTGATGGTGATGTGATTGGTTGCTTTACATCTCAGAGAGCCCTCATGTCTTTGTTTCCTTCTGGCTCTCCCTTTTAGTTATGCTGTCATAATTAGTCCTGCCGGAGTCCCTGCTTTCACTTTGCACTATATATACATTCACCTTATACATTGTGTGACTGTGACCATACCTAACTCTTATCTCTCATTCTCTCCTCTTCTCTCTCTCTCTCTCCCTCCCTCTCCATCTCTCTGTTGAGCTATATATGTTGCTCCTGAGCTGCCAGTGATCCAGACCCCCTCTGTCCTCTGGACCTGTCTAACTCGTCCTGGTGTCCCGCTAAACTACCTTAACTATTGGACTGGGATCTTTATTTAAAAAAAACTAGCACAAGATAAGTAAATGGTTATTTAAAATAGAAGTGAGGCAAGGAAATGCTTAGTAAAATAGTTTGAAAGGGGCATGAAAGTGGACTCTTCATAGTTGATTGTAGACCCCCCAAAAATATCCAAAATCTTTAAATCAAGGAGAATTGGAAGAGAAGATGGGCAATGTGAAATATACAGCAATAAATTATCTCTATATAAAGATAACAGTAATATCTTTTATGGGGGGCAATTAGGAATATCAATAGCAATTGGATTGAGCGCACTCAAACAGGAATTTTTTGCTCCAAAACTAAAAGCATATATCACCACTCAATCTGGTCAAACGACTCTTTAGCATAAAGGAATAATAACTTTGATATGTATAAATATTATGACATGTGGCCAATACCTTGGCAACAAACTTTTGATCACAATCAAGAACCATTCTCAAGATTAACGGGGCAACCACATCAGTATGCGCTTTATATAACCTGGGGCTTTCATATTTGGGAGGGCTTATTGGTTCCTTAATCTCTTCTAATTTAAATTCAGCATCTAACTCCTCTATTGGCTCTTTGTTAAGTTTATGAAACACCACTGTATCAAGAAAAATCATCAGAGTTAAATGCATTGCATTTAACCTAGAGTTATTAAGTTTAGTAAAAACCTCAACAAAACAACAATTTATGTCAAAAAGGTTAGTTAATAGGTCACCAGATTTTAACCTGTAGAATTGTCCTTCTAGCCTGTATACCTTGTAATTGCCTGGAAAGTAATATATCAGGTTTATCAACATGTTCAAAATGTTTTTTTGAGTTTAAAGAGCAAGTTGGATATTTATTGCTATAGAATACCTCTTATAAAAGATTTAAATGTTTCCAACTGGTGGCTCAGTGGTAGGTGTTTTGACAATCATTTCTTTACTTAGATACTAAAAAAAAATGTCGCAAGGCAGAGCATCTGCACTAACAGCCTGTATTTCCATTTCCCCCATCAGGACCATCTGGCTTTATATTTCATCCGGGTTCAAATCAAAGTCAAAATTAGGCACTGCTACTCTGAGGTTTCTTTACACAAGGGAAGTGCATCACAGTCACGCCCTCTGTAGATCATGTACACAGTTACACACATGTTGCTCAGTTGGGCCTATCAGGCTTTATGATTATGTATGACTTTGATTTATTAATTTAATAAGCCATATACAGTATAGGACTCAGGATTGTGCAGTATAGAGTGTAATATTTTTTTCAGCACAACATATGCATATTATTATTAACTGAATTTTATATATAATTAATTTTCAGGTTTTCTTTTAACTTCCCATCAAGACTGAACAAAAAATTAGAAACCGGGTCACATAGGCAAAGAAATAGCACAGATACACACAATCACATATTTTTCATGGTTGTTTTTCTTTATTTCTATGACCAAAAAAAATTCTACATTTGTTCAACGTCATTCCCATATTCTGGAATGACCCTTCAGAAAAGTAATGATAACTTTCTTTTTCTACATGATATATCCAAAAACCCAAATACACAGTTTAATGTCTGAAGCTTCCCCAATAACACACACCAGAAAGTCTTCTATATAAGCAGAAATATATATTTTTAATTGACCTATGCTGAGTTGCCGGCACGTATCTGTACTGCTTGGGTTTTAAGGCGTTTAACACACACGAGCAAGGCTTCTACATAAGCACTTTTCTTTTTTTTATCACCATTGACCTATGTTGAGTTGCCAGCACATATCTGTACTGTTTGGATTTTTAGCATTTTAATTACAACTGGGGCATTTGGGGCATTTAGTTCGATTCAGACTTTTATTCATTTGGCAAAATCATCTTGTATGGATGATGGGAGACTCTGACCGCTGCGTAAAGTCGGACCGTTATGCAAAGATTCTCAATGGGGTTAAGGTCTGTACTCTGTGGTGGCCAATTAAAATTATGCCCCATGTTCCTCGAGCCACTCTTTCACAATTTAAGCCCAATGAATCCTGGCATTGACTATAGACCATGGAATATGCTCATGCCATCATGGAGGAAAAAAATCCATTGATGGAAAAACCTGGTCATTCAGTATATTCAGTTAGTCTGACCTCATATGATCGAATATTTTTCGTCATATAACATTGCAAAACCTAGAACTGACCCCAGATCATAACGCTGCCCCCACAGGCTTTTTTCCAATTAACCTCACTGATAAGTGATTTCTGGAAGATGATCCTTCACAGTTTTACTAATGCATTGTACAGAGCTGAACTTAATTTTAATTTCAACAAAGCTCCTTACATATGTAATCATATTATGTTTATTAAGTTAACATTTTAATAACAGCCAACAGAGTTAAAACATTACAAATACACATTTTACACAGTACCTAGAAGAAACGAACCAAAAAACTTTTTAAACAATTGCTCATAAGAAGGAAAGTACATAAATTACATAAAATCAAATAAAAGAAATAAATTGGCTGCCAGGGTGTTACAATGAATGTACAACGTGCATCAGTATGCTGTGAACAGTTAAATATGAAGAGTGGTCTTGTCTTTGAGATTGTCCATTGTCCAAGAAATGGACTGGAAATATGTAAAAAAAAAAAAAAAAAAATTTTTTTAAGTGTGTCCCTTAATTTTTCCATCTGGATAATTGACACCTTTTCATTCCTAAATGCACCACTGAATATATGGAAGAGAGTGAGATTTTCCAGTCTGTTAAAATTAGTCCCTTCTAGCATCAAAGATTTCTGTAAAGCTCTAGGTCGATGCAGGGTGGATTCTGAGCAGTCAAAGATTGCTACTTCTGCTTGCCTACTAATAGCTTTGCCACATGCATTCGAAAACCAAGAAAAAATGTCAGATCAATATCCCACCAGTGCATGACAATGCCAAAAAGTGTGTGACAAGGTACCGTTTAGTGAAGTACTGAAGATGAGTAGTGAAGATGGTGTACTTCAAACAAAATCAACTATTAACTATTGTGTACTATTAATGGAACAAGAGTGTATTCTGGCCATAATTAAAATCCACAAGGGTTCAGACAGGTCAATGCTTAACTCATTACTCTAGGCCTTTCATAGATGATCATTTCATAACAGATACAAACAGATGTCTGGAGTCAGGGGGATGCACCAAGACATGAAAAAAGGGATGTTTGCCTGTGTTTTCAAAATTGATCTCAGACATAATGCCTGACCTGTAAATAAGAGAAAAATGTGAATTCAGAAGTGGGAAATTGTCCTCAATCAAAGGAGGCAAATCTATCATTCTTGGATGCTAAAATCTTGTATGGTAGTTAATCCACTCCAGGTCTAGTAGTGTTTGTCTGACCATGGTGGCAGGAAAAAATTGTTGTTGGTCATTCCACTGATCCCATCAAGGAAAGGAGTCGCCATAGCGGACTATCCGATCCACATAACAACTTGGCATAGGTTTTACACTAGATCCCCTTCCAGACATAATCCTTCCATTTCCATATATGGGCTTGGGAGCTTGGGACTGGTCACAGGGAAATTGAGCAGCTTCTTAATCTGGTTGATAATTCTGATAGAGTTTCTTGCCATGTAACAGCAAGTGTGTTAAGTTGACCCAGTTTGGAAAACTGCAAGAAAGAGTTACCAAGTTAGCCTCCATTTTTACCCATAAAGTATGGGTAGAGTCAGGGGTATAATCCATTGTGCTGCAGGTGTTCCATTAGATTAAAGCTCTTCCATTTGCAGAACAGTAGTACCGTCTAAACACTGGCCAGCCAAGCCGACATATGGGAGAGGTTTTGAAAAATGCAGATGTGAGAAAGATAAACAGATAGACAATACAGATAAAGAAATACTGGATGGGGCACCATTTGAATAGAGTTGATACGACCAATCATTAATAAAGGGACAATTTTCCAGCAGTCTATATTTTGCTTCAACCTTGATGAACTCTTAAAGATTTGATGAACTCTTTAACACTTTAAGAAGTCTTTTTCCCCATAATTAGTGAATCACATACAAAATTATTTTGACACAGATGCCAGCTTGTAAGGAAGCAGGGTCAGCCATGAAACAGCATTCCTAAAGCAGATAGGGATATGGGACTTAGTGGTAGCTTGGCAGCATTGAGACTGAAACCCCTGACTTTTATTACTTAGTAAATTAGTTTGTAAATTAGTAAATTAGTTGTAGTTAGTAAATGAGAAAATTATGTAACTGTTTTTGCATCGTCCATTAAACAAGAATAGACCTGTCTTACCTGAGATAACCAATAAGTATTTATATCAGGGGGGTGGCTGATCATAGCCTTGGGAACATGTTTTCAGGTGGAGCTCTTGACTTTTTCACTCACTATTATAACTATTACATATTACTAGACAACTATGTCATCAACCTAGGGGTGTCATAACCAGGGGGGACTGGACGACATGTCACTCCAGCCCATATTTTGTGTGAAAGAAGGAAATTCAATATGGCAGCTTTTTTTCCCCCCTTAATTTGGATATACAGTGTTAGTCATTATTATTGGCTAAGATTGGTTAAGATGTGTTCCCAGGCTTCTCATAGAACCACAATGCAAAAAGAGAGAAAAATCCAAGTATAATTAATTATTCACTGAAAAAAAAACCCCAGAGGTAAGATTTTTATTTATTTATTTCACATGAAATCAGGTGTGCCACAATTAGTGGCACCCCTGATGTCAATACAAGACAGCACTTAATCCTATAACTCCTATGACATCTCACATGTTTGGAGAATACAGATAGAGGGATCTTTGACCATTGCGCTTTGCACAATCTTTCTAGATCATCCTGGGTTCTCTCTTATGCACTCTCGTCTTCAGCTCACCCCACAGGTTTTCAGTTGAGTTGATGTCTGGGGACTGAGATGGCCATGAGAGAAGTTTGATTTTGTGTCTGCTGAATCATTTTTGCGTCGATTTCGCCACAAGTTATGGGTTCACAGCATCACAGATCCTCCACCATACTTCACAGTGGGCATGAGCTGCTTTTCCGCATACTCGTCTTTTGTATGTGTTCTATCTGGGTGACTATTTTCTTGTAGCCATTGCCTGACTTATGAACGTTGACACACACATGCCTTCCCTGAATGGGGTGTTCTCTTGTGTTTCCCATGTTAAAGAGTGGATAAGAGAAATAGGCCTCTGTGTCACGTCATGTTTACCACAGGGAAACAGGAAGTCATGAATTATTAATTAAACTTCTTCTAGATACTCTGATCAACTTTATAAAATACAGTACACATTTTTAAAAGTTCCAATTACATTTATTTTATCAGAATAATTATGTTAGGGGAGCCAATAATTAAGGAACAGGTGATTTTATAAAAAACATTTATTTTAAATGCAACTGCAAGCCATGACCACGGCCACACACTATGGACATCACATGGAGAAACCAAGTAACACGTTGTTGTTGTTTTTTTCACTTTGGAAGTGACCCTTTAAACAGGTCCTCTGCTCTCCTGTGTTTCTGCACCATAACCTGCAGCCTCCAGTATTTAAGATACAGCCACATCAGCTTTCCATTCCTCCCGGCCATATCCTCCCTGCCTGCGCAGTGCACATCATTTCTAAAAATGTCTCGGATGCCTTCCTCCAGACCTAATTCCATTCCCGTCGGATCCTTTGCCTCTCTGAGCAGCAGATCATTCTCCATCTCCAGAACTTTCCCTCGAACCTGGAAGCTGCATAAGGCATTCTGTCTCTTAACCAGTTTGTGCTCCACCTCCTGTAGCAAAACCAGAGCTTTTCTCTGCTGTTCTTTCTCTTGTTGCAGTGCTGCACGAAGAGCGAATGCAGCTGCTCCAACCTGCAGGACACGTTTCTTCTCCTCCTCTAGTTCCATGCGTTCCTTCTGCAGCTGGCTGCGCATTTCCATAACTGTCTGAGTCTGTGTAGCCAGAGCTTGTCTGGAGTCCCCGACCTGGATACGCTCTTTCTCTAGTTGGGTTTCTCGATGATGCAGGACACGTTTCTTCTTCTCTAGCTCCTCTCGTTCCTTCTGCAACATCTGGTGCTCCGCCATGAGATGCTGGCTCTGTGAAGCAAGGCTTTCCTGGAGCGTTCCTAGATTATAATAAAGTCAGTAGTTCATTATTGAAAAAGCGGTGTAAAAACAATATAAGAACGTTTTCTGCTCTCTTCATACAGTATGATGGCTGACTCTGACCTTGTCATGAAAGAATGTGGTTTGGGACACACCCTGAGTTTCAGATTGTTCTGCTAATGACACCAGAAAGTGGAAATGCATTTCCAGTTAGACTGGAAATATATTCTATTCTACAGTAGTATATTAACATAGCTAATACAGGAGCAACATAAACCTTTTTTAAGTCTTAACCATCTTGCCAAAGTACAATGATGAGTCTCACATGGACAGTGACAGAGACGTTTACATGCTCATACAGTATAACGATTCCTTTACTCAGAAATTCCTGAACAGCTGCATGGCCAAGTCCATCCAGGAGGACCATTCTGATTTTTCATGGAGTCAGTGTCACTTTCTTTCATTGCTCTAAATAAGATTATATTCTGGTGCACGATATTGTAGTTCATATGTTACACAGTGTCATTTTCTGGTGCATTTTTATTTTTTATTTTTTTTGCTAAAACAGACTACCCACAGTGTTACTTACATACACACAGTAAATACAGGCTTTATTCATACAGTAAGCATAAACATTACTCCAAAGCTAGACTCTACAGTAGGTTACACCTAGTCCGTCCTATGTAATGCTAAGCTAATGCTAATTTGCTCTTCAGGTCAACAGCGGTTGTCTGCACATTTAGTTTTAATACAAAATGGGAGAAAATAAATGAAGTCTTTATAAAGTAACACTTACTTATAGTGATGTTACACCTGATGCAGAGATTTCAAAGCGTGTGTCGGCGTGTCACTTCGTGGCTTTTATAGAGATGAGAGTGTCATCGATGGGGAATGCACACCCATTCTATTCAGTTCAGGAAAACAAACAAACAACACTTTACTGTCATTGTATCAAAAAACTTGGAAAAAAAAAAAGAAATTTGGTAACCTTTTTTTTTCTTTTCGGGGATGGGGGACTAATAGAGCGAATGTTCTATTCTATCTGAGGCTTCAAAGCACTGTGTTGAAGAAATCATGTAAACACAAGTTTAGCAACAGTTCATTTGTTCTCTCTTAATAATGTATATGCGTATTAGTTAATATCTGAATATATTATTTATTAATGCTATTCATGTTTCTTCAGTCTTAATGTGTTAACCCATTTTATAAAAGTTGAATTATTGGCTTGCATCAAGCAAAGAAAACAACTAAGGAGATTTGTAATTATTTGAATTGGGTTAAGAACCTGTCTCCATGCACAGTAGGACACACACACGTGGACTTTTTGTCTTTAAGTCTACATACACCAATCTTCAGTTGTAATTACTACATGAGGAAACAGTTGGTTGACGCCTTGAATATTCAATTGCTATACCCCCCCCTAACGATTCCCATTAAAGAAGTTCCCTGAAGGCCAGTGTTTAAGACGTGAAGCATGAAGTCCGATCATGCGTCCTGCATAATGAGAGGACTTTCTAACTTGATGGTATCCAAGCACTAGTGAAATTTTGGGATAAATGTATTAATGCAACAGAGGATAATATGGAGAAATAAAGGGAGTTGTTACTCTCATAACTGTTATTCTGCATGAATAAAAAGTCACAGATTTATTTCAACACTCCTTTTATATACTGCAAATGTCTTGCATTACAGTATGCAGGAAAAATGCTTTATAGTAGCCTCTGTATGTAAGCGTAACATCTCTTTCTGATATGGTTGTAGATTTCAGACACCCATAATGTTTGCAAACGTTCAACTTTAATCACCTGATCATACATGTTATCCCCCAAAATATTATCAAACATATTGATCTCTTGGGCCATTTATTTCTGATGTACTTTTGAACATCGCATATCTTTATGACTGGGAGTCATGTTTTGAAATCAAACACTGCCATCTACAGGTAAAGACTTGCTGTGTACATTACATTATCAGTCATCATATAAAACATTGATAAAAACCATAGAAATATTAAACTAATAAAATATTTGAACATCATCTTTTAATCCAAAAGACTTTTGTTTTATGATTTATTTTTATGATATTTAACCTTAGAATACATTTTATTATAGCATACAATAGTGTTTAACTGTAATATTAAGGTAATCACATACATCCATAAATATAACTTTTAAATAATGCTGCAATAAAAAAAGACCATTTTAATTAACCATTTTTATTATTTTTATCATTACATCAGTCCAAATGAAATAGCTTTAATTTCATGCTGAATAACAGAAAACATATTTACCACTCACAGAAGCAACAATATTTAAAAATGATTGTCGTCAGTAGATTTAGTAATCCCATCCCAAATATTCTTGATAAGAAAAGGGGAAGAAAAAAAACTATAGGTGGGTGACAAATTAAAGGACTTAAAGGCTTAATTAAGTTGCTGGATCATGACAGGGAACCCTCAATTCCTTCAATGCAATGACATCTCGTAGATGCTTCAAGTGTTTGGAAATGCACCAAAGTGAAGAAGAGTATTCTTTCCAAAGGTTTTCTTTCAGATGTTTCGGTGATGGTGGAGGAGAGAGCAGTGCAAGAGAGGTGTGTTTCTCTCAAAACTCAAATTCATTTATCAACCATTCGGCATGTCCTTGTGCCTGTGTGGATGGGGACAGACTAATGGTGGGATAAAGGTTTCGTCACAGGATTAAGGTGATCTGTTAGAAGAGCTCTATATGGATTTAAATACATGGTTTGCTCGAAGGGAACGTGTGGATCCCAGTAACATAGTGGGCCCATTTACTTTCCTTTAATTTGTCACTCATGTTTTAGTGCAAGCCTTGATAACTGCCACACACTATTGGCATCACATGGATTTAAAAACTAGTGGCACATTATTTATTGTTCACTTCATATCAGAAAGTGACCCTGTCACCCGTTCCTCTGCTCTCCTGTGTTTCTGCAGCGTAACCTGCAGCCTCCAGTATTTAAGATACAGCCACATCAGCTGCCCATTTTTCCTCTTGTCCATATTCATCATGCCTGCGCAGTGCCTATCATTTTTAAAAATGTCCCGGATACCATCTACCAAACCCAGTTCTGCTCCAGCCGGGTCTTTGGCCACCCTGAGCAGCAGGTCGCTCTCCATCTCCATTCTTTGTGCCCTGGGCAGGAGGAGGCTGCAGAACGCATCCTGCCTCTCCATTAGTTGCTGCTCCACATCCTGTAGTAAAACATAAGCTCTTTTCTGCCTTTCCTCCTCTTGTTGTAGAGCTGCATGAAGTGCCAATCCAGCTGTTCCGGTCTTCAGGGCATGTTTCTTCTCCTCCTCTAGATCCTCACGTTCCTTCTGTAGCTGTTTGCGCTCCTCCACGAGTTTCTGGCACTGTGAGACCATGTACTTCTTGTTGTCCTCTACCCGCTGCCGAGCTTTCTCTAGCTCCAGCTCCAGGATGACAGTCCTGCGCCGGTTCTCTATTAGTGTGTCTTTATACTTCAGCTCCAGGTCTTTGGAAATGGCAGCTAGGTCTCCATCGAATCGGCTTTTTGCTTCTTGGACCTGCTTCTGTGCCTCACGGGTCCAGATCCAACCTGACAGGATGCAGAAGTTAAGATAAGAAGCAGCTGTTAATAAGAAGGTTTATGCCAAAAGACTATATAACAAGTGCAAAGACAAATAAAGTAATAACATATTGCATTTAAAAAAAACATCTTTTTATTTTTTTGTGACACAAAATATGTTTATGCTTATCTCTATCAAAAATATTGAATAATTGACATTTAGTTTTTTTAATTAAATATTTTTGATGGAGACGGTGGTGTAATGGTTAGCATTGTCGCCTTGCACCCCCAGGGTCTGAGTTCGATTCCCGGCCACGTTAGATTACCGCCTCTGTGTGCAGGGACTTTGCATGTTCTCCCCGTGCTTGGTGGGTTTCCTCCGGGTACTCCGGTTTCCTTCCACAGTCCAAAGACATGTAGGGAAGGTTAACTGGCATTCCCAAATTTGCCGTAGTGTGTGTGAGTGTGTGTGTGTGTGTATGTGTGTGTGTGTGTGTGCCCTGCGATGGATTGGCATCCCGTCCAAGGTGTACCCTGCCTTGTGCCCCTGGGATAGGCTCCCCGTGACCCTGAATACAGGAGTAAGCAGTATAGATGATGAGTGAGTGATGGAGACGAGCATAACCATATTTTGTGTAAGCATGTAGACACATCGAGTACACCCCTCTAATTTCAGAAAATATTTTAGTATATCTTCTCAAAAGGACAATTCTATAGAAATGACACATGGATATATTTTAGGGTAGTCAATGTGCAACTTGCATAACAGTTCAGATTTACTGTCCTTTAAAAATAACTTAACATGCAGCCATTACTGTCAAAATAGCTGGTAACAAAAGTGAGTACACCCTAAGTGATAACATCTGTGCAAAGTCACATGTCGTGTTCATCACGTTTATGTGTTTGTCAGTGGCCAAGTACTGCACATCTCCAGACCTGAACCCTATTGAGCATCTGTGGACATCCTCAAGCAGAAGGTAGTGAAGCATCTTGTGTCTAAAAACCAGCAGCTCCATGATATTATTATGGAGGAGTGGAAGAGGATCCCAACAACAACATGTGCAGCTCTGGTGAATTCCATGCCCAGGAGGATTAAGGCCATGCTAGATAACAAGGGTGCTTACACAAAATATTGACACTTTGGCCATAGTTTAGACACGTTCACTTAGGGTGTACTCATAGATACAAGAAAATGTCATGTACACTAACATGTCTTACATAGATTGTAGATTTTCCAAGCTTGGCCCATGATCACATGTTGAAAAAATGAATTTTTAACTCAAGCACTTACGAAAAGCTGCAAGGCCAAGCATCGGCACCAAGAGCGCATAGTTCCATTTCCCCCCATCAGGACCCTCTGGCCTTATATTCCATCCAGGAGGATCATTCAGGTTGTTCATGGAGACGGTCTGCGAATCAGAGTCAATACATGGTACTGTTACTTTACACAAAATAAATGCATCTGCAGATCATGGACACAGTTAGTTAGGGCGCATCAGGCTTTATGATGATTTATTTTATCAGAGTTATATTCTAGGTGGTGTGTGTGTGTATATTAGTGATGGAGGGAATAAAAATCTGTTTTAAGAATTCTGATTCTTTTGTATTTCAAATTAGTCAAAACCTGCAAGCATTAGAAGCCCCGCGTGCTCGCTCACTGTCACTCTGACTTTTAACATTTTGGGGGGATTTGAAGCGGTGAAACATCAGTTTTTGCATAATCCTACAGTCAATGATGTGCAGGCGGAAAACTCTGAACGATTCACACATCTTCATCCTGTTTGGTAGGACTGAATTATTTGTTTATTCTTTGTTTTGAAATAATAATTGTGGCGGAGGACAGAGATACATCATGCTTTGGGCCTCCGAGCGGCGCAGTGGTAAAGCGCTCGCCCTATCATCCGGAGACTGCGAGTTCGATCCCCGGGTGATGCGGTTACCTCTCACAGCCGGAGGCCTAGGGAGAGCTGATTGGCTGAGCTCTCTCAGAGCGGAGGGATGAGAGGTACTTAGTGCTCCCACATTAATCACAGCTCTACAGCCAATCAGGAAGCGTTCGTGAACTCACAAAAGAGGAAGGAGCAGATAGCGCTGTCCTCCGAGTGTGGTACACCGCCCCCAACGGTGAGCGAGCGGTTCGAAAAGATGCGGTCGGCTGGCGTCACGTGGTTCGGAGGAAACACGTAATGGTCTTCGCCCTCCTGGCTGAGTGGTAGTAATAGCCTTATTGTGGTGTTAAACTCTAAAATGTAGGTGTTAAATACTCTTCTATTTGAAGTTACATTTCATTTATCATAATTTTTTTTAAGATTTAAAAAATTTACAAAATCATGGGGAAATGTATTTATAATTTTTTTTATTTATATTTGGTTATATCAGGATATTTATTAAATCACAATACTTGCAGAATAACAACTTTGAATTAGTATCATAATAATATTGTATTGTGTGGTGAATGGTGATTTCCATCCCTAATATACACATACAGAGACAGCCAAAAATTTATACACACTTCAGGAAAATAAAAACTTGAAAAAATATTTTAATACTTATCTATACATTATATGATTTTATTAATATTATATTAATATAATATTCATCATACCATTTTTCTGGAAAAAAAAATTGCTGACTCTCACACTCACACACTTACTTACTCTCTCTCTCTCTCACACACACACACACACACACACACACACAGTCCACCCCTACAGTAAGCATGAACATTTTTTTTAAAACGCCTAGTTCTTCCTATAGAATTCTATTGCTAAGCTAATGCTAGTTTGCTCTTAAGGTCAACCGGAATTGTCTGTACATTTGGTTTTAATATAGAACGAACTGTACTGATTAATTTAAACTTATAAAATGAAGCTTTGTAAATTAATACTTACTTTAATAAAAAGTAGCGAACTGTCACGTACTGTTTCTCCTGCACTATACCGTCAGCTCACCTTACGCGGTGTTACGTTCTGAACGTTATTTACGAAACAAACGCAAAACAGACTAGTTTAATCTTAACTTGTGTGGGGGGTTGTTATATTGCAAACATCGTATTTTCATAGGAAACTGGACAATATTTGATCTAGCAATGTCCATGTTCATGTAAAATTAATTTAGTATGTTGTTCCTTTACACTTTCCTCAAATGTATTTTTTTGCAGGTTTTTATTTCTTACATTGTCCTTCCCCACTCCCCCCATATTAAAGTGCACATTGGTACAACCCGATATGGGAACTCAAAGGTTTAAAATAAGTGCTGAGTACAAGTTCACCTGCGTGTGCCTTAATAATAGAGTGCGCGATGTATACGGAGTCAGAAAAATATATATACTCACGTCAGGAAAAGAAAAACATGTACAAATATTTTAATATTTAAGCGAGACAGGCCTTCTCATCCAACTGTATATACATACTGTATGAACAGAGTCAACTAAAAAAAAATTATACACACTTCAGGAAAAGAAAAATAGTATGAATATATTTTTGGTTGACTCTGTTATATCAGCTGAATATATTCACTACATTTTGCCCTTAATTTAAACTAGAACTTATTTTTCAATACAGCTATATTAAATAGAAAACAGTACAATTTTTATATTAAAATATTCAAATGTTTAAATTGATTTAGGTGCTACTGTTTTTATTGACACTTATCAGCCATATATGATGGTGTAGTGGTTAGTAGCACTGTCGCCTTGCACCTCCAGGGTCTGGGTTCAATTCCTGTCTCTGTATGGAGTTTGCATGTTCTCCCCGTGCTTGGCGTGTTTCCTCCCACAGTCCAAGGACTTGCGGATTAGGCTAATTGGTGCTCCCAAATTGCCACAAACATGTGAATGACTGAGTGAGTGAAAGTGTTGTGTGTGCAATGTGATGGATTGGCAGCCTGCCCAGAGTGTACAACATCTCGTGCCATAAGTCTCTTTGCCCACCCCGACCCTGAATACAGGATAAAGCAGTATAGCTTGTATAAAAAACATAAATAAATAAACTATTTTATTAATAAAATTCTTTATCCTCCAGGGTTGCAGGGGCCTGGAGCCTATCCCAGGAGACTTAAAACACAAGGCAGGGTACACCAAATTAATTTCAAGGTGCACACACACACACACACACACACACACACAAACGACCATTAAGCCACCATGCCACCTGCCTGTAAATCTCATAGTACATATTATTGGCAATTACTGTGATAAAACTACAGTTATATTTTCTTGTGTTTGTTTTTTTGCTCAGATGCCATGTTGGCAGTGCTGAGGTTTCACGCCACCAGGGCTGAGAAGGGTTTGATCCCCACCTCGGGTCTGTGTGTGGCGTTTGTATGTTTTCCCAATGCTTGGTCGATTTCCTTTGCATACTCCGGTTTCCTCTCACTGTCCACAGACATGCAGATTAGCCTAACTGCCATTTCCAATTTACCCATGGGGTGAGAGAATGGGTCAAAACCATTAGGCATGTTTAATCTACATAAAGTATCTGATTATTCTGACTTAGAGGGTAAATGAAATAAATCATTATAAAACCCTAACTGAAAAATATGCAATGATGTATGAATAGGGCCTTTCATAATCTGCAGTATTTGCAAAACAATTCACGTTTAATTACAGAAACATGCACAGTGCAAGAGTGGTTTAGTGTGCTCTTAAATCATCCTATTTTACCAAATGTTTAAAGACCTTTAACTGATATCTGTTAAATACTGACTGTTGTTTGTTGACTATTATCAGCAAAAGAAAGATTCTTTAAAACATGACCTTAGTTCAACACATTCAATACTTTAATATTGACAATATGATACAAAAGAAATCTCAGAGTAAGTTACATATGAAACCAAGAGGGACGTTTTCTGCTTCGCTCTACTATTCTCTTTTCCTTGTCTACATCACGGGGAACTTCTGTCTCATACAAAACCACAGTCTCGACAGTGGGTGCATTGTGAGGATGGCCTTCCATGATTTCAATCTGCTTCCGAATCCTGGACGTCTCTTTTTGGACCTTTTCATAGCAGAACCCACAGAGAACATGCTTCTGTTTTAGGTTCCCACACTCTGGACATGGCTCTATGTTCATCTAGGGGAAATGAATCAGTTCATATTTAAAAACAGTGTGACATATATGTTTTTTTACACAGTCATTTAAGAAGGTCACATTTTATTGTTTTTATTTTAAACATCTCAGACTTGCCTTAACTTGAATGAGTTTATTTGGGTTCCGTCTTCTGCAACGATTCACCTCGATGGTGCGTCTCTTTTTTGGTGCTGCCATCCAGAAAATGCTGTCCAAGAAACTGGGCTCAGAGCCGTCATCATCTCTATTGTGAGGTTCAGGAAGAAGGCTGGGACCATGCACTGCCAGAGCTGGAGCTAAACACAAAAATTGCATAAAAGTTTTGTGATTACAGTAACAGAGTATTAAATTAGATCAGATCTAAAAGTATTGTGAAGTATTTGTAAAGTAATACAGAATTACACCGATGGCAGAGGATTAGGCACACGTTTAAGATGAAGACACAGCTTTACGATTTTGTATTGTGTATTTGTTAGACTTTCTTTAGTATCAGAAACCGGATGTTGCCGGATTGTTTTAAATCAAATCACGGGTTAAAATCTTGAGGTTAGCTACTACCCTGCTCCTGTTGTTTCACAATAATTATATAACAAAATGAATTAAATAAACGTAAATGGTATATACGGATATAATTAATATAATACACAAAAACATAACAGACATGTATATTTTTCCACAATCTGGCAACCCTCGCCAGACCATGCTGCCCTTCCTTATTAACTTACTCAAAAAATCTTAACTTTAAGCTCACACCTACCTAAATTCCTGTCAAACCCTGCAGCTTGTATTAAACTGGACTCTAATTGTTGCAAAGAATGTCTGATAAACCGTAAAAATCCTGTCAGCGACATTATGTATCCTCAGCGTAGCGTACACACTACAACATCCTCACGGTCACTTTGCTGAAAGAAGTGCACATGCGCACAGTGTTATCACTGCGCATTTTGGACGTTGTAGTTTAAAAAAATAATAATTGTACGTCATGAATGACGAATGTGTGTGCTATTTGAGACTAACTCATCTTAAAAAAAGCAAACCCACCTATGGGTTTAATTTAAATGATACATTATAAAAATATAATTTTTTAGTAATAAAAATTTGTTTTTTTTTTATCAGAATACTACATTTCCCATAATGCTCTTTGTAAAACAGCCCGCGTCAAGTCGCGTCACTTCCTGCACCGTGAAACAGCAATGGCGGAAAGGGGTTACAGTTTCTCTCTAACAACATTCAGGTAAATAAATTTGCTTTGTCTTTTTGTGTTCTTAGGCGTCTTGAGTGTGTCTCAGGTGATCATTTAAAGATGAAGCATGTGATAATGGTGGTGAAATAAAAAAAAAACAGTACAATAATAAAATAGAAAGTGATGCAGAGTCACTGTTAATGAGCTGCGGTTGAATTAATCCTGTCCACTGGAATGAACTGCACCGGATATAAAACACACGTTTACATGTTTAATACTTTAAATCATTATGTTGTAAGTTAAAGAAACTAAATGATTGAGTATACGTTCATGAATTTCTATTCTGCCTTTTTCCTTTAAGCCGGTTTCAGTTTCGGTTTAACAAAACAGATTTACCAATACCTCTTTTAATATTTACTTTAACAGTATATAATAGTGTTATATGTATGTAAACAATATAATGATATGTTTTGTTTTCTAGCCCTTCGGGGAAGCTGGTTCAGATTGAGTATGCACTGGCAGCTGTTGCAGCAGGGGCTCCATCAGTTGGAATTAAAGGTATGATCATCTCTCATTATTCACACATTTAGTGCACACTGTTTTTTTTTCTTTTTTTTCTATCTATTGGAGAGTTTAATTAGCTATGTATTTATTGATGGAAACTCTTTCAATGAGCTGGACAAGAGTGTACAAAGAAAAAAAAAAGTCAAAATAGAATCAAGATGGATAAATTATTATAAAAGGAGATTGAAAAATACAAGCGTGAGAAGAAACATAAAAAGAATGTAAGAATTAATGTAAGGGGTACAGTGAAGAGAATGAAAAAAAATGAATATTAAGAATTGTGAAGAGAAAAGAGACAGGGAGTAAAGTAAGAAATGAGTGCAAGAAGGAATGGCAGCAGATATGGGAGAAAATCAATTCAGTTATGAATCTCAATTCTTTTATGTATGACCACACTGACTCTCAAATAGATTTTTTTAAACTATTATTTTTTATGTTTATGATAGGGAGAAATCGGTTTTCAGTTGGCCATGACCGGTGATTGGCCGATCAGCCTCAAATATAGTAATACATATAGTGCACAAGCAGTTGAGTGGACCAACAAACACATTTTAATGAAGTTACATTATCAAAAGGGTCATGTATTGGAGGCATTTGAGTCTGTAAAATTTTGCAGTACTTTATAATCCTACAGTTGGTGCACTCTGAAATATTCACACATTAATGTCCTGTGTGGTAGGATGAATTATTTGCTAAGTTTGTTTAGAAATAATAACTATAGTGGATGACAGAGATACAATTAAATTAATTTTAAGTTAAATGTTAATCTGACTTTTTTTATTGTTTAAATGCTGCACTTTTAAATGATAAAACTAATTCTACAAGGAATTTAATCACTGATTTAGTTCAGTTTCAAACTGCGTTTGAGTTACGATAACTATTGTAATAATATTGTATCGGTTGGTGACTGGTGGGGGGGGGGATACCTAAATAAAGAAAACATTTGAGTGCAGGAATGTAAAAAAGAAAGAAGAGATTTAAAATGATGATAAAGTATATAAGATTGCCGAAAAAAGGAGAGAGCAAGTGTGAAAAATAAAGGAAAAAACAAGGAAATATATAGCAAAAGTTATGCAGGAAGAAAACAGAAAATGAGAATAAAACAAGGATAAACAAAAATTTAAATATTAAGGATGACGGAGATGGTGGGGGGGATGCAAAATGGTTAAGATTAAAGAAGAGTGCCGGATTGCTGAAAAAGATGATTGGGCAAGGGAAAAAAGAGATAGGATGAGAGCAAGCAAGAGAGAAAAAGCATATGAGAAAAAAAAAGATAAATACAAACAGATCAAAAAGAACAGCAGTGCACAGATGTGTCTGGCTAGACGTTTCGCAGTGATGTGTGCAGGAATTAGTGCACATTTCTTACTCTACCTTTATCTACAGCTTCAAACGGAGTGGTGCTGGCAACGGAGAAGAAGCAGAAGTCCATACTGTATGATGAACAGAGCGTCCACAAAGTAGAGCCCATAACCAAGCACATTGGCATGGTGTACAGTGGGATGGGCCCTGACTACAGGTCAGAACTCTTCATTACACACCAGCAGCCTGGTCTTACCCTGTGATTTCTGCATCCATGTTGTTCTAGGAAAAATTCTAGACTTGATACCATATACAGTCGTGGCCAAATGTTTTGAGAATTACATAAATATTGGAAATTGGAAAAGTTGCTGCTTAAGTTTTTATAATAGCAATTTGCATATACTCCAGAATGTTATGAATGTGATGAATTGTCCTTCTTTGCCATGAAAATTAACTTAATCCTGGAAAAAAAACTTTCCACTGCATTTCATTGCTGTCATTAAAGGACCTGCTGAGATCATTTCAGTAATCGTCTTGTTAACTCAGGTGAGAATGTTGACGAGCACAAAGCTGGAGATCATTATGTCAGGCTGATTGGGTTAGAATGGCAGACTTGACATGTTAAAAGGAGGGTGATGCTTGAAATCACTGTTCTTTCATTGTTAACCATGGTGACCTGCAAAGAAACGCGTACAGGCATCATTGCGTTGCATAAAAATGGCTTCACAGGAAAGGATATTGTGGCTACTAAGATTGCACCTAAATCAACAATTTATAGGATCATCAAGAACTTCAAGGAAAGAGGTTCAATTCTTGTTAAGAAGGCTTCAGGACATCCAAGAAAGTCCAGCAAGCGCCAGGATCGTCTCCTAAAGAGGATTCAGCTGCAGAGCTTGCTCAGGAATGGCAGCAGGCAAGTGTGAGTGCATCTTCACGCACAGTGTTAAGAAGGGCAGCAAAGAAGCCACTTCTCTCCAAAAAAAAACATCAGGGACAGATTGATCTTCTGCAAAAAGTACGGCGAATGGACTGCTGAGGACTGGGGCAAAGTCATATTCTCAGATGAAGCCTCTTTCCGATTGTTTGGGGCATCTGGAAAAAGGCTTGTGGAAGAAAAGGTGAGCGCTACCATCAGTCCTGTGTCATGCCAACAGTAAAGCATCCTGAGACCACTAATGTGTGGGGTTGCTTCTCATCCAAGGGAGTGGGCTCACTCACAATTTTGCCCAAAAACACAGCCATGAATAAAGAATGGTACCAAAACACCCTCCAACAGCAACTTCTTCCAACAATCCACCAACAGTTTGGTGAAGAACAATGCATTTTCCAGCACGATGGAGCACCGTGCCATAAGGCAAAAGAGATAACTAAGTGGCTCGGGGACCAAAACGTTGAAATTTTGGGTCCATGGCCTGGAAACCCCCCAGATCTTAATCCCATTGAGAACTTGTGGTCAATCCTCAAGAGGCGGGTGGACAAACAAAAACCCACTAATTCTGACAAATTCCAAGAAGTGATTATGAAAGAATGGGTTGCTATCAGTCAGGATTTGGCCCAGAAGTTGATTGAGAGCAGCCCAGTCGAATTGCAGAGGTCCTGAAAAAGAAGCGCCAACACTGCAAATACTGACTCTTTGCATAAATGTCATGTAATTGTCGATAAAAGCCTTTGAAACATATGAAGTGCTTGTAATTATATTTCAGTACATCACAGAAACAACTGAAACAATGATCTAAAAGCAGTTTAGCAGCAAACTTTGTGAAAACTAATATTTGTGTCATTCTCAAAACTTTTGGCCACGACTGTAGGTTCTTTTAGTTTAGAATCTTATATTGTTTAATACCACAGTGCTGATGGATTCACAACCTGTTTGATCAGAAGGTGCTCACTTTCTCTAACGGCAGCTTCATTCAAGAAAAAGTTATTCAAAGAACAGATGTTTAATAATAATATGTTACTGTCCATAGAGGCATATAAGCATACCTTTCTTACAAATAAGCTGAGATCAGCAGATCAGAGAGTAACTTTTTTGGGCAGTTTGGTCATCCGATCATTCCAAGCCATTAAGTTAAGTCTTTTATTTATTTATTTATTTATTTCACATATACGTTACAGCACAGTCAAATTCCTTCTTCGCATATCCCAGCGTAACTGGGGTCAGAACAGGGTCAGCCATGATACAGCGCCCCTGGAGCAGATAGGGTTAAGGGCCCAACAGTGGCAATCTGGCTGAGCTGGGAATCGAACCGCTGATCTTCCCATCAGTAACTCAGTGCCTTAGCCCTCTGAGCCACCACTGCCCACCACAAAAGTTCTCCAGTAGCTGACTGGCACCGAACCAGAAATGTGACTACACATAAAGGTGATGTAGACTGGAACATTTGTGATTGGTCCAGCTGATAGCATTGTATTTCCGTCATCGTCTTCTACTCTATCTTTGCATAAGTAACTTTAAGTGAGTTGAATGTCATGCTGTCCATGGCCTGAAATTCCAACACAGTTTTGTACCTGAGCCTTCAATAATGAAAGTGGAATCCATATTAACTTAAACACCTCTCCCACACAGTATGACTGCAAATCAATCCCTGCTATCCGAGATCACCCAAATGAGGACGGGTTCCCTGTTGGGGTCTGGTTTCTTTCAAAGTTTCTTCCTATTGCTCACGTCATCGCCCTTGGCTTGCTCAGACCTGCTCGGTTTCTTTCACTGACACAAAAAAAACTGTTGAATAAACCCTGTACAGTTGTATAGAGATCCTATCGCCAACTAGTGGTTTGATGGTGTAATTGCAGAGACACCAGGGCACAACTATAAATGCTCAAAACACTGTAGGTCACTTCCACAGCTCTCATAAGCACCACATAGACTTGTTATAGAAACATAATTGTGTGCTTTCTCTGAGACATTTAAAGATAACTGCTGTTTCTCAACAACACAAACAGAGAAGCGCTGTCCGTCCTCTTGCGCATTCATGAGCGCAGCGATGTCCACAACTGGCTAGTGTCATCGTGATTGACTGGTCAGAAAGAGTATGCCATCCCTCTAACCCAGAGAGCATAGCTAATTTAGCTGCATTGACTCCCAGCCATGAATAGCACTGCTATCATCAGGGTTTAACCTCCCAGTCTCCAGGCAATAGCACTGACGCTTTCCTGTTGAGCCTCCCAGGAGCCAATTATCAGTTATTTTGGAGTAAGAGGGCTTTGTGTTGTGTTTAGTACAGAGCACAGGGTTGAAATTGTTATTCATTGTTTTCAGATATTATTTACAGATGTAATAGATGGAGTTTGCCTTGCTGGAGTTTTCCTTTAAGCTGAAGTGTTATTTTTTTTATCTTTACTCTGCAGGGTTTTGGTGAGGAGAGCACGAAAGCTTGCTCAGCAGTACTTCCTGGTTTACCAAGAACCAATTCCCACAGGCCAGCTCGTTCAGAGGGTTGCTTCAGTCATGCAAGAGTACACACAATCAGGGTGCGTTTAATTCCACTGTCTTGATAAAAAGCAAACTGGTTTCTAAAGAGAGGTGGGTCATTGACCAGTTTGCTTTTTACTAAAAGCTTCCATTTTCTGAAAAGTGCAAACTAATACTTTCTAAGGATAACTATTTGTTTGAGTTTTAAAATATTTCATAATAGTGTAATTTAACAGGAAATACTATATATATATTTTTTTTTTACAACAAATGTTCTAAAGAGAATGTTTTTTTTAATTAAAAGAAGGATAAATCATTCATTGTGCTTAAGTGGGGGGGGGGTTCAGTTCTTGTATGTAATGATTGTTTTATTAAAAAATTTTGGTAATTTTTATAATGTGCAAATAATAGTAACATTTTTACGATTTTAGGTAGGGCATCAGAGTTTGTGCTAATGTTTTGCTGAATTGTAAACAGTGTGTCAACATTTTTATGCTACTCAGTGGTGTTCGTCCATTTGGCGTGTCTCTCCTAATTGCCGGCTGGGATGAAGATCGTCCGTATCTCTTCCAGTCTGATCCCTCGGTATGTAAGAATTTGCTTCGATTCTAGGTGACTGTATTTTGTGTAAAACAGATTAAATTCTGCACTATACATGTGCATGGCTGTTTATGTAAGGTTTTGCAGAAACATTTATGAATTCTGTGAGTGTTAGATTATGACACACCTACAGGTCATTTGGAAAATTTTTGTTAGAAAACAAAAATCCATCTTGAATCACGTTAATTCTGTTTATTATAATGAAAAATTTGTGAGGTGCTTAGTTGCAAAATGTGTGTGTGTAAAAAGTGCCTTGTTAATAAATTGTTTATCATTTAAAGGGTGCATACTTCGCATGGAAAGCCACAGCAATGGGAAAGAACTATGTTAATGGAAAAACATTCCTTGAAAAAAGGTACTAAGAACTTTACAAATGCATTTGATTGTAAACCTTGTTTTCCCAAAATATATATACAGTTTCCTTAACTCAAAATTTTTGTCATTTTAGATACAACGAGGACCTGGAATTGGAAGACGCCATTCACACAGCTATTTTGACCCTCAAGGTAAAGTCACGCTTCTTCTGATCCTTTTGTTGGCACTTGAACAAAAGATGTATTCATCATCAACAGCACAAACAGTTTAAGATATTTATGTGTATTCTGCTTAACGTTAATGTGTTACAGGAAAGCTTTGAAGGACAGATGACCGAGGACAACATCGAGGTGGGAATCTGTAACGAGAGCGGCTTCAAGCGACTGACCCCTGCAGAAGTCAAAGACTACCTAGCTGCTATTGCTTAAATTCATCCAGAAACACTGCACTGATTTCGTTTCACGATCATTTCTTTATAAAAGGTTCCAATGTAATGGATTTTTTTTTACCTAATGTAAAAATAAACTAACAAATGACATGTGAACCATTGTGTTGTCTGTTTTTTTTTTTTTACACAATTACAGAAACTAAATAACAAGTAAAGATAGCTTTAGATAGAACTTATTGGCCTTTAGGATAGGAATTCTCACATCTCATAATAATATATGACATTCACTTCATGTTAGATTTTATATAAAGGTCATGGAGTATTGTGTTCATCTTCATTGTTGTTTAATTGCAGTTGGAATCCAGTAGGTTGGTTACATTACTGCCAAATGTAGGTCTCGTTCTCCCTCATTTTCCCAGCCTCTTAAAGCTGATTGTCCGGACCAGCCCTCTTTAAAATGTCTAATGCATGCTTTCCTGATCTTGTCTTGACTTGCTCTGCATTTTGAACTCTTTGCCTGCTTTAATCCAGTACCAGAAGTATATCACACATTTTCTTCTCGAAAGGTTTCCCTTTCAGTACCACTCAGTATCTAGTTGGAGTTCTGCAAGTTGCATGATCAGTGACTCCACATTCTAAAGGAGTTTTAACATTGATTTCTAGTCCCCCTAGTTCATGTGACATCCTATCTAGCCTCTCCTGCACATATTTCCAGTCACTGGTTTGTTTTGTAGTAGGTCGCTGTTAGTGGGCGTGGCCTGTATTAGCCAATCAGAGCATGTTGCGCGGCTGAACGTCTGGCGCGCCAAAAACACAACCGGAACTACTTATGACATATGATCCCTACGCAAGCCCGATAAAACCTTCTGGTGTTTCATAACACGCTTTGAAAAAACAGCCAAAACAAATCTTCGCAGTTGGGTTGCACTATTAACGTTATTTTCAACGGTTGAACTTCGAGAATAAGTCGGAACGGAGTGTATGAAGAGTTCGAGGCGCGTGGTTTATCGGATCTAGGTTACGTCTCGCGAGCACATTCCGCGCTCGGGTCGCGCGCAGCCTCTGTGTGACGTTTATGGCGCCAGAAATCAAGAGGAAAGCGCGTGTTATTTTATAGACAGCCATATTCGCGCGCGCGCGTGCGTGTGTGGAAATGATCCGCGCGGTCGACTGAGGGATCTGTTTGTGTGTAAATGAGCGTTAGGTTATAAAGGATACACGATGGTGATGCTACGCAGCACGAGCTCGTTCGCTGAGCCGCCCAAGCGGGACTCTGACATGGACACGAGCTCCGAGTTTCTGTCGCTGCGGCGCGCGCAGAGAAAGTCCGCGCGCCTGCGGAAGGGCCCGGATGACAGTTCGAGCAGCGCCGAGACCAGCCCCACTAATGTGAGTCTCTCGCTCTCTTTTTCTCAGACGTGACACGAGTCTGCTTTTTTTTATTACCCTCTCTGAAACTTAACGCTTTTATTTGTTAACCTTCGCACAAATTTAAACAGCAGCTAGGTAAATTAGCGGGCTAGTCCAGCAGCTAGCGGCTAGTGAGTTAGCCAGTGTGCAAAATTGTTCATTTGTCAACTTCCATTTCTAGCTAACTGTCTCTGTAAAGTGCTGGTTTATCTTCTTTCTTTGTGTGTTTTCAAATTGCTGAATATATTTCTTCCAATGTTTAAACAATATGCTGACAGGGAAATCCTTCTAACTCAATAACAGTAGTGAGTGTGTGTAAACAGTGTAACTTAGCAGCGCTGCTCTGCAAGGGGCGCGCGAGACCAACAAGTGCGATTTCGATATCAATACTCTGTTCCCGGTCTTCGATATTTAGCCAAAATGAAACAAAAAGGTATATGGATATACTCTAATATAGGTCAGCATGCTTGCCTAGTTATTACTTAGAAATCAAGTGTATATACATTATTACTTCCCAAAATGACATAAAACTCAATGATGATGATGCAATCCCTCTTCCATCTAATGAGATGATCTGCATTATTACCTCACAATACGACATAAAAGTGGATGATGAAACCTGGGGTTCCGAATTTCTCTATCTTGAATATAAAAGTCCCGTTAGGTATTGAACCTATATGAGATGCTGGTTTTTCCATATTTTTTTTTGAGAATTGGTGGCTCAGTAGTAGGCTGCTTGCCTGCCAGGCGGAAGGCTCTGGTTCGACTCCCACCAATGCCCAACCCCAGCCACTGGATGCAGTGCCAGTCCTAAAACCGTGATAAAATGGGAATGTATTTTGTGTCAGACAGAGTATCCAAGGTACAACCTGTGCCAAGATGTTGTGTGGATCGAATGTTCTGATCGAACGATCTGAAGTCTAACAATGACAACTTACACTATGAAATGCCACCAAATAAACCACAGATTGTTCATAATGCTGTGAATATATACAGTACTGTACTTTGTTGATTAGGTCAAAATATAAGAAAAAGATTATTATCTCCTGATCTCCTTATCTCCTGATCTCCTTATTGTTTGTGTGTGTACATACACCCAATGATCTAGTAATCAAATGAAGATACATTATTGCCTCACAATATGACATAAAATTTGATGATGACGCAGTCTAGGTTAGCCAGCCATTCCTGAACTGAAACTGTATTTTGAAGCGAAAAGACCTGAAGCTAAAAGAAGCTCAAAAGACAACCATTTGTTTCATATTTGAGAACCAAAGTGAAGGTAGGGGGGAAAAAAGCACACATCAAACTTTGTACAACAATGCGATTTATTAGTAAAAAACACTCGCACTATGAAATGGCACCAAGTAAACCACAGATCATTTATAATTCTGCAAATATATATATATATACTCTGCTGTACAGTTTCACAGGAATGTTTCATTTGTCTGTTTTGTATGAAATTGCTAAGAATAATATATAACCAATTTACACACACCTGAGGGGAAATGGTATAGTCTCGACTCTTAATTGGGAGTGTCCTGATGCTGCTTGAAAAAAAAAATCTATCCCGCTCATCGTTGCTTGCAAATATTTTTAATTTTTCTGGAGACACTGAAGTCAAGGTTGCCCAGGGTGCCATACACACAGATCCACTGCCTGAGGGGTAAAATTAGGTGGCACAGCACTAGAGCAAAATTTACAGCAAAAGTCAAAACACAAAACAGAACTTATTTGCCTATTGCAAGGCGTTCAGTCTGCAATAAGTGATAAATACACTGTGCTTTCTTTTACTACAAAACTTAACTTAAACCAACTGAGCAAAAATAAATAACTAAAAAACATCTAATTAATAATACAATACATACATAAGTGCTATATGCAGCTTTTACAAATTTAAAGTTCAAACAACTTATAGATGTACTATGGAATTATAATATATAATTTCACTATAGTGAAATTTCTTGTAAATGAAGGCATAACATACATTTTACATAAACATAAATAGATAAATATTAACACTCTAATGGAAACCCTCTTTCCACCTAATGATGGTCTGGTTAATCAAACCTATTTTGTTTGTACATTGAAAGGTTTTGTTTATACATTGGTCAGAATATCATTCAGTGATATTTCATGCGTTGGAGGACCCGAAACCAATCTCAGAAAAAATGTCTTGTCTGTATGCATGTCCAGCAACTGGCTCGACAGAATTTGATGATATTTAGCCAGTCCTTGGGTATCTGCCCGAACAGAGCCAATCAACACAATATTTTACCGTAAATACACGAGTATGCACAACGCATATACGACCATAATATCCCTACACAGTGCCCAAATCCTCACAAAAAACACACTCATTGCACAACACACCATGGCTTACTTTAAAAAAAAAAAAATTTTTAACTTGAAAACTGAATCTTCAAAGATGGATGAACCGATCATTGAATGTTTATACTTCCTGCCGGATGTTTAGGACTAATTTGTCTCATATGTTCCAAACCTTAAATGACCTTAAATAATTTTTACAAAAGGAACCTATAAAACAGATTCCAACAAAGTTACAAAATATATATATATATACATAAAATCTGAAGTATCTTTAGATCTTCAGTCTAACGCTCTCCCAACTGAGCTATTTCGGCTGGTGATATATCACTGATTCATCATCACTGATTACATTAAAGCTGATCGCCTTATTTTTTTAGCTTTAACCTTTTAACTATTTCTTTAACCGTCAACGACGTATACTAACACTAGTGAAGATTATTACCTCACGTTATGACTTAGAAGTTGATGATGACATTCATGACGCAATCCGTCTTTCCACCTGACGCTGACTACTGTTGCATGCAGTTTTCGTCCAAAATTCAAAACTCTTCAAAAAATTTGTCAAAAATTTTTTCCAAAAAAAGAGTTCACAAAGTTCTTACTTGTAGACCTTCGATCACCCTAAACAAGCTTGGACATTTTCTTTACTGCTCCATTCGGAATAAAATCCAGATGCATCAAAACTTAAACTAGCTTAGCAGGCACCAATAAATAACGGTCTCTGAGGTCACATTTTTTTCCTCATTTTGGTGGTTGATGTGAACGTTACTCAAAGCTATATAAACGCATTCATATAAAATTTGGCCTCTTCATGGGTATGATGCATCAAAAGCAGTGAACATCTCACCAATGATGCCTCTATTAGCGTGGATAGTTGAGCCTATAGCAGAAGTAAAGTGAGAGGACATGAGAAGAACTTGTGTGCATTCTCTCAACATACAGCGAATACGGTATTCAGCAACGCAGGTGCTACTGACTTGGGGGGAAAAAGTCTCAAAACTTCCATCTCCCTTTATCGTAATGGGTCACTGCAATGTAAAAGGAAAGAAGATTGAAGATTTTATTGAAAACCTTAACCTATATCGTTTAAATGATGGATCAAATACATATCTACAATTTGTCACCCTGAAATTTTTTTAGATTTATCATGGAAAGTGCATCATGATCTATGTGGAAGTGATAATTTCTTAATTATTTTAACTATCAAAGGAAGAGAAGAAGTAAAAATACAAAGATGGTGAACAAAAAAGGAAAACTGGTATAATTTTCAATCTCTCTGCTATGAAATAAAATAAAACATCTAAACGAATTCCATGGTTTAATGAGAGATGTTAGGAGGCTATAAAAGAGAGGGAAAAAACTGAAAGACTTTTCTTCAGACACCCAACAACAGCAAATCTTGTCAAACTTAAAATGAAGAGGGCACAAGCACGAAGAACCATAAATGAAGTCAAAAAGGAAAACTAGAGAAGATTTGTTTCCAACATGTGAACAACTACTCCAATCAACACATCAAACAGAATGATTCGATCTTGACATCAAAAGAAGAAATTGCAAACATATTAGTTAAACTTTCGAAAAGAACTTATCGATTGAAAACTGTATTCCTGCTTTTAGAGCTTTCCATGATAAACAATAGGAAAAAAATAACTCTAGTAATATAAAGCCGGACCACCAACCTTTTTCAATGGAAGAATTACAACGAGCCATCAAAGAATACCACGACACAGCCATTGGACCAGATGATATACACTATACATTTTTAAAGAACTTACCCCACCTTTTTCTTAAAAAAAATTGTCAACATTTTTAACTCTCTCTGGATATCAGGAAATATTCCATTTGCTTTAACCAGTTGTTTATGAAAAACAATGGAGCCGATGGTCAATGACCGCCTGGTCTGGGTACTGGAATCCGAACATCGCATAAATAATGCCCAGTGTGCATCCAGGAAAGGTCGAAGCACTACAGACCCCCTGGTGTGCCTTGAAAGCTATATTTGTGATGCCTTCATTAGGAAAAAACATGCTGTGGCAGTACTTTTTGATCTAGAAAAGGTCTACGACACAACATGGAAACAATGAATTTTAAATGATTTGTATCAAATGAATTTTAGAGGATGTTTGTCTATTTGTATATCAAAGTTTCATATTTGATAGATTTTTTTGAGTCAAAATAGCAAACACATTATCAGAACTGCACAAAGAAGAACTTGGAGTACCTCAAAGAAGCATTTTATTTGGAGAAAATCCAAAGAACCCAGCTGTCCATCAAACATACTTTGACTGTAACCCTTTTGCTCCTTTAAGGAACTTGGTTTATTCTGTTGACCCTTTAAAAAAAAAAAAAAGTTTTTAAACAAGTAAATCAAATCCAAATGTAGTTTTAAAAAACTGTAGAAAAAAAATATTTTAAACGTCTTATTTAGTTTTAATATTTAATAACAAAAATAATTCTCACCATGAATCTAGCCATAGAAGCTGGCATGGCGTTAAGAAAGAAAGTAATGTACTGATAATTGTTTTTATTTTTAGGGTTTTTTGTCTGCTAAAGGTGGAAAAAACAGCATGGGAAGAGACGGCATGAGGACCAGAGCCCAGACAGACAAACACACGGTTTCTTTCACCACTGAGGGTAACAAAACAAAAAACTCTCCACAAAAGGATGAGAAAAGCTTGAAGCATTTAAGGTACTGTTTCTGTCCAAATCTGATCTGAGGATTTATTTTTACATTAATTCAAACGGTATTTAACATTTTTAACTGTATGCTTTATCTAAAGTTTTTTTTAAATTATTTATTAGGAAATCTCCAAGATTTCAGAAGAATGAGAAGTCCGGTGATGAGAATAACGGTAGGTGTTAAGCTTGAGTTCTTTCAAATTCATACGTATGGAGGGATAATGGATTGTATTTTCTAACGTAAACCCTAGGTCTTGTGCTAATTATGGCAGTAATTATGACAGGGCTTGTTACTTCTTCGTTTTAAATATGGCTGTTCTAAGCAGTGAATGAGTAGAACGTCTTAAAATAATGTTTTGGATTTCTTTCTTCCTTTTCTCCTCCTCAAAGTTGAGGATGAGAGTGATGGGACAACATCCCCACGAGCTCTTCGTGCACGATTACGAGAGAGAAAGGTGGACTCCACCGTGAGACGCAGCTCCAGAATCACGAGATACGCCACAGATCGGAAGTTTAATGCCAGGGATCAGTCTGTCCTCTATGATCGACTGATTACTAAGTATGTTGTTACTTACAAGTGAATGCTGAAATAACATAACATGTTCTCTTGGACGCATATTTTGTTCTTTTAAAATTTATTTTATAGATAGATAGATAGAGTACTTTATTAATCCCAAAGGGAAATTGTATCTTTACAGCAAGCAGCTCACATATTACACAACAAGTAAGCAACAAGCAAGAATCACAGTCAGGAAAAGGTAAAGTGGAAAAAAAGTAAAATATTTATACCACAGCGCTGTTGAATTCTCCGATCCGAATCGTCACAGAGTGTTGGTGGATTTTTTCGATAACAGCAGGTCAGAGTGCACTGCTGAATGTAGGGCAAATCAGAGATTTACGTTATTATGCTTGTTTTCAAAAAAATAAAAAAGGAACACAAGTAGATTTTCATTTAGGACTAGAGGTTTACTGTGATCCTGACCGCTGCGTGCTACCATCATCTGCGAATGGTGTGTATGTTCAACTTGCTACCGCTCCAATGTTTCAGCAGCCCTTAATTCTGCCTGACTTACTAGTTTTCACGGTAGACTCCGTCGCCTACTGCTGACTCTTGTCAATGAGGAACGCGTGTGACAGAAAAGTTGATGATGTAAAGGACACGCCTGGTACGGAACTACCTATTCATACACCTGGCCGAACAGAATTTGAACAGACTACGAAGGAGATAACGAGACGATGACCATGACCGTTCTAGCTGTTACATATAAAGTTATAACAGGAAGTTTCATGGCCATTCCATAACACAAAAATTGCTGTGGTATAAGAGGAATAGAACACTTGAGGCCATGCTGTTATGGAAAAAAAAAAACAACAACTTGAAGTGGTAACAGTAACTCTGCTTCATGTTGCATCACACGTTAATATTTTTTTTTCCTTTAAGAGCGTGTTGGCAAGTGTTTGATTCCTTAGCAACTTAGCGCTGACTTTTTGCCATTTGGATTGCAGCTGCATCATGACTTAGCTGAGAGTTTGCTCTTAAAAATGTTTTCTCTCCAGCACTGCAGAAGCTGTTCTCCAGAAAATGGATGACATGCAGAAAATGCGCCGAAGGCTGAGAAGCAGAGAATCTAAAAAGGAGGTGAGCTCAGTTACGTAGTGGGAAATACAGTGCTCTTACACATGCACACACATGGCTCTTGATCACATTATTTTCTTTCTTTCTTTTTTAACCCCATGCCAGCTTCTACGGCTATATTCACGGCGAGAGTCAGTTTTTGTTATTCAATGTTAAAACTAAATAAGATATTTAAGATACATTTTTAAAGTAAAAGTAAAGAGTAAAAGAATTAGTCAAATGAAAAAATTTCTCAAAATTATTCTGCATTTTGTAAAAATGCCTTGATCCCAGCGATTATTAAAAGGACATGCATGTTTTGTTCCAACATCCCGATTTTTCCTAATTTCCATATAGGATCTTATAATCTACACTGGAACCAAGAGGAAGAGAACCACGAGATCTTCCGTGAGAACAGACGAGGAGAGTGAAGATGTGGAAGAGAGCGACCATGATGGTAATAAGCTCTTTGAAGATGTTGGAGGTTATTGGAAACATGTTGTGCTGTAAAATGTTCATTCGAGTTTCACTTTAGAATCCAATTTTCTTGTTCTGAGAACCTTTCTGTAGGAATGTTTTTCAAACTAACCATAAGTCACAAAAATTTGTAGAATTTACTGATCAAGATGATGAGAATGAAGACGGAGAAGGAACAGGAGCTGAAGAAGAGGAGGAGGAGGAGGAGGAAGAGGACCATGATGAAGGTGACGATGATGACGAAGAGGAAGAAGATAATCAGAAACGCTACGAATTCAGACAGAGAAAAGCCGTTGTGCGCTACCAAGCTCCTCTTGAGGGTCAGTATTATGCAGTCATAGTCCAGCTCTAAGTGAAAACATACACTTTAGACTTTCATGGCATGAAATGCACACAGTGCCGAGGAAAAGTAGTTCGAGATTCTGGTCCATGTTGACATCATAACATCATATCAGTGCTGCATATTTGGATAGAAAATGTCTGTCCTGTAAAGCTGCCCTCATGGTGAATACCATAATCCTAAGTTCGAAAATTGTCAGCAAAACAGAGTTCACAGTCCATTACAGTGGAAAACGGCTAAAGTGGCGTTTGAGTCCCCTCGCGAATTACAGACTTGGAGACTACACTGTTACATTTATGTGAGATTAATTTCCTTAGGCGCGATTATGGTTTTTAGTGTGGGGAAAGTGGATTGGTTTACATGCTTTATTGGTATGCATTTGTGTCAAAGGCATACAAGACTCACTTTGTCGGACTTGAGAACAAATCAGACTTACGAACGTGCTCCCTTAACGTAACCCGTTTGTAATTCAGGGATTACCTGTATTCATGGAACAGCCGGATTCTACAGTATTGTCATCTTGAAAGGAGCCATTAATTGATCAAGTTGTGGCAGTGCACGCAGTCAGTAATGGTTCTCATGGTCCATGGCATTCAATCTGTATTAAGGGGAAAGCATTCCTCACACTATTACACTACCACCACCAACCTGAACTGTTGACATTAGGCAGGTTGTCACTCTTAATATTTTAATATTCCTGATTTTTTTTTTTCTTCTTTTTTTACATTTCACTGCGGGATTTATTTGGTAGCCACTTGGTTTTGCGCTTTTATACTTGTCTTGTTTATCTTGTCTCTTATTTTATTTTCATCTACAGAGCCGAGGAAGCAGAGCATATTTTTCCGCCGGCACTCAACCCCGACTAGGCGAAGGTATTCGTACAGAACCACAGGGCCGTGCAGTCCGTACAGCAGCCGCAGAAGTAGCAGGTTACCATCGCATTTCTACATTTATGTATAGCTTATAGCTTAGGGATGATCTACTGATTAAATGACAAGCAGAGATTTGCTTGAAGATCTGCCATTTTTAATCCTTTGGGCTACAGGTCAGGGTGGCCACCCCTGATTATACACCTTAGTTTAATATTTAGTTCCACTTTCTGTCTGCCCTGCAGTGTTGGGAGAGTTGGACTTGATGGGTAAGATCAAGCTTTTTAAGGCTCTTCATCACTATAGAAACATTAACACAGCCAGTTCTGTGCAAACACTTTGGTTTCTGATGTGGATTAAGGGTGTGTTTGTCTTTGTGTCGATTTGGTGTTGCTGTTTAAATTAAATAATCACACATTATATTTAGGACCGGTTTCCCCCCCCCCAACCTTCCTTCATAAATCTTGAACGTCTTTAAATTATCTTCCTCCAGACGGAGACATGCCATCCACAGTAGCGACTCAACCTCATCTTCATCGGACGAGGAGATATTCGAGAGGTGGACGAGTAAAAGTTGGGGCAAGTCCACAAACAGGTAAATTGTCTCTCGCTTATGAAATCCCCATGGAAAGTGTACTTGGTGATTTAGTTTCATTGTAAGTACTTAACTAATCATTTTGAAAGAAATGAATGTTAGTCATTTAAATCTAATAAATCTGTTTGGATGATTTTCTTAAAACATTTAGGTGATGTTATAGGAATCTGAAATGTGGTGATGTGATGTGTTATATCCTGATGCAAAACCGAGCTAATGAGTATTGTCCATCTGAAGTTGATTATTTTCTTATAACAGCATGTTCCATTGTTTTTTATTTCTCACCACAGCATAGTGGTGATAGTAGACATAGTATCCTAGAGTACTTGTAATAGGTTATCCCATACATAGGAGCAGGTCCTACAACGGGATATGTGTGACAGATGCTTCACATTAATTAATATAAAGTTATTAATAAATATCTTTTTAATATATGTATTACAGCACAAGCCCTTGTGTGTTATTCCTTCTATTTCGTTTTTGGGTAGTCACAATGCCAGATTTTTATTTATTTTATTATTTTTTTTACTTTAGGGTTAAAACCACACCTTGTCTGAAAACAAAAAAAATCCCTTTACTAACTTTATTATGATTACTTCTAATTTATATATTGAGGAACATCATTGATTAGTTTTTTATACTCTTGGTAGAAAAAAGTGTCAACTTGGTAAAATAAACCTTTGTTTTGTAGATGCTTTCCAATGAACTTCAAGAAAGAGGATATTTTAGGAATCCACAAAGACCGAATCAAGATCGGTGCCAGTCTTGCTGACGTTGATCCAATGCACATTGATAAGACGGTTTGTGTGTTTTTGTCTTTTGCTTATTGTTTGTAATGTACATTCGATCATTTAACAAGGAACCAAGCCGTTTTTATCTAATCGTTGACTTTACTTGGGTCTAGGTGCGCTTTGACAGTATCGGTGGTCTGAATAGACACATCTCTGCCCTGAAGGAGATGGTGGTCTTTCCTTTGCTCTACCCTGAGGTTTTTGAGCGCTTTAGAATTCAACCTCCAAGGTAATGCACGTTACATCGCATCGCAGAACTAAATCTATAATACTTCATTATGGCAAGGACGGAGACCCAAACATGTTCTCAGGGGTGTTGAAATGATGGAGTTTAGATATTGATAAGAGATGTAAGGGTTATTGATCTGACCGTTAGAGCATATTGGGGCTTGCATATAATAATAAACTTTTAAAACAAAGCTATTTTCTGAAACTAAATGTATTAAGCACATTACACTTAATCAAACCAATTGATATGTTCATTTTAGTTTTCCAACTGCTCTACCTCAGATGCAAGCCAAAACTTTTGGCAGTGCTTAACTGTTTTTTTTATCTTCATGTTTTCTGGTACGCAGATTAAATATTTGCCTGAAAGTGTGAAAGTTAAAACCATGTGCCAAATTGTTTTGCTTGGTAAGTGCTATTTATTGGCGTTATAGTTTCTACATTACCTTGTGCATTGCATTTGCAGAGGCTGCCTGTTCTATGGATCTCCTGGCACTGGGAAGACCCTGGTCGCACGAGCGCTGGCCAACGAGTGCAGTCAAGGAGAAAAGAAAGTGGCCTTCTTTATGAGGAAAGGAGCCGACTGCCTCAGCAAGTGGGTAGGAGAATCAGAAAGACAGCTCCGACTGCTCTTCGACCAGGTACGTACTCTAATTTTAATTGTTAAAGTGCTACATGGGTAGTTTATTATCATCACAGTATTGTTTATATTGTTACTAGTTTTCAGGTCATTCTTTGGGTGTTCATCAGTTATCAGTTAGTCAGTATCTCGAATATTAGTCAGGTTTAATATGAAAAATTTTTAATATATTGTAAAGCATAAAATGATTGAAGTACATTACTAAATAGATTTTTCTCAACTGCATGTCTTATCTCTTATGACACCGTTTATAATTTTTTTTTCTATCTTTGTCTTAAAGGCTTATCAGATGCGTCCATCTATTATATTCTTTGATGAAATCGATGGGATTGCGCCTGTACGTTCTAGTAGGCAAGACCAGATCCACAGGTATCCCTGGCATTTCAAATCGTTCTTTTTGTTTGTTTCTTTGTCTGTAATTACAAAAACATCCCCAAAGTGAACACTGAGTGCGTCAAAGTTTTTATCATCTGATTTTAAAGCACTCTAGGTTATTGATACATTGTTAATTGTTGTAACCGTTTGGACAACAGCTCCATAGTGTCTACTCTGCTGGCTTTAATGGACGGACTGGACGCTCGTGGTGAGGTGGTTGTCATTGGAGCTACGAACCGGCTGGACTCCATAGATCCCGCGCTCAGACGGCCCGGACGCTTTGACAGGGAGTTTCTGTTCAACCTTCCTGACAGAGAGGTGCGTCAAAAAAGACGAAACATTCTAATTATGGTGTCAGGAGATTTTTCATACGTTCTTTTGCGTAAAAGAAAAACTAATAACTTGAATAAATTGGACACTGACTTCTAGTAGCTAGTTATCGGAGTAGTCAGCTGATTTAAAATAAAAATAAAAAAGTCTCGAGGTAAAGTAACATTTGCTTGTTTTCAGGCTCGCAAAGACATTTTAAAGATCCACACCCGACAGTGGGATCCACAGCCATCAGATGCATTTCTTGAAGAACTAGCGGATAAGTGTGTTGGTAAGTTTTCTATTGTCTTGCCTTACATTACAAGGCATGGGTCCAACAGGTCTCAAATGTCATGCATGCTGGCTTAAAATGGGGGGGGGGTAAGCCAGCATGCATGATATTTGATAAAGCATTTTATCCTGTTTTTAGTGTATTACATGATGCATATCACTGAAAATCACTAAAGTGATTTTGATGTTTCACAAGCAATCGAATGGCAATTAAGAAAACACTTATGATTATGTAAATGTGTAAAATGTGGTGTGATGCTGCTTCACATTAAACCTGAGGATTAATCCACAAGTGGATTCATTTCCTATTTATTGCACGTACCCAAATGGTTGCTCTTGTTCCACTGCAGTTTAGCAACAATAATTAATTCGTTAAAGAATTAAATATTTTTTATCCACGTTTAGTTACTAATGGAAGTTACTACCGAACATTTGAACTATGATTTTCTGCAAATACAAACAGACCATGGTTCTGTTTCCGGTTCAATCACACAAGTAGCTCACGTGTTTTATACGAACATTAGAGACTGCAGTGCACCAGATAATTATTATATTATTTACGATTGCATACAATATTTTCAATGTGTAAGTGAATGAAGTGAATGGGATGCGGAAGAAATGAGTCAGCCTCACCGGTTTCAATTAATCAGTCCAGGAGCACAGTGATAGTAAATGGCTGTCCTGTAAAGCTGGAGACCCCATGGAGAATAATCCTTCGCGATTTAAAGGTGCAAAATTTTGGGGAGAGATTTAGTCAAGTGGATTGGTTTGCTTTGCAATGTATATCTGTATCAGTGTGTAAGACTCAAATTGTCGGACTTCAAAACAAATCAGACTTACGAACGTGCTCCCGGAATGAAACTTGTTTGTAAGTCAGGGACCACCTGTAAATGGAATCACTTCCTTGATGCATGTAGTTTTTCGCATTATAGCCAAAAATCATTCCTTAAACTTTTCAAACCATGTTCAGAATTATTAATAGATGATTTAATAACAAGCCTTATGTAATTTGTGTCTCTCACAGGTTACTGCGGCGCAGACATTAAAGCAGTGTGTGCAGAAGCAGCTCTCTGCGCCCTGCGCCGCCGCTACCCCCAGATCTACTCCTCCTCACAGAAGCTGCTTTTGGACGTCTCCTCTATCAGCGTGGAGGGCCGTGATTTCCTGTCCGCCATGAGGAAAATCGTTCCTGCGTCCCAGAGGGCTGTGGCGTCCCCAGCCAAAGCCCTCACACCTGTAGTTCAGCCCCTGCTGGCTAACACGCTTAATTATGCCATGAAGGCCCTGCAGAATGTTTTCCCTCATGTGGAACAGGGCATCAAGAAGAAGAAGAACAGTACGTTTAAATAATTCGAGACTGTGATCATTGCATCCCTGACTTTTCCTTTTTTACATAAAATTACAATACTGTCTGGTTATCAGTGCGTATTCATAATGATGTGTAATTTCCCAGTAGTTGCTAAGGACCTCGCACACAAACGGTGTCGGTAATCCTTTGTCTCCTGTGTGTTGTAGATTGTGCAGCTGGTGTTTTAGACGACCTGATTCAAAGTGATGATGAGGCCCCAGCTATGTCCATTAGTAATCCTGCACGAACTAACACTACTGGCTCCTGTCTCCATTTAACCAAGTAAGTCTTCATTATATCAGTTTAATATTAAGAGATGCTTTGTAAACCAGAATTAATCATGTCATTAATCTGCTGTGTTTGCGTATGTGTGCATGCTATTGGAGTTTTCGTGTTTTTTAGTTGTGTTTGTATGATGCAGGAGTGCTATCCAGGAGCCAACCACGTTCAGACCTCGACTGCTGCTCTGTGGGAATCCAGGTTCAGGGCAGAGCACACATCTGGCCCCAGCAATGCTGCACACGCTGGAGAAGTTTACCGTCTACACGCTGGACATGGCGGTGCTTTTCGGGGTCAGCACTACCAGCCCAGAGGAGGCATGCGCACGGGTATACCATATAAACTCAACACTGTTTGCTAATGCTATCAGTAAACATACCGTACCACCTTAGTGGTTCATTATTGATAGTTGCCCCCCCCCCCCCTTTTTATCCAGCTGTTCTGCGAGGCTAAGAGAACATCTCCCAGCATCCTGTACATACCGCACATGCAGCGCTGGTGGGACACTGTGAACCCAGCACTCAGGGCCACCTTCCTCAGCCTCCTGCAGGACATCCCATCCTTCTCACCCATCCTCCTCCTCGCCACCTGTAACCTGCCGTATGATTCCCTCGACAGAGAGGTACGCAAAGCCTCTTCTGACGACGTGTGGAACAGTACGCTTAATGTCACGGTTCGGTACATGCCTTTTTGTTGAAGTCACGGTTTGGTACCTTTTGAGTAGGGGGACAAAAATTTAAGCAATGTCAAAATGGTCATACTTCTATGAACGCGTAAGGAAATCATAATGACGTAACTTTCTTTTTAAAAAAAAAATTAGACTAACAATGAAAAATCTGGTCCAGGTATCTATGGAAAATCGTGCAAATGACGATGACGGTTCTTTTAAAAAAGGGTACACTGGTACTGGTACCTCTGGATTTAGCATTTAGCGATCATTTTGTTTTCATACACATTTTTCACATTTAAATTTTCATGATTTTCTTTTGATTGTGTAAAGCTGCTTTGCGACTGGCGATTTGTTAAAAGCGCTATACAAATTGAATTGAAATTGAATTTAATGGAGATAATTCCCACCCAATGCCCAAACCCCAGCCCAGCCACTGGATGCAGTGCCGGTCCCAAGCCCGGATATAATGGGAGGGTTTCGTTAGGAAGGGCATCCGCCGTAAAACCTGTGCCACGTTGTGTGTGGATCGGATGGTCCGCTGTGGCGACCCCTCGACGGGAGAAGCCAAAAGACTAACAACAATAGGTTTCTAAAGAAGTATGTTTCTAAAGTAGAATATTATTATAGGATGCTTACCATTTATTTCTTATTTATTTATTTTTGTTTGCTGTGTTTCTTTAGGTGCAGAATCTGTTTTGTATCGAGTATGGGGAGGTGTTCGACGTCCCGCTTCCCACCAGAGAGGAGAGGCGCTTTTTCTTTGAGGATCTCATAGTGAACCAAGCTGCCAAAGCTCCTCTATCTAAAAGAGAAGCAGGTATGTGATCATCCATTAAAATATTTTTTTTATCCTTTTTGTGCCAGGGTTTAAAACATCAACAAATTGATGTTTTAAATATTAATAGAAGAATGTAATTGTTTTAAATTCTTAATTCATCACACTGTCTCTTAAGGGGTTCAATTGGGATGAGAAGTGCTGATTGTGAATGCCATCGGTGTCGTCTGATTATATATATATATATATATATATATATATATATATATATATATATATATATATATATATATATATTTTTTTTTTTTTTATCCTAATTAAATGATTTAATAATTGTTCCAGTTTATATTGAATGTGTTCAGTCAAAGATAAGTCTTTCTCAGTCAAGACTTAAGTGAAGTTCAACACTTGAGTGACATAATGCAGGACCTTCTGATTAATAAAGTATTAATGGAGGTCATATAAATTCTGGTAGTATTAGTTAAAGGCATTATGAAATTGGTTCCAAACAAATCATGAATGTATGTTCTCAGTTCGCCGTGCACTAGAAGTCCTCCCAGTGGCGCCTCCACCGGCCCCTCGCCAGCTGTCTGAGCAAGAGCAGCAGAAATTAGAGGAACAGGAAGAGGACACGCTGCGGGAACTCCGCCTTTTCCTGCGTGATGTCACCAACAGACTCGCCCAGGACAAGCGCTTCAAGGCCTTCACAAAGCCAGTGGACACTGAAGAAGTCAGAGCCTTCACATTTTATAATTCACAAATCACCGTGTTCAAGTGTTTTATCATGATATTTAAGTCAACAAATCTTTTCTTCTTGGAATCTCCAGGTTCCTGATTACACTACAGTCATTAAGCAACCCATGGACCTGTCCACAGTCCTCACTAAAATCGACCTGCACAAATACGTCACTGTGAAAGACTACCTTCATGATGTGGACCTGATCTGGAAGAATGCTTTGGAGTACAATCCAGACAAAGATCCATCAGGTGAAGTAGGAATGCATTGAAAGAATGGCTGGAAATCAAACCTAATTGCATAGACTCCTGCTTAAAAGTTTGAGATCACTTGCAAATTTCTGTTTTTGTTTGGTTCTTTATTTTGTCAAGTCAATTTTATTTATATAGTGCTTTTAACAATTGACATTGTCGCAAAGCAGCTTTACACAATCAAAAGAAGAAAGTTTGTGTATGAATCAAAATGATAAGATTTTGTACATTTTACGACAATATTGGGGATTTCAAAACTATAAAATAACACATATGGAATTGGGTAATTATGCAAGAGTCAGTTGTTATTTTAAGACACAGAGGTCAGCTGTTCAGGAATAGTTCTTACAAAAACCGTATTGTCAAGTGAATCCACAAAACCCATCAAGCACCATGATGAAACTGGCTCTCATGAAGACCATCCCAGGAAAGCAAGACCAAAACTGACCTCTGCTGTAGAGTTAGTTCAGTTCAGTTAGAGTTACCAGCCTCTGAAATCACCAATTAACAAACAGTACCTTAGATTAGAACTGTCATGAAGGCTTTACAGATCATGAGTAGCAGATACGTCTCAACATTAACTGTTAAAAGGAGATTATTGTGTTTTTTTTATTTTTTTTTTTTGTTTGTTTTTTCTCTTCAGAATGGCTTTACAGTGTAGGAATGACCTTGGAGAAGAAAGAAAGTGATACCAAACTTTTAAGCGGTTGTGTGTGTTCGTGTATATATAGATCTTATGAATGAGAATCACCAGTCACCTCCCAATACAATATTGTGACGATTCTTGCATGCCGATTAGATTAAAATTGCGATTATATATCGGCATATTATTAAACACTTGTTTTATTTTTTCAGAATCTCTAATATTAGTTCAGTTTTACCAAGTTTTGGATTGTCTTTCGTTTCAGATCGCCTGATTAGACATCGTGCCTGCACACTCAAGGATGCTGTTCAAGCCATCATCAAAGATGAATTGGATGAAAACTTTGAAAAGATTTGTGTTGACATCAAGGAGTCGCGTATGAAACGAGGTTTCAGTTTGTCTATTTATTTTTTTATTTAGGACAAGTGTTTGTCCTACTTGTATTGAACTAAAATACAATTCTTTAATCTTAAAGACAATATACTGTACAGTAGCTGCATTGACATTCTGCGTAGTCGTGCACGCAGCTGCTTTGGTTTGGGATGTGCTCCTAACTGGAATATATACTAATCAGCCATAACATTATGGCTTTATGGTCTTGGTTGCCTGTGATCCTGTCACCAGTTTATATAATGGTATATAATTGATAAACATCATTCTTGTCACCTTGCGGTTAATGTTATGACTGATGAGTGTATAATTATGATTTAGGTTTCCAGCGTATTACAGAAATGTTATGGGAATAAAAGTTTGTGCAAATCAGTGTGATTGACATCATGTTGACTAATTATTATTGTACCTGGATAACGAGGAGGGGAAAAATATTTACCCATTAACTTGTGCACTAAGATAACATTTTAAAGGATTTCTCCCATTTCTTAACCTTTTTTTTTTTTTTTTTTTAACCAATTTTAACAAACTTCAAATTGAATGCTGTCTTGGATGGACTGTGGGATTAACATAGTGTTTATTTTCAGGTTGTACATCATCCAGGTTTACACCTTCATATTACCACGTTCTGCCTAAAGTCCCGACATCATTAGAGCCAAAGACTAATGAGAGCGGCCCATCCAAAGACATGGGCCCTGTTACAGCAACAGTCACTACACCAAAGCAATCAGGTAATGGCTCATCAAGCACATTCAATCAGTTTGCCATGATTAGAGCATTTTATAAAAAATCTTTTAAAAACATTTATGTTCAAGAACTATTGGCTTTTCTTTCCAGCTGGACAGAAGAAACGAAAGCGCAGGAGGCTTTGGAGTAACGGGTTTATGCGCCGTAAAAAGTCCACACAGCCGCACACGAGAGAGTCGAACGGACCCGAGTCAGAAGACGACGACGAGGAGGAGGAGGATGATGATGGAGAAGAGGGAAAAACGCCAGGGAGGGTAGAAATGGAAGTAAATGAGAATCAACAGATGGATGTGGAGAACAAGGAGAATGATCCTACTGCAACAGAAGAGAGAAATGAGATCCAGGAAGCTGTACGCAGCCACAGTGCGTTCGCCAGCGGTGCGGAAGGGGAGTCCACTGATTTTTCTGTGGATGGGACCCTGAATGGAAAATCATCGCCTGGAGTTCTGGATGGGGAGAGTGGGAACAGTGGTGAGTTACAACCAACGGAACACATGAGTGATGAGAGGGCGGAACCTAGTGCTGAGAAAGATGCGGAGATGGGTGGGTCATGTGATATAAATGATGGGGTTGTGTGACGAAGTGGAGTCAGTGTTACCACTGTGCAGTTTTTTTTTTTTTTTTTTTTGTCCCCTAACAAAAAAAAACACATTTCTATGTTTCGCCGCCCCCAACGGTGCGTGAGCGAGCAGTTTGAAAAGATGCGGTTGGCTGGCGTCACGTGGTTTGGAGGAAACGCGCGATAGTCTTCGGCCCTCCCGACTGAGTGGTAGTAGTAGCCTTAATTTGGGAGCCCCCTAGTGACGGGGAGGAATTGGACGCGACTAAATTAGGGAGAAAATCTTGGAAAAATCCACAAAAAATTTTTTTATAAAATTTGTGGAACATCCACAAGACTAGACTTGCATTGCTTTCGGTGTAGCAGCTATAAATAGTTTTCTTCTTTTTTCAATTTCTCTCCATGCAGGTAAAACAAAACTGCAGCTTGTCATGTTACTGAGAAATGGCTGTAGCCCTGACAGTACTGTGACACTGTTAATAATTAACATGATGAAGGAGAATGTAGATGCTGATACTGATTTATTTTTTTTAAAGAGAAATGGATGAGGCGTTTGACCAGAGGTTTCAAGTTGCATGCTCAGAAGCAGAAGCTTTCTGATGTGAATACTGCAATGGAGATCCTGGAGCAGAGGAGCCAGCCACTCATTGTGGATCACAACAAGCTAAAGGTGAACGCTTATTAAAGGGTCAGAGATAAACACTGCATGGCTTAGTTTTAAACACATGCCATAATTAATAAGAGTGAGGTGGTTGTAGGAAGAACTTGGAATAGACTTGTCCATACTGAATGTAATCAACAGTTTGCATGAACATTCGAAACAAAATATGCACTTGGTTAGTGGATTTAATAAGACAGAAAATTATGTTGTGTTTTGATTGTGCTTTTTTCAGCAGGGAAAAAATAGGACAAGTTTGGTTCAGCATTTTATCATCCTTTTTTCCCCCTTTCTATAAATAATTGCTAACTTATCTTATGGAAGTACAGCATGGGGTTTTCAATGATGTAGTAATTAAATTATGATTATTGTACTTTTGCTAAATTAGTAATTATATAAGGATGAAACAAATGCTCCTTGCTGAGATGAAAAATGCATGATTCTAATTTCTTCCATTTAATTAACCAGAAATATCTGACTTAAAGATATTCCTATATACTGTAGAGTGTGTATGGGACTGTTTTAGTATGCAAGTGGTTTAATCAATAGTTTTTAATCTCTTGTTTCTGCAGGATTTCGTTAGCAAGTTGTTGTGTGTGACTCGTGTGTTTGGTTTTCAGGATCTTTTGCAGGAGGTGGTAGTCAAGACTGAGGGTTACGAGGTTGACCGTCTGGAGAAGCTTTATGCTTGTTTGAGCCAGAGCATCTACAGACACAGGAGAAATTACGACAAAACAGCACTTGTACAGGTATGGATTGCAATAAAAAAAATATTCTGTTGTATTCTGTTGTCCCCTCCCCCCCCAAGACGTTAGGGATACTTTTGTTCCTTCAGTCTTTTTAAGCAGTAGATATTTACTTTTATTTACCAATGCACCAAATTTTAGCTACTGTACATTTTTTATTGAAGTGTTCATAAAAGGTTTTTGCATTAAAAATATTGATGGCGGGGGGGCAATCAGGCATATAATAAATCATTTATTCTGATTAAAATAATAATTTTAAGACTAAAGTGAAACTTTTTCTGAGGAACCATGTCACAGATTCTCAGAAGCACATTAAGGCAAGCGATTTTTAAGGACTAGATTGGTCTATATACCTTTTTATTTATTAATTTTTTTTTTCTTTTGCCCCAACCACACCTCACCAAAACTATCCGACAAGGAATGTTCTTAGAGTGCTAATATTTAATTAACAGTAGTATAGAATTTTAGTGCGTGTATGCCTGTGATTTACATACGTTAGGAGTCTACACCTTTCGAAAGGGATGGGAATCACATGCCGGTACCACATTATCACAATACCTTGGTGCTGATTCCGGCGGTGTGGACTCTCAATTTTATAAAAATCCTGATTCCATATTATATTTTTCTTCAATTTTGTTACAATTTGAAACCTTCAAACCTTTCTGTTGTGCCATTTAGAAGCTTCTCCGCTCAGTACAGAATTCTTTATATCTGAGGCTGATCGCCGGTCATGACCAATCAAACTGAAAACCAAACCCATTCTGGTCACTGACAAATCGACTGGGTAATCGCTATAATAAATGTAAAAATAGTTCAAAAATACATTTTTATAGTCAATGAGGCGATATGTGAATCTTTTTTTTTTTTTTCCCCCGTTTACATGTTTCCATCTCAACCACCAATTAAGTCAGGGTGATGATATTCGTTACATTAAACGGAGCACTTTTGCTTGTGTGAAATTACTTTTATTGTAAAACTGAACTAATTGTCATTCATTTTTATTTCTTTACAGGAGATGGCAAAAGAAGTGGAGGAGTTTTCATAGTTACCCATAATACTAATAACACAAATAATATTCAAACAGTAAATAAATTATTTTAATACAGCTCTCATAACTTGAGTGATGTACATTTTACATGTTGCTGATTCTATTAAAATGTTTGTCAGCATTTTGTTGTCTCGTGCTTTTCTGTGACATTTATGGAGTAGAGCAGTTATTGCATCCCCTTTCACTCCGTGTGTGTGTGGGTGAGAGTGTGAGGGTTGCACTTGGCATGGTAATCACTGAGTGATTTGTATCGATGCGTTATTTATATTCTTGTCGATGATGAACATGCACGGACCTTAAGGACGAGTGTTTGATGTGATGGGGAAATTCCGTGTACTGGTTTCCAGACGCCGTGGTCACGTGACGGCTCTGGGTCTGATTGGTCGGTTGCAGTGGGTAAACCTCGGAAGTTTTCAGCAGCGGATTGACTCCGTCTGGACGCGCGGGTCCGTGCATGGCCGGAGCAAACCGCAGCAGGTTACTCGGTGTGTTTTTCATTAGGTTTTTTTCTGTCCGTCTGTGTGCGTGTCAAAACTTTGAACGATTTATTGTGACCTTTTTTTGAAGTCGCGGCGGGGAGTCGCCTGGCGATGACGTCAGCACGTAACACTGACAGCGGAGACGGTTGATCATAAAAAAAAAAAAAACTGGCATTAAAAAAAATGAGGCTGTAATTATCGCCATGTTTGATTAACAAATAGTGTGGATTTGGACAGGGTTCGTATGCTCTGGTGTATAGGAACAGAAACCAGGACGTGAGCCGAATTCCGTGTCGCCCTGCATCTAACAAACATCCAGCGTTGAAAAGCGCTGACCCCGCCGCCGACCGAGGAGCAGCAGCTAGCTAGTTAGCTTAGCATTCTTAGCTTAGCTTCACTACATATTATTGCAGCGTTGAACCAGTGAGGCGAAGCTAGCTAGCGCGGAGCGTTCTCAAAATGCTAAAAACGGGCTTGTACTGAACAGCGATTCCCGGTGAGTTTACAGCAGCTTAGCATCCTCGTGTTCGGTCCTGAGTGACAGCCAGATGCTATCCTGTCTCAATACACTAAAGCGTTATACATCACTTATAACGGCTAATAACGCACTGCTGGAATAAGTAATATTTTCAAAACACACATGGCCTGGTTTTTCAGGTTCGTTTCTGGCTGCAGCACTTTTCTTCCGAATTTCGTTTATGTACTTAATCTCAACGCGTTCATGTTCATTTAAGTGGAAGCGAAAATTAAGTGACGTGCAAAAACTAGTTGTCTTACCTGTTTGACCCAGTTGAAGGAAAACTCCATCCTCAATCACATTCATTATACTTCTACAGAATTATATCTGACGTGTTATATAATCCTAGGGCTACTTCTCTTCTGTATCAGTCCTTGTTTTGTTTTTGCTTTTGGTGTGTATGGTTGTGTCTCATGCTGGTGTCACAAAGGGGACAATATCTGACTCTGAAAATATTGACTCGACCAAATGTCAATCAGCTGAATGAGTAATCTTTTAGTAGGAAATCAGCGTTCAGGAGGGCAGATGTGGAAATTATTAGACCTGTTACTCTTTTGGCTGCTCCTCCCATGGGGTCAGCACAGCGACTTGCCACAGATTTTACGGCGGATGCCCTTCTAGATGCAACCCTCCCATTTTGAGACCGGCATTGCATCCATTGGGTGGGAATCGAACCCGGACCTTCCACATGGCAAACGAGATCCCAACCCTGAGCCCCAAATTATTGGAATTGTAATGGAGATTGTTGATGGTAACCTTACTGCAAACATTTGAGGAGTTTGGACCAACTTTACCACTACCAGTCGAATAGGAAACTTTCAAGCAGCGTTAATATATATGTATTTTTTTTTACACAATTATACAGTGTAATTTAGTAGTTTTTGTTTTGTGATTTATATTCTGGAAAAATACTAGTTTTTTTTGTCTTTTTTTTTTTTTTTTTTTTTTCAAATTGACAAAGTAAAAACGGTTAGTTCAGCTGTTCTGGAACAGTCTTGCAAAAACAGTTCTTAAGTGCATTTTCAAATCCTATCAAGCACCATGATGTAACTGACTCTCATGAAGACCTTCCCAGGAAAGCAAGACCTCAACTTACCTCTGCTGCAGAGGAGAAGTTCATTTAGAGTCACCAGCCTCAGAAATCACCACTTAACAAACAGCACCTCAGATTAGAGCCGTTATAAAGCCTTTACTGTGCATAAGTAGCAGATCCATCCTCTATCAACTGTTCAAAGGAAGATATTGTATATTTTGGAATCCTTCGGAATTGTTTTACAGTGTCGAAAGAAATGAAAAACAGTAAAGACCATTGGATTCATTGGGTTTGTGTCCAAAGGTTTGACTGGTAGTGTATTTGGCTTCTACTGAAATAGAAATTGCTTAATTTTTGTTAGCAATTTTTCTCAACGATCAGCATCATAGCATTGAGGAATCCAACATGTAAAAGTGCAGAATGCAATACAGCTGTATGCCACAATGCTGTCTTCAAGTTTCCTAGGAAATTCTTGCGCAAGAGGTTGGAGGTGGTGATTATGTTTTGGCTATTGTTTGCAATCCGTGCATTTCTAACAGAAACAAAAGTTTCCCAATTTTATTGGTTTTTAATTTGTTTTTCTTCCTGTTAAAGAATTATAATTAACAGCAAAAACAAACCTTGTGTAAAATGTTTATTTCATGGGAAACTTGGTTACATATTTGGTTAGGTTTAATTTTTTTGTCTAAATAATGTTCATGCATCGTTGAGAAGAAAGGAATTTTAAACTAAAATGGTTGCACTAAAAAGTACATCTTGGACCTTGGATCTTTGGACAGAAAATCCTAATAATATAGATTAACTTCTAAATAGGTTGAATTTTTCTAGGGTGGATAACTGACTAAAATGAATACATTTCAAATGTAATGCTTGTCTTTTTTTATTTTATTTTTATCCAGCAGATGTCATATCGGAGTGGGGTAAACCTTTAGCATGTGAATACGGTTTCTTGCCGCTTCAGACAGTCTTTGCCATCTCAAAGCCTATCTGGTGCTCCAGACACGATGTCGAGCAGAAGGAAGTCTACCACCCCCTGCATGGTGCTTCCATCAGATGTAGTGGAACAGGATCTGGATATGGAGACCCTTGCAGGGGAAGAAGTGGAAAACACTGCGGAAGTTCCTACAGAGGGCGTAGTTGTTCCTTTGGACAGTGAAGGAGGTAAGGCGGGTTTGGTTGCCTGAAGTAGTTTGAACACGTCTTCTTATTCAGTGTTGTTGTTTTTTTATAAAGTTTTCAACGTTATACAGTACATTAATATCAATGACACTAAAATATTACAGAACAAATATGAATTATGTAGTCAACAAAAATGTGTTAAATAACACAAAATATGTTTTGTATTTTCGATTCTTTAAAGTAGTCACCATTTGCTTTGGTAACCGCTAAAGAATCGAAAATACAAAACATATTTTGTGTTATTTAACACATTTTTGTTGACTACATAATTCATATTTGTTCTGTAATATTTTAGTGTCATACATACCCTTGGTATTCTCTCGGTCAGCCTCACGAGGTAGTCGCCTGGAATGATTTTCCAACAATCTTAAGAGTTCCCAGAGCCGTTGAGTATTGTATTTTCTTAAATGGATTTAGATCGGGTCATCTGATGCAGCACTGCATCACTCGCAAATTAAAATTTTTATTTGTCACTTACACAACCATACACAATATGATACGAAGTGAAATGCTTACACGACTGTCTGTGACCTAAAAAAGGAAATAAGACCGACAAATAGCAATAGAAAAGAATGTAAAATATAAAATCTACAATATACAGTAATTTCCAATAGCCCATTGTTATGGTGGCTGAGGTCCTTCACGATCTTCCTGGCCCTGGTTTAGCACCGCTTGCTGTAGATTGAGCGCAGGTCACGGAGCTTGGTATGGATGATGCACTCAGTTGATCACACCATCCTCTGAATAGCCTGTCTCTCCTTCATGGTGCTGGCATGGTGTCCCAACCCAGGTTGCGATGTTTCACATCAATATGCTCTCTATGGTGCTGGAGTAGAAATTCTTAAGCACATTAGAGGGCAGTCTAGAGTCTCTCACGCGCCAAAATGGAGCTATAAAAAATAGACCTTGCATAACCTAGTGGTGTGTTTGGCATTGGAAAACAAATGATGGTCCCACTAAGTTCACACCAGATGGGATGACGTGTCACTGCAAAATGCTCAAAATGCCATCTTGCTTAAGTGTGCCCTCAATTTTCACCCCAACAGCGTCACCAGCAAACACCTCCACATTATCAGCCCCTTCTCCTCCATGTTTCACAGCAGGAACCACACATTCAGGAGCCGTCTGTTCACTCTCTCTACGTCTAACAAAGGCTGGACGTTTGAGGGGGTGGAACCAAAAATCTCACATTTGTACTCATTAGTGCAAAGGCAAGAGTCCATTTCATTTGTTTCTTGGCCCAAGCAAGTCTCTTCCGCCTTCCGTCTTCATGCCTTATTTGTCACAATTCGGCCATGACTCTGAACAGTGGATGTTGAAATATGTCTGCCACTTGACCTCCAAGAAGCATTTGTGTGGACTCTAATCTAGTGCTGAAGATCGGCAGCTTCTGAGGCTGATCATTCTAATAAACTTATCCTCTGCAGCACAGGTAGCTCTTGGTCTCCCCTTCCTGGGACGGTCCTAATGAGAGCTAGTTTCATCATAGCATTTGTTGTTTTTGGCGACTGCACTTGTGGATATATTCAAAGTTTTTGGCATTTCTTAACTTGTTAAAGTAAAGAGTCTGTTCTCTTCATTTAAATTAGTGTTTCTTGTAATAATATGGATTTGTGCAGGAGTTGTAGTAGCACGAATGGGGCTGTTGACTCTGTATCCACCCTTTCTCTGCACAAGACTGATGATAAAGCAATTTAAGAAGCCAAGTAAATGTCACCAACTGTCACTCGTCATTTTAGCTAAAATATAAGACCCCCCATTCTGAGTTGTTTAACATATTTTTGTACTACATAACGCCATTTTTTTTTCATATTTTAGATGTTTTGCTTATTAATGTACAGTGTTCAAAATAATAAAAATATTTTAAAAAGAACACTGAAGAAGGAGGTGTGTCCAAACTTTTCTCACTCAAGTCTCCATTTAGTGCTTGACAAGCTGAAATGTGCATGGCAGCATGCAAAATTTTTGCAATTAATATCACCGAAATGTACTACTGTGCTAGATGTGTCTTAATAAATAATAGCTGTATTTAGCTACAGTATACATTTAATTAATGATATTGTTACAGTGTTTATTCTGCCATGCAAAGAATAATCATGAACTGTTTTTTTTTTTTTTTTGTATGTCTGCTTATTCTCAGAGCCTGAAGACAGTTTAAGCAATGCTGCAGGAAAACGACCAAGTCAAACTGCTGTAGAGCCGCCAGCAGGCACAGATCTGACTGTTGAAGGAAGTGTGAAGGCTGAGACCGAGGACAGCGAAGATCCTTCCATCACTGGGATTTCTCTTAGCAAAACTCCCATTATGAAAAAGAAGCCTGAACCCAAACGAATAGCTGTGTCTCTCAAAGGGGCTGATGAGGGTGATTCACTAATTGAAAGCGAAGGGGATCTGGAGTCACTGGACACATCCTCCATTCCAGCAGATATGACAAACCCAATTCTTGGTGATTCCACAAAACCTGGCATGTTTGTCAGCATTCCCAACACAGCTCCTGCAGAGCAAAAGAAGCCGGTTGTGAACCCTGCTACAGTTCTACCTGCTGGCCTCGCCCAGGTCCTGTCAGCCTTGCAAGCACAGCAGAGTGCTCAGGCTCAGCTCTTAATTCCAGTGAGCAGCATTCCGACCTACAATGCAGCCATGGACACCAATGCACTGCTTGTGAACACGTACAAGAAGTTCCCTTACCCGTCTGTTTCTGAGATCATGGGCTTGGCAACCCAGACCAAATTCTCAGAGGAGCAGATAAAGATCTGGTTCTCTGCTCAGCGTTTGAAGCACGGTGTGAGCTGGACGCCAGAGGAAGTTGAAGAGGCTCGAAGGAAGCAATTTAACGGCACGGTCCACACTGTGCCTCAGACCATTACAGTCATCCCAGCTCACCATCTCTCTGCCACCAATGGCCTCCAGTCGATCCTGCAGACTTGCCAAATTGTGGGTCAGCCAGGCCTGGTTCTGACGCAGGTTGGCACCGCAAACAGCTTGCCAGGCACCACCCCCATCACGCTGACTGTTGCAGGGATGCCAAGTCAGAGCCAGGCATCTAAGATCACAACTAGTCAGACCAGCTCAGCTGTAAGCGAAACAAAAAGAGCTACAACGGTCCAGCCTCCATCGCTGACTCCTCAGGAGAGCTCTGCCCTCAATGCCGATCACTTTGGCCTGCGCCCAAAGAAGTCGAAGGAACAGCTGGCTGAGCTGAAGGCCAGCTACATGAAAAACCACTTTGCCAGCGACGCTGAAATCGCCAGGCTGATGAAGCTGACCAATCTCACCAAAGGCGAGATCAAGAAGTGGTTCAGCGATACCCGTTATAACCAGCGCAATTCAAAAAACAACCACTTCAGCATACCCCATGAAAGCTCACGGGCCAACAACAGTAGTGCCACTATTGTTATTGACTCTAGTGATGAGACTCCACAATCCCCAACACCATCGCCCGTCAAAGAGAAGGAGACCCGCAAGACCTGGAACCCGTTTCCAGACTTCACTCTGCAGAAGTTTAAGGAAAAGACTCCAGAGCAGTTGGTGATTCTAGAAGAGAGCTATCAAAAATGTGATACCCCAACGGATGAGGAACTAAGTCGCCTAAGAGCTGAAACAAAGCTCACCAGGCGGGAGATTGATGCTTGGTTCACAGAGAAGAGGAAAACACCCGTCACAGAGTCACCTGAACAAAAGATGGACGAGATGGATGGTAAGCCCTCTCAGAGTAAAGGTAATCAGAGTCCAACTGGAGGGAAAAGATTGTCCAAGGAAAAGATCACCAAGAAAACTCCGGAACAGCTTCATGTCCTCAAGAGTGCCTTTGTACGCACTCAGTGGCCATCTGCCGAGGAATACGACCAACTAGCTGAGGAAAGTGGGCTACCCCGGTCTTACATTGTCAACTGGTTTGGGGATACCAGATATGCCTGGAAGAATGGCAATCTTAAATGGTACTTCTATTACCAGAGTGGCAACTTAGACGGTCTGAATGGCAACAAGGGCAGGAAACGGAGGATTCGGAACCGTGGCTGGGGGAGGTCACGCAACAGGAGAGCCAGAAAATCTACAGGTTCTGAGAAGTCTCCGCCACTGAAATTCAAGACCGGAAAAGAGTTTCTTAAAGAGTACTACTTGAAGCACAAGTTTTTAAACGAGCAAGATCTGGACGAGCTGGTAGCCAAGTCGAATATGAGTTACGAGCAGGTCAGGGAGTGGTTTGCCGAGGTTGCTCGGAAGGTGGATATTGGCGCAGATCCTTTTGAAGACAACACGGGTAATGAGCAGGAGGAGGAGGAGTCAGAGGGGGAGAACGAGATGGCGGTCGAAGAGCAAGGGCCCACAGCCGCCGGTGAAGATTGCGATGATGAGGATGAGGATGATGAGGATACCGATGATAGTGATTCCTGGGAGCCCCCGCAGAGTGTTAGAAAAACTTTGTCAGGATCTGAGGAACACTGATTCATCAGCGTAATTTGCCTTTGGAAATAAAGGTTTGTGAAAAAAAAAAAAGAGTGACTGAGGATCCGGTTACAACTTGCCGACTAATCCCGCTTGCATCGCTTTTACATTTTTCACTTTCTTATTCAAGCTTATTGTTAGTGTTTGTTTTTATAACATTTGCAGACACAAATTGAAGTCCGGTTCTGTCGAAACTTAAGATCTCTTTCATAAACTTAGGGTATCATCTCTGAAGAGTATTGCACACAAAATGAAGAATCCTGACCCAGCTAGTCTGTACCTTCAATTGTGCAATTTGACTGTAATTTTAAAAAAGGAAGAGATTTTATGTCAGGTTTAGGGCTGAGTTTTTTTTTTTATTATTATTATTAAAAAAAAAAAAAAAAGATCCTCCCTTTGCCACAAGGAGGGTCTGTGGTGCCAAAGTTACTTTAGCTGAATGTTACATTTCCCTGTTTTGTGAAAGGAAATAATTCATTTAAGAAAATGAGTGTATGATAATATCTAGACAGTGTGAGAGAGACATGCACAAAAAAAAAAATGGGCACTTTTGTTGGGTGTTTTTTAAAAAAGAATAACCCTGCCTCTTACGCCATCTAATGGCATCAAGTATGAAAAAAAAAAAAAACGATGATGTATGAAATCTGTTGGAATTTACTTTACATTAATAGTTATGGGCAAATCGTATTCCACTTCACTTATCGGTCTACTGAGTGTAATCTGAACTTGAATACAGCACAATCAGTGAAGATCTGTAGCTTTGATTCCCAAGCGGTGCTCTGCCATCACATGGGTTGACTTTTCCAGGATTTCGAGTCTCTCCTCTGGAGTCTGAGATGACAGACAACGGCTGCAGAAGACGGAGTGTTATTAGTGCCTGTACCAAGGAGTGGGACTGTTTTTTCTTCCCTCTTGCTCCATTTCAACCAGACTCTTTGTTCAATCCCTTTTTTAAAATTTGTGCTTTGCTGATTGTTAACAAACGGTCGACCGTATTTCCCACGTGTCCCTGAAGCTTAACCGTTATGTTCTGTTTGCCTTATTTAATTGAAACTGATTTCCGTCTTGATGAACGAGTTTCTATAATAAAAATCTTTTTTAAAATGACATCATTAAGTCAATCCTATTATTACATCAATCCTATTCGGGTCTGTTTAGCCTGGAAAGAACCAGCTAGTGTTTTTCATGTGTTAAAAAATTCTTTTTTCTTTTTTTTTTTTTTTAAACAATCTAATGGGATTTTAGTTCCTATTACGGTTCCTTCATCTCCTGCCTGGAGACATGGGGAGGTTTTAAGTGTCTGTGCACATGATTAATATAGTATAACACATCCAACTTCACTGCTATGGCAAACAGAACATGGGGGTTAAACAGGGAAAGATGGTTTTGCTTAAGATTTAAAACCTTAAGGCATCTGTTATATAGATAAAGGCCCCACTTTTTAATAATAACTAATATTTTTGGTCAGTTTGATTTTCTGTGAAAATGACATTTCTATAACCTGATTTTTTTTAAAAAAACTGTCCCCTCTTATATTACAGTATATTGCATGCTGCAGCTGTTGAGAAGGTGAGGATGAAAAAAAAAAGATTGCTCATTTTGTACATATGTTTTATGGTTGCATTTTGTAATTCGTTTTAAGCAATTTTATAAGTTTGTATTTATGATGATGATGAGAAGGAGGAGGATGATGACAAATCCCTCCTTGGCCCAAGTGGAGTGCTCGTACGGTGATTCTTTCTCGTGTATTCTGAATTGTTAGTGTGATTTTTTTTTTTTTTTTTTTTTTTTAAAGAAGAGTTTTTTTTTTTTTTTTGGCTAAAACTCAACTTGAATTGTTCTCTCGTCGGTGAACATTATTGCCTGGTGTCCTCCATGTGATTCTGCACTTGTTGTTTATTGTAGACAAGAGATACATGATTATACTGTAAGTATTGTCTGAAAAAAAATCTCACACCTTTAAGCAAAATCTTTGTTAGATTTCAAAATGATGCATATGCTTTTTTTTTTTTCCTGAATGCATTTGGTGAAGAGAAGCAGTATATCTGCTGCCTTCTTACATCTGTCACTAGTCGTGTTAACAGCAGTACATTTACACACGATCAACTAGAATCATCGTGAGGCTCAGTAAAGCTCATTTAAATCCACAGGTGATGATCGGGCACCATCATGTACCATGTGAAATCATGCCGAGCCTTAAATTCAAATCGGTGGCAGAAGCTTTATTTTCCAGAGCCATACGCCTTGTGCAATGCTTTTTAATTTAAAACTGTTTTAATAGGCTGTGGCTTGATTTAGACAGAAGATATATTTTCTACTTGTTTGAGGACAACAATAAATTTAGATGAAAATCAATGCATTTGTGTGTGTGTTTCTTCCCAAGTAGAAACTGGCCTTATGCATCTATAACTACCATTATGATACCAAAACTGTGATACACTATATGTTCTGACTCTTTACTATCTGAACCAGCATTACCCTCTTCAACCTTTTGAGCTAAAGTGAAATGTCTATTGGATCGGACTAAATGGCTCAGCCTTCACTTCCCACACAGGTTAATGAGCCTTGGCTGACCATGCATTTTTGACGGTTCACCGGTTTTCCTTTCTTGGAACACTTTTGGTATATCCTGACTACTCCAGCCTGGGAACATCCCACAAGTGTGATGGCTAGATGATTGGGTCAGAGTGACTCCAAAATTGCAGCTGTTGTGGGATGTTCCTACTGTAGTCTGCAGTTTTCATACCAAAAGTGCTCCAACAAAGCAAAAACCAGTGAACTGGTGCCAAGTCACCATGGGTCGTGAATGCCGAGTGTAGTCTGATGAAAAGGTTAATGATGGCTCCCAAAGAAAAGCTTCAGATCACACAGGTCATCACAGTTTTGGTGTCAACATGGGGACATACTCAATATTAGTTGGCTGGTCTTAATGTTATTGCTGATTGCTATACACTGCCTGGCCAAAAAAGGCACCATTTCAAAAAGGCCTACATCAAGCAAAGAAACAACTAAGTGAATTATTAGAGTTGTTTTAAAAACTGTACAAGACATTAAAACCTAGAATGGCAATGCTGAACTGTCAGCTTCACAGAAGAAATGTGGTCATGAATAAAATAATGACTGACTGTGGGAGGAGATCACTTCAAGTTGCATCATAAAATACTGACAGTATAAATCACAGTTATGTTAAAAAGTGGTTAGGACTGAAGTCAGTAATTTGACCATAAGAAAACCACTTGTTTTTGAGGCTAATTTTGAAAGAAAAAAAAAAAAAGCTTCAATTTGTTAGGGAGCATGAAGATTGGACTTTGGAGCGATGATGAAAGGTTATGTGGTCTGATGAGTCCAGATTGACCCTATTCCAGAGTGATGTGTGTGTGTGTGTGTGAGGGAAAGAAGGGAAGTGCATGAAGCGATACACTTACTGTATCACATGTAGTGCCTGTTGAGGCAGTGTTATGATCTGGGGTTTCTACAGTTGGTCAGGTCTACGCTCCGCAACGTTATGAGGCAATAAGCTGATGACCTGAACATACTGAATTACCATATCACCTCTATAGAGTTTTTCTTCCCGGATGGCACAGGTATACTCCAGGACTCAAATTTTGAAAGACTGGTTTCTGGGAGCATGAGGAATCATATCCACACATGAACTGGACACCACGTTGTGCACTGTAATTAAAGTTAAAGGTGTTCACACAGAAGATTAGACGTTTTTAAGTGTGAGGTTTCTGCTTCAAAGTGGTGAAACATAAAAGCATTTAACCCTACCTGTATAATTGAGCGATTGCAAAAATATCATGCTAGCTTTTGACTGAACAAATGGCAAAAATAAAATAAAATTTCTCACTACTTTGCGTATGGTGATAGGAAAAGTCGAAAGGTAAAAAGATGCTCCCATTGCATATATTTAAGTTATCGTTCTCGCCAAACTTTTACCATCTAAAATTTCTATAAACACTTCTTTGCAAAACTCCCTTTTCTCCTTTTTTTGAAATCCTTTCAGCATGGAAGATTACTTTTGTATACAAAAGTTAAAATCTTCCACAAAAAAAAAAATATATATTATATAAAATAAAAGTCTACTTTAGTGGATAAAAAATATATATTATCCCCTACAGTAGACTTTTATTTTGGAAATCCTTTCATGTCTGCAGTTTTGGATTAAAGGAAGCGTTATCATATGACAGTCACGTGACTTGGACGCGGAAGACAGATGAGCGGGTGAGTAGTGCAGCTGCAGAGCTACAGTAGATATAAATTATATTATTTATATTATATTATTGACGCGGAATAATCAAGTACAAACCACAGATTAAATACCGCACAGTTAGTGTTTAATTTACAATCTGTTTGTTTAGCTGTTTGCCAGTGAATCAGAATGAAGAGCAGGTTAGTTATTTAGTCTTCCTTTCCTTTAGCTCGGGCTGCTGACAGACAGTGAGAGTGTTATTGTAAACAAACAACAATAATAATAATCATTGTATAATTGGTGCTGTTCTACTTCTCTCTCTCTCTTTCACCTCTACATAATTTCCCTTCTTCTTCTTCTTGGACTATTCCTTTTCTGCTTTGAATCTCCTCTTCCCAGTTCTCCTTCATCTTCTACTGTGACTTTTTTTCTCATCATCCTTTTCTTCACCATCTCTTGTGTGTCATCTTTGCTCTCTTCCTCTCTTCTTCTTTTGCACATTCTCTCTCTCTCTCTTCCACCTCTACCTTATTTCCTCTTCCTTCTCCTCCTCATCCATCCTTTTCTTCTTTTTCTTCTGGATGTTTACTTTATTCTTACATACAGTATCCTTTCTTCCTGCATTTCTTTATTATCTCACTTTGATCTTCACTTCACTCTCATCATCCGTGTCATCTTTTTTGCTCATCCCCCTCTTCCTCACTTCTTTCATCTTTTTCTTCTTTTCTTTACCTTCTCTCTCTTCATCCCTCTTCTGCTTCTTTTTCTTCTTGGACTTTTTCTTTATCCTTACATACTATATGCTTTCTTCTTGTAGTTTATCATCCCACTTTGATCTTCTCTTCTCCCTCTTGCTTTTCCTCATCCTCCTTCATCTTTTACTCTGTCTTCTTGATGATGATCCTTTTCATCACCTCCTTTCTCCCGCATCGTTTTCTTTTTCATCTCTTTGTCATCTTTTTACTCATCCACCTCGTTCTTCTTCTTCTCTTCGTTATCCTTACTTACTCTTACCTTTCTTCTTACTTTTATTACTTTACCATCTCAACTTTATTTTTTCCCTCCCCCTCCCCCTTTTCCTCATTTCTCTACTATGACCTCTTTCTCCTCCTCGTCATCCTTCTTTTCTTCATCACATTTTTTTCTCAGTAAGAATGGACAAACAATGGTAGCTCCAGTTTTTTTTTAACCTACAGTACATAAAGCCCTTATATGTCCTTTGCAGTGCTCTGGCAGTTTATCAGCTCCAGTATCGTACTGTTGGATGTTTTCCCGGACTCTGTGGCCGTCACCATGGACTTCCTCGCAGAGAATAACCTTTGCGGCCAGGCTATCCTGAGGATCGTGTCTCGTGGAAACGCAATCATCGCCGAGCTGCTGCGCCTCTCTGACTTCATCCCCACCGTGTTCAGGCTACGAGACAAGAGCGACCAACAGAAATATGGAGACATCATCTGCGACTTCAGCTATTTCAAGGTAAACTCAGGAAATTCTTACCTGCTTTGCTTTTAAAGTTTTACATTCAAAATACAGCCAGGCACATAATAAATGTGTGTGTTTTAATACTTGTGCATAAAACATCAGGGTCAGGAGTACTACGAGAGTAAGCTTGAGGCCAAGCCAGAACTTCAGGACCTGGATGAGGAGTTCCGGGAAAACAACATCGAAATATTGTCTCGCTTTTATCTGGCGTTTGAAAGTGTCCATAAATACATTGTGGACTTACTAAGGTGAGAGAAACTGTAAATGTCATCAGTTGAAAAATCCTAGACATGCCACGCTGATCTGCCGATTTATTAGGAACACCTGTGAACGCACATTTATACGAATGCGATTTAGCTTAAATAACGACTCTTTACGAAAGTGATAATAGCATAATAGCATCGCACAGTGGCAGTTGATTGCAGGAGCTGAAGACCATGTCGGGTTTTGCTTCTTTTAACCAAGAGCAGGAATCTGAGGATTCCTGGATAGTTTAGATTATGAAATTTTTATATATTTTTTGTATATTGAATATACCATTTGTTAATGTTTAATTAATGATGGAGCTTTTTTAAATTATAACTATTATAATATCAGTTATTTATAACTTTATAAACCATGTTTAATTAGTTCATTTTGATCTAGGTGACAATAATAATAATATGATGATGATGACTTTAAAGGTACCTGGATGACCTTAATGAAGGTGTCTACATTCAGCAGACTCTGGAAACAGTCCTGCTCAATGAAGATGGAAAACAGCTTTTGGTAATAATAATAATAATAATGATGATGATGATGAATTTAAATGATATACAATACTGTGCAAAAGTCTTAGGCACCATATAATTGCACGTTTCTGTAGTGTGGCCTCGCACTTCTGGGGGTTGTGGGTTCAATCCCTGCCTCGGGTCTGTGTGCATGCAGGTTATGTGTTCTCCCTGTGCTTGGTCGGTTTCCTCCCACAGTCGAAAGACATGCAGATTAGGCTAATCGGCGTTCCCAAATTGCGCCGTAGTGTATGAATGAGTGTGTGTCCAGTGTACCCTGCCTTGTTCCCGAAGTTAACTGGGATAGGCTCCGAGCTTCCTGCAACCCTGCACAGAATGAGCAGTATAGAAAATGAATAAATGATCATATAAATGTTCATCCGTTCTGCATCATTAAGAACAAAACCATCTACTATTTCCAAATAGCTTAAAAATGTATAAATAAACAACATTACAGAAGAATATTTGCATGCCTGTAAATAATGCAAGACTCCTGTGTTTTGCGTATGTGAATATTGAAAGAAGCTAGTGTGCCAAAGTTACTAGAAGAGCTTATATTGTCCAGCACACTCTGTAAAACCTGACAGATGTTTTATTTACAGTACCATGGATGTTTCTTGGGTACATTCTGTACAAGCAAGCAAAGATGCCTTTAAAAACATTTCTGCATAAAAGAAACTTCTAAAGAGTAACAAAATAAACACAATCATTATTTGATGTGAAATAATGGCAGATGCTCTTATCCAGAGCAACATACAAACGTGCTTCAGTTTACATCATTTACATCATCACTTTTGGGATGTTTTTGTGTGTGAGTGTGTGTGGGGCTTGAAAAAAAAAATCAGTAGTGTTAAATACAGATTAGTGCAGTTAGGTTTTACTGCTAAACAGCTGTTAGGTTTTACTGCTGGAGAATGAGTTTTTTGTTTCTGGTAATTTTTCACACTCCTTTCTATTTTTATATAAAAGTCAGGCGTCTACATTAGAACATGTTTTTCATTTATAAACCGGTCTGTTGTGTAATTTGTTGATTTTTTTTTTTTTTTTTACAGGCATGCAAATATTCTTTTGTAATGTTATTTATTGATTACTTTTTATTTTATGTTTGGTCATTTTAAACGTAATAATGCAGACATAATAAACATATATCACACAATTTGTACTAAAGTTTGTTCGGTATCTAAGAATTTTGCATAGCACTATGTGTGTGTGTTTACATACATATTATATACATATATATTAAAATGAAGAAATATGTGATCTTATCAGTGTTTTCTGTCTTGTTCAGTGTGAAGCTCTGTACCTGTACGGCGTCATGCTGTTGGTTATCGATCAGAAAATAGAAGGAGAAGTAAGAGAGAGGATGCTGGTCTCCTATTACAGATACAGGTAAGGGTTTAAATTCCCATTTATTTGTCTTTAATTTACAATAAATTAATGATTTTAAATAATTAGATGATTAGTAGGCGGCACCATGGTGTAGTGGTTAGCATTGTCACCTTGTACCTCCAGGCTCCGGGTTCGATTCCCTTCTCTGTGATGTACAGTATAGGCGATGAGTGAGTGAGTGTGTAGATGATTAATGATGAACCTAAATGATACCATCATCTCTTTCTTGCCATCTAATAATTTGTCTGTGTTGAAACTTGGTTTCTAGCTTTGACGACATAAACACAGTGTCTGATTTTATATTTTTTTTCTACATGCAGTGCTGCTCGATCTTCAGCAGACTCAAACCTGGATGATATCTGTAAACTCCTAAGAAGCACCGGTTACTCCAGTAACCCCGGGGCAAAACGGCCCAATAACTACCCGGAAAGCTACTTCCAGAGAGTCCCCATCAGCTCCACCTTCATCAGCATGGTCATAGGGCGCCTGCGCTCCGACGACATCTATAACCAGGCATGAGAAACACTCACAATGCATGTCATTAAAAAAAATTATAATAAATTATAATAAAATAAAAAAGATAAATGTTTCTGCTTACGTCATTTGTTTAAAATCTTTTGAATTTTATTTTACCCCAAGAAGGTTTCTCTGCTTGTTGAAGATGAAGATTTATTCCCTATTTTTATTTTTGTTTTTGTAGTCTTCATAATCATATATTCGTATATTTTCATCTCTAGATATTTTTTGTACATTTCTTTTTTTTTTTTTGATGAGGGATTGTAGATTTTTTTTAATCCATTAAAGAGGTGCTTTTGTAAAATGTCCACCTTTTCCATGTGCTGATGGTTTTCAGGTCTCTGCTTATCCTCTGCCGGAGCATCGGAGCACCGCCCTGGCCACCCAGGCAGCCATGCTGTACGTCTGTCTGTACTTCTGTCCCTCCATCCTACACACACAGCAGGCCAAGATGAGAGAGATTGTGGACAAATACTTCCCTGATAACTGGGTAAGCAGTGTTACTGTTACACCAGGACCCGATATTGACACGGTGTTGATTTCTGCAGGAGTGTGTCTCTGAAGTAATATTTCTCAGGCAAGAAGATACAGTGCAGCGTGGCGTACAGTGTTTATACGACAGTTCTCTAAACAAGACATTAACAACTAGGAACTGACATTTCAGATACAATATGTTGAAATATTCCTTTACTTTTGCTCTGATAGTGAAAATAGTTCCCAAACAAACTACATCTAGGTAGAATATTGTGTGTTGCCATGCCAATGCAGAGACTTAATGACAGCCCATATTTATATTTATATTTATATATATATATATATATATATATATATATATATATATATATATATATATATATATATATTTGCTCCCCACTTGCTTTAGTGAGCCTTGGCCAACTGTGACCCTGACACTACAGTCGTTCACTGATTTTCTTTCCTTGGAGCATGTTATAGGTCCTGACCTCTACAGACAGGGAACATCTCACTGGAGTCGCTCAGTCCAAGTTGTTCAGTCATCACAAATTGGCCCTTATCGGAGTCGTCATCTCCTTACACTTGGCCATTTTATCTGCTTTTTTCAACTTCAGGGACAGAATGTTCACGTCCTCCCTATTATATCCCAGTGTAATAAAAAAAAAAATGTTTTTCAGTTCATCTCTCAGTCGTCATAATGTTACAGGCTGATATCTCACTGTATAGTTATTATATGGTGTTTGATACACTTTGTGTACGTGTTCTCTTGTTAAATCAGGTGATCAGTATTTACATGGGCATCACTGTGAACTTGGTGGAGGCCTGGGAGCCTTATAAAGCAGCCAAGACTGCACTCAACTACACCCTGGATGCAGCAAACATCAAAGAGCAGGTGTGTATGTATACACACAACAGCTGCTACACACTTCACTTACACACAAACACGTAGAGTCTCACCATCATAATATGGGATTGAAGTGTTATTAGGCACAAGAACTGTTATTTTCATATCAAGTGATATGAAAAGCATTTTATGAAGGATTTTAATTTCTAGTAAAAAATAATATCATACATCTTCTGTTTTTTTTTGTCTTGTCTCACATCATGTACAAATGAAAGTGCAAAAAAAAAAAGTATAAAAAATCAAAAATATATTTTATTCAAATATAATTATATAAAATATATTGTTTCAAATCTAAAACTGTATATGGTTTTGTAAAATGATGAGTGTAGTCTGGTTATATTTTGCATGTTTTTCTTGAAATATTTTTGGTATAAAATTATGATGTTTATTCTCGTAACATTTCAAAATATTGTAAAACAAAACATCCCAATTTTTTTTTCTCATATTAAGTTGTACCTTTTAAATTATTTCCTCAGCTTTTTAAAAATACTTTATTCTTGTAACATTCGCATTTTTTTATAGAAATTCCAGATTTTTTTCCCCCTAATACTCCTTATTGTTGCTTTAATAAAGTTTATTAAATACTTTTTTTTTTGGCCCTTATGTAATTTCTATATTAATATAAGATTTTTTTTATATCTTGGGATTATTTTATTTAATTTAGATTAATATAGAATTGTAAATTTTATTTATATTTATAAATATCATTTTATTTATAATGGGATGATTTACATTTTTTTTTATCAGAGCTTTATAAGCTTAAGGTTATTATTAATAATTACTTATTATTAAGTAATTACTATTTGTAAATAATATAAAAATAACTCCATTAACAGGATCCCTAAACATGTAAATCTCATTAGTTTTTTAATAAATAGTTTCTATGGATAATAATTGAGCTGCATATGAAGTGTTTTAGTTTAGTATGTTAAATGAATCTAATTAGTGTATTGCTAAAAGACTGACAGATAAAATGCTTAGTTCAATAAAATTCAGAAAAAAAACATTTCTGCTCTTATGGTTTGTATTTGTCTCAATGTGTGACAAGAAAAGCAGGTGTTGCTGTATGTGATTGTAATTAATAAACAGTGAACAGAATGTTGCAATTACACTTCATCAGCATTTCTGATTTGAAATGTTTCGTAAAAGTGCATGCGTGCGTATTTGCAGGCTTCCCGCTACGCCTCCAGCGTGGAGACCCTCCGGGCGCAGGTGCAGCAGCTGCTGAAGGAGGGCTTCCTGAGGGAGGAGATCGTCCTAGACAACATTCCCAAACTGCTGAACTGCCTGCGTGACTGTAACGTCGCCATCCGCTGGCTGATGCTGCACACTGCAGAGTCAGGTCTGAGCCACGTCTTATTTAAAACCTCGGCTTATTTAAAACAGATTTTGAACAAAGGACTGAATCTCGTGAATAACAAATGTAAAAAAAAAAAAAAAGAATTCTCCACAATTATTTAATAAAAAAAAAAAAAAGGCATTCAAAATGGTAAACATGTGAGAGACCTGTTTCTTCACCATCCATCTGGTTTGAATTTATTTTTATTTATTTTTACTGCCCCATTCACACAGTCAGGAAATAAAATAGTTTGTAATCACTTGTATAGAATCTATTCTTCATCTTATGTTTTCCAGTGTACGACCCGAACAACAAGAGACTGCGTCAGATCAAAGATCAAGCGATCGGCGACTCCAAGTACAACCCCAAGATCTTGTTTCAGCTGCTCCTGGACACGGCTCAGTTCGAGTTCACACTCAAAGAAGTGAGTGCCCGAGGTTGCACCTTCTTCTCACGTTTACCCATCATGACTGTTTAATATGTGGGGTGTTCAAGTCAAACCGGGACTTTGGATTTTTTTTTCATTTCTTGTGAATAAAGCTGTACATCAGAAGACCTCAAGTACGGTATGGTGATAAATGCAGTAAAACGTTTAAATGGTGCAATTTTTTTAAAAGAAGGCTGTATATCTGTGAATGACAACTCTAGCCGAGATGGCTCAGATAACTTGCCGACTTGCATCTGTCTGTGGGAACTGTACACACAATCATTCACCAACAGCACTTGCACATTACAGAAACTCAGCTGGGAGTTATTGCCACATCCCCAGCACACTCCTGCCCGCGCTGCAGGACATCTACAAGTTTGGGCCATTAAAGGAGTTCCTGGGAGGCCAGTGTTTCAGATAGGAAGCAGACAGTACTATCTAAGAAAAACTATCCAAGCACTAGTGAAACACTAGGATGAGTGCATTAGTGTAGCCGGGGATTCTATAGAGAAATGTTCTGTAATTCTGCATTATCAAAAGTCCAGGTTTTATTTGAATGCCCCTTGATTTTTTTTTTCATTGATTAAGGACACAAGGCTCATGAGTTATAATTCAAAATAATGCGCCGGTTTACCAGAATTTGATATGTTAATGTTTAATATTTAAAGTCGAAAGACTTTAAATATAGCGTGTAAATGCGTGTCTGTATCACCGTGCTGTTTTGGTATCGTCCAGATGTTCAAGCAGATGTTGGCGGAAAAACAGCTGAAATGGGAGAGCTATAAGAAAGAAGGGTCGGAGAGGATGACCGAACTGGCCGAGGTGTTTTCTGGAGTCAAGCCTCTCACTAGAGTGGAGAAAAATGGTTCGATTCACTTTATTTAAACCACACAATCAGTCTGACTTACCCATGTTTTGCCATTTGTACTTATTTTGGACTGATGATTTTAAATAATAATGACTAGTGAACTAAAAGCATAGAACCAGTGGCTTGAGCATAGAACCAGTATATCTATCTATAAGCTTACGGAATATTAAAATAGTGATTTCTGTAGAATTTAACTAAGAAACGACCATCAGATTAGTCTTGAATTGGGTTTTTATTTAGTTGTGACATTTAGTATATAGAAACGTAATTTAACATTGGTTAAGGCGTTGGACTACTGATCGGAAGGTCCCAGGTTCAAACCCCAGCTCCAACAGTTGCCACTAACCCTTAACCTTCAACCTTAAGGATAAGGTGCTATTAAGGATAAGGAGTTATTTCGCATAAGAGCATGCCCCAAAAAATTCTCTTAAACTACAGCAAGATGCCAAGTATTATAGTGTTTCAATTTTTACTGAAACAAATAAAATTATATCCATTTATAGTTACATTTATTGGTTTGAAACACCCAAAAACAAGTTAGTCCCAGTTGCCTGTCTTTTATCTCTAGAAGTTCTGATGATTTTCCTGGAAACCGTACAATGTATTAACACTGGAGACTCCTTCCTTACAAAAAGTGTCACCATATCAATTGCACTAATTCTAAACTTATTTAATGTTTATTATTATATAAGGGCTGTATCACAAGTAATGCTCAGTTTAGTAACTGACATGGTGTTGGAGTAACTTTTTCTCTGGAAAAAAATACTACTCAACACAGTCTCTGTCACAAGCGAGGCATTTGTGCCACTGTTGAACCGAGCTCTCAAATCCTCAGTAAAAAATCCACTTTATACAGTTGATGGTATTCCATTGTGCAGTTTGTCAAAGTGATTTTTTAGTCGGGTTCAACAATGGCACACATGCATCACTTGTGATGGAGACTACTGTATATTACATTTAATATATGTAGTACCTTTTGTAACTGTAGTTACTCTACCAATGTGTGCAATGTCAACCATGTCTAAGTCCGTTTATAAAGCAGATATAATCACTTATGCATTACGTATGGTACAGTCCAATTTAGTACTAACATTAGATGGAGCAAAGTCCATATAAATTAGGTGTCATTATAAAAAAACATTAACACTTTCCTATGAGCATATTATGATAAACTTATTCCTCAGTCTGGATTATTGATCAGAGGGGTGGGGTTTAAACCTTGAGCAAGGCCCTTAATCCTCTGTGCTCCAGGGCCACTCTGTCATGGGTGACCCCTGGAAAGAAAAAGAAAAGATTTTCACTGCTTTGAAGGTTTAGAAAATGAATCAACACCTTCTGATGAATCAGATTTGATAATAAAAGCTGTTATAAGTCGTGTTCTCATTATCTCGTGCTGTTGCCTCCACAGAAAACCTGCAGGCGTGGTTCAGAGAGATCTCTAAACAGATCGAGTCCCTGAACTATGAAGACTCCACAGCAGCCGGGAGGAAGACGGTGCAGCTCATTCAGGCTCTAGTAGAAGTAAGAACTGCATTCTTATTCGTTTAGTTATACTCAATATAATCGGGCATGTTACTTATAGGAATAAAGTGTTTTGTAGTGTAAGGAATGTGCCAACACTAAGGTTTTATTTATGTATTAAAGTACGCCACATCATCCATTTGCTCTGTTCACAGGCACAATTACTGTTGATTATTAGACTTGGATTATATCAGGTTTCTGTTATATAGAAACTTTAATATCAAACCCTGAGTGCCACAGAGGGTAAAGTGCTCACGATTGGATACCAGGTGATGCTGTAGCACCCCCCCAAAAAAAACCCCTGTTCATCATGATTTAATACAGCAATAATATCTATAATAAAGACAGTTTCTCATCAGTACGTAATGAAATAAATGGAAAATTCTTGCGCTGATGTTTTTCAGTAAGTCACTTTCTGTTATCTCAGGTGCAAGAGTTCCACCAGCTGGAGTCGAACCTGCAGGTGTGTCAGTTCCTGGCAGACACGCGCAAGTTCCTGCACCAGATGATTCGCACAATCAACATTAAAGAGGAGGTTCTGATCACCATGCAGATCGTGGGGGATTTATCATACGCCTGGCAACTTATCGATAGGTGAGGTCTGCTTTCTCAGTGAGCGGTGACAGGAGGGACACAGATATCCCGTTAAAAATGTAAAACGGACGAATCAAACCTGAACATGTGGTTCAATGCTCTTCACTTTTCAGTTTCACATCCATCATGCAGGAGGGTATCCGAGTCAGCCCGTCCATGGTCACCAAACTTCGAGCGACGTTTCTGAAGGTGTGGCATCCAAGTATTACGAAAGTTAAAGAAGACGTGCTTGCAGTTATAGTTATAGACGTTTAAACTAAACTTTGCACTGTCTGCTTCAAACAGTTGGCCTCAGCTCTGGATCTTCCCCTGATGCGCATTAATCAGGCCAACAGCCCTGACCTGCTCAGTGTGTCACAGTTCTACTCTGGAGAGCTGGTGGCCTACGTCAGAAAGGTACTGCTAGTTGTGGATGGTAATTGGACAGAGTTTGCTGTCCATTCAAACTTTTGATTGTGCAGAGTAACAGAACATAGTTATGAAAGTATAAAAATCACTTTATTTCTCTATATAATCTCCTGCTTTACTAATCCCAGTATTCCAGTAGTGCTTGGATGCCATCAAGGTAGAACTTTTTCTCAGTCTAGAAAAGTCTCAAACCATGATAAGACTTCCTGCTTCGTGGCTGACACGCTGGCATCCCAGGCACTCCTTTAATGCCCCTAACATTTGTAAATGACTTGTAAGAAAGTCAGGATGTAGCAATAACACCCAGCCGAGTTGATATAATGTGCAAGTGGTGTTGGCTAATAATAATTGCGCGTACAGTTCTCACAGACCGATGCGTCTCTGCTTGGAATGTCATCATAAGTCCTGGTTTGACTTGTAGTTTCTAGCCAAGCTACTAACAAAGTTCATAGTAGACCCAAAGTTAATAATAATTCTCGCTTTTCATATATATCGTTATGTTAAACTTAACAATCTTATATAAAAGTAGTTGATAGAAACATATTTGTCCCTGAACATGAAGTTCGTCCTACCTTCAGGTTCTGCAGATCATTCCAGAAAGCATGTTCACCTCGCTGGCTAAAATCATCAAGCTGCAGATCCATGATATCATGGAGGTTCCTACACGGCTGGACAAGGACAAACTGAAGGACTATTCCCAGCTTGGGGCGCGCTACGAGGTCAGAGTTCTAGCATTTTTGCGTGCATATGTATCATTTTATTTTAACTGAAATGCATGACTTATACTTGTTTGTTTTTTGTCAGGTTGCCAAACTCACCCATGCCATTTCCATCTTCACTGAAGGAATTCTGATGATGAAAACGACACTTGTCGGAATCATTAAGGTCTGTAAAACTTTATGAAGTTGTATGTCTGTTGCGTTTCTATGATGATGTTACGCATTTGATGATGATGTAGCACAATTATATACAGTATACTACTGTGACCTTACAGTATATATGTTGTGGCTTTAGGTGGATCCCAAGCAGCTGCTGGAGGACGGAATAAGGAAGGAGCTTGTTAAACGAGTTGCTCTTTCTCTACACAAAGGTCTCATCTTCAACCCCAAAGCTAAAGTAAGAGCAGAACTCAAGACTGTAAATATGGAGACTTCTTTTTGCAGCTTGATGTACATTAAATTTACATGAATTCTTTTCCCACTTTTTAAGACATTTCACATTAAAAAATATTTATAAAATGCAGATTTTCATACATCTATTAATATATAGTGCAGTAGACTTATTTTCTCCTTTTGAATATTATATTATAGTGTCAAATAATCAACGAATTCTTTTTTCCAGCCGAGCGAACTGATGCCTAAACTGAAGGAAATGGCCGCCACCATGGACGGCTTCTATCGCTCCTTCGAGTACATCCAGGACTACGTCAGCATCTACGGCCTGAAGATCTGGCAGGAGGAGGTTTCCCGGATCATCAACTACAACGTGGAGCAGGAGTGCAACAGCTTCCTCAGAACCAAGGTTTCCTCACTGCTCCATCTGTATTACATTCGCTTTTACATCCGTTTATGGATTTGTAATGAAATATACATTAGATGGCTGCTCTTGATATAAGATATATAAGCTGTTGCTTTTCTTGTGGAAAGCCAACAACAACAAAAAACATCATATTCTGTTGCATTTCTCTGGAGGTCAGCTTGTACACATGTCATATGAATAGGTACAAATTATTAGCTACTCTTTAGTTTAAATGGAAAAGTTCCAAATTAACAGACCTTTGGATTAAGAGGTAAAGATCCTAATTAGTTAGCTAGTAGAAAAGACATATAAAGTTGGCTTTATTTGTTGGTTGATTGGTTTTTAAAAAGTAAGCTGGAAATTTTCCTACCCAGCTAGCCTGTAAAATAAGATGTTAGCTTTTTATTTTGAATAAAAAAGTGAATTTCTTCCTAGATAGTTTATAGAATGAAAGGTCCTAGCCTAAGTTTAAAGAACTAACTTACTAACTAGCTATTCTGTAGGAAAATACATGTAAGCTTTAGGACAAAGAAAACATAATTTGATAAACAACCGGTTTAAAGAATAAAACGTCTTAGCTTAAATTTGAATATAAAAAGTACATTTTTAACTTGCTAGTCTGTAGAATGAAAGATGCTAGTTTAATTTTAAAGAAAAAAAAGTAACTTCCTTACAGCTATTTTACAAGCTATTTTTCTTGCACACACAGAACGGACAATTATGTCAATGCACATTGCACATATATGCACATTTGCACACTTCAAGGACTTCTTTTCACACCCCCCCTCATCTCATTAAAATACTTCCTCAAGTTTTTCACAGACTATAGTCGCAATATATTACATTACATTATACTTCAGATTTTTTATATATATATATATATATATATATATATATATATATATATATATTTTTTTTTTTTGTAACTTTGATGGAATCTGTTTTATAGGTTCCATTTGTAAAAAATATTTAAGGTCACGGAACGGTCGTATAAGCATTTCACTGCATATCGTACTGTGTATGACTGTGTATGTGACAAATAAAATTTTAATTTGATTTGAATTTGAGCTAGCCTGTAAAATAAGGCATGTTAGCTTTAGTGGGAAGAAAAAGTACATTTCTAGTCTCTAGAATATGAGGTGAGAATGTAAAAGTAAATTATGAGAAATTTAAATAAAAATGTAAATATGAGAATTTAAAAGTAAATTCTAGTCTCTAGAATATGAGGTGCTAGCCTAAGTTTAAAGACTTTAGCTTTAGTCAGACCATTCGGTCTGGATAAAGACAATTATTTACTAGCCAACTAGTTTAAAGACTAAAACCTCTTACTGTAGCTTTAGTTTAAAGAAAAAAGTGAACAGGCTAACTAGCTAGTCTGTAGAATGAAAGGTGCTAGCTTAAGTTTAGAGAAAAAACGTTTCCTCCTAAACCAGCTAGCCTGTAAAATGAGGCACGTTAGCTTTAGAGGGAAGAAAAAGTTCATTTCTAATGAGCTAGTCTGTAGAATATGAGGTGCTAATGTAGCTTAAGTTTAAAGAAGTAAGTTCCTCCTAGCTAGTCTGCAGAGTGAAACAGTACCTTTAGGATTAAGAAAAACTAAGTTGGTAACCAGCTAGTCTGTAGAACAATCTACATTATATTTAATTTTAAGAAAAAGTATGGTCATAAATAGCTAGTTTCTAAAATAAAGGCTATAAGCTGATTTTGTTTAAAATAATAATAATTAAAAAAAATTATAATAATTTTACTTTAATTGAATAGTTTTTTAAATGTTTTTTTTCCTAATAAGAGATGTTTGCATTCTAATAAGTACATGTTTGCACCAATTTAAAGCAAAAGTAGATTCCTATTTTTATTCACTTGAGAATAAGAAGCATCATAAGCTGGTAAAAGGGAAAAAAGGACAATTGCTAATTTAAAATGTAAAAAGTCCACATGAAATTAAAATTTTTGAACCAAATTTGACTTGACATTTTAATTCTAAGAGAAAACTGTGTTTAATATTAGAGGCCTCATCACTGGCAGGACATTTCCTGGTGTACAGTATATAAAATAACCATTCTCATGCCAAAGCGCTGGCTCTTCTTTCTCTACATCTTCATTCATTTAGTTTTCCATCTTTATTAAATTGGCCAGATTTCTATTTTTGTCCACCGAATTTGTATCAGAGTTCATATGTCACCACTAATCATTTTATTTTCCTCAGATCCAAGACTGGCAGAGCATCTACCAATCAACACACATTCCCATTCCCAAATACGCCCCAGTAGACGAGTCGGCCACTTTCATTGGACGTCTCTGCAGGGAGATCCTGAGGATCACTGATCCAAAGTAAGTTCAAATTAAAGGTCAACTTGCTTAAAATCACTCTACTTACTGTATGTGCAAGCCGTTTCCTATTTTCATTTGTCATTTTTCTTTAGGACAACGTGTTATATAGATCAGATGAACACCTGGTATGACATGAAGACCCACCAGGAAGTAACTAATAACAGGCTGTTCTCAGAGATCCAGGACACTCTGGGCACATTCGGCCTGAACGGACTCGACCGTCTGCTGTGCTTTATGATCGTCAAGGAGCTACAGGTGTGTGTCTAATAAAGTTATCAATATGTTAAACATTAAGTAGTAATATGATAGAATAATTAACATTTCTTAAACAATAAATTTTTTTTTTTAATGAAATACGTTTAATGACTCATGCTTTGGCTTGTTTTTATTCCAGACTTTCCTGACTGTACTTCAGAAGATCATCCTCAAAGACAAAGCTGTGGTCGATGTTTTTAAAGCCCTGCTGAACGCTGTGAATCCAGTGAAAGGCATTGTGGGTAGGTTAACACTATAGTTAAAGTATACAGTAAGTTTTAACTTTAAGAGTCAGGTCTTATAAAAGGGACACTGTAATAGAGTCGCAAAATACAATCAGAGGATATCCCAAGATACTGAAAGATGTGTATTACATAACTTGCAAATATAAACATGGGATATTTGTAGCATTTTGTCGTTTTACATAATTATTTAGAACGAATGAGATGAAAAGGAAGCAACACTAATAAGTGTTCTCAGACATTTCGATCCTTGTGTTACACGATAGATTTTACACAATTGTAAAATGACTTGACTCATAGTAAAGCAATTGATTTGTCTTTTTAACCACACAGCCACAGCGAGCAAAGTGTACGCTAACGGTGTAGCCAAAACACAGAAGGTCTGGCCTGGATATCTGGAGTCAATTATGAAGGTTTTTTTTTTTCTTCCTACATTTCACTTCTCGTCTTCATTTTTGCCCACTCCAGTAAAGAATAACTTTAGTCAGTCTAAAGTTTAAAGATTTTTTCTTTTTTTCTTTTTCATTAATTGTTTGTAAAGACAAAATACTTTTGTGAATCACTTTACATTTAGTTGTGATTTATGATCCTGATCTGACTCCATATTCATGTGAGATAAATGTTTTATATTAATATTGTTCAGCTATATGCAGTGCATGCATATCAACAGTCTTTTGCCATAATGGCCGACTCCTCCGTTAAGACTCGCAGTACGAGACCGAATGGTCTGATTAGCTGTGTTTATGTTACAGGTGGGTCAGATGCAGATCCTGAGGCTGCAGATAGCAAACGAGTTAAACTACTCATGCAAGTTTGACTCCAAACATCTTGCAGCTGCTCTGGAAAATCTGAACAAGTGAGCTAGAATTGTTCTTGTCAATCATTATCCATTATTTTTGCACAGAATGAGTTCTTTATTTATAAGTGCTTCCTTCGGGTGATGCTGTAGCCTCGCGCAGCCGAGTGTATCCTTTTCTCACTGTTTTATGTTTTTATTTCCCAGATCTCTTCTCGCTGATATTGAAGCCCACTACCAGGACCCGAGCCTGCCGTACCCTAAAGAGGACAACACCCTGCTCTATGAGTTCACTGCCTATCTGGAAGCAGCTGGAATACACAACCCTCTGAACAAAGTCAGTCACCTTTGTAATATATTGTTTTAAAAAAAAAAAAGTTTTTTATATTGCAAGATATCAGAAAGATGATGGTTTACTTTTACCTTTGCTGCAGTAAATTTCAACAGTGATCAGAAATATGTTTTATATTTAATACTCGAATCCAGTAGGAAAGTTACGTTAGATTAAATATATTTTTTAATTGGGGTTTGTATATATGCAGCACCTTCAGGTCACATCTGTTTTTCAATCATTTATTAAATCAAAACAATTTTTTTCCCCAGATCTACATCACCACCAAGCGCCTGCCGTACTTCCCCACCGTCAACTTCCTCTTCCTCATCGCCCAGCTGCCCAAACTCCAGTACACTAAAAACCAAGGTTCCACCTTTCCAGAGCCTCTGATTCTATTGATTCTTTTACACTTTAGATGATGATGTAAATCAGGTCAGAGTTCATCCTCGAGTCTGACTGACCAGTGATGTCTGTGTGTGTGTTTGCAGGGATGACGTGCCGGAGAGCGGCTGATCCGGTAGACTGGGTTCCTCTCGTCCTTGGTTTACTTACACTGCTGAAACAGTTTCACTCCAGATATACCGAGCAGTTCCTGGCTCTCATTGGCCAGTTCATTCGCTCCATCATGGAGCAGTGCACCAGGTATTGGGCTTTAATCCCATCCTGAAATGAATCACATTTCTATATGAAGAAAAGAGATCATGTTTTTGATCTAAACATGATTTTGCATCATAAGAAGATGATTTTAAGAGACACTTCACAGAACATAAAATGCTTCTGTTAAAGTTCTGCTCCTTATACAGTGCACTACAATGAAATCTAATTGTAGTGTAATGAGAACATAGAATACTGTGCGAAAATCTTAACCCACCCCTGGTTTCTTTACATTTTGCTTCCTGAGAGACAGACTTTTTTCTATTTTGAATGTAGTCTGAAGTAATACTGTAGGTCTCCAGGCCTCCTAAAGGACTTTTTTGCCTCACACTTTCAGTCCAGTTCCTATACCTGACCAGTTTCAGATTAAGGTTTTTCATTTGTTAAGACACACATATGAATCATTTAAGCCTAAGAAATATCTTAAGGCATGACTGTGAGAAACTGGTGCAGATGATGACAGATGATCAGGTCTGTGATTAGTACACTGCTGATGCTGAATGCTGAGTTGTGGGAACAGACGAGAGGGGAAATGAGGCTGCTACTGAGTTTTTTTACATAAACAATAAATTTTTGTATTGGATCTTTATGGACTTGTCACGCTGTCAAAGTACAATATTTGTTTTCATTTCTTTAATGTAATCTTTTTCGTTTAATTTCATTTGAAGAAATGACTGATGGCCTAAGACTTGTACATGCACAGTACTGTATAGATAGCTGCTTGGAATTAAGCCGATCTGCATTAAGGAAGACTTTATTTTTAAAGAGTCTTTAGATTAAATTTTCAAATGTAAATATTAAACCAAAAAAAAAATGGACTAATAGAGTATCTCTTATTTGATACACAGCCAAAAGATCCCGGACATGCCAGCTGATGTGGTAGGAGCGCTGATGTTTTTGGAAGACTACGTCCGCTATACAAAGCTATCCAGAAAGGTAATTATTAACAACAACAAAAACATTACTGGTTATCAAATAATTTATTAACAACAGGGTCAGAGCAGAGCTGCCTGCTTCATGTCACTTCATGCGCAAAATGGATGGATTGGAACCCCGTCCAGGGTGTTCCCCCGTCCTGTCATGTCACTCTTGCATCACCTGATGTAAAACCAAACCAGCTGCCATTTACAATGGCGTACAGTAGTTGTGCATGCGGTCTCCATAACATACGAGGACAGAAACATTCATGTGTTTTATTAGTTTCTCACTTTTTTCAAATGATGTAAAAAACGATTACTTGATAAATCGGACTTGATAAAAATAAATAATTACCAGTGACTGACGTTTCTCAACATATCTAGTACATCGTTATACGGTCTGTCCTCACATGGTTATATCATGCCAATTTACCACTTATATAATTACTTTATGATAACTATGAGTAACTGTAATAATTGTTCTTAATTCTGTTCTTTGCAGGTGGTGGAAGCTCATGTCCCAAGTTTCATCTTTGACGAATTTAGAACAGTGTTGCAATAAGTCCTTTTGTTAACACATTTTGCCAATGAACCACTTGCGTTACCATTTTGCCTAAACGACTAACAATTAGTTAGTTTAAAAAAAGTGTAATTAACTTTTCATCTTGTAGTGTTTCCTAATTTTCTGTTCTAATGCAGCTGTATTGAATGTAGAGATGATTGTAATAAGATGTTGTAAATAAATGTGTCTTTAAAAATATTTTTGCTTTTGTACACAAGTCAAACCGGGACTTTTGATTGTACAGAAACACAGTTCTGTAAGTGAAAACTCCTTTTATTTCTCCATACAATCCCCTCCTACACTAATGCACTTATCCCAGTGTTTCACTAGTGCTTGGACACCATCAAGGTAGAATGTTTTCCAAGTACGCCAGAGCCTTGATCAGACTGCCTGCGTCATGTCTGAAACACTGGCCTCCCAGGAACTCCTTTTAATAGCCCAAAAATGTGGAAGACTGATTAGTCTTATCCGCAAATTGGCGACGCGTTATCGAGGATCAGGTGGATGTTCACAGGAAAGACTGCAGTCGGCTTCGAGGCAGCTTGGCTGGGATTGTCACTGACGGACGTCCAGCATGCTTTAAAGCGTTTGCACCATTCAAACGATGTACTGTGGCTAAGAATCTAATCACTGAACTGTGCTTGATCTCTTCTCTGATTGTCAATTGGTTTTATACCTTCATTGACTACCAAGTCCCAATTTGACCTGAACACCCATATGTACTTTTTTTTTCTCTTCACATTTCCACAAAACAAGTTTTAGTTACAAGCCTACTCACTGAATTGATCACACAAAGTAATATTGTGTCAATGAAAGGTTTATTTTGTATTAAATATATTACATTACTGAATGATAACTGTAAGAAAAAATATGGGCGCTGATTGTTTGTATTAAGTTTACATACAGCGAAGTATGAAAGAAAAACAGCCTCGTACAGAACTAGCATCAAGGACTAAAGAAAAACAAAAAGAGTTCATGAAACAGACAGACATAAGGCATTTATGACGTCTCCTGAAGCAGGTGCAGACCTCTCAGTATGGTTACAGAGAAACCATAATTCACAAAGAAAACAACCCTGAAACGTGTCCAATTACGCGGTTCGCTACACGTCACATGGCGTGCATAAAGTTAGTGGATCTACATGGTCACTGGAGGGTGATCGACATGGTCAGTGACGGCAGTTGTGCTGTAATCGTCGGCTTAAATCACATTCAGGAGTGTGTTTGTTCTCAGGATCCTTAATCGCTAGCTGTGTAATATTCGCAAGTAGATGACACGGTGCTATTCAGTCACGTCAGCGACTTTAAAACAGGACAGCGAGATGCTGAAAATATTGCTTGAGATGTTTTTTTTTTTTTATTTACTTTTTTTTTATTTCCAGGTGACTTTGGATTTAGCCTTCATCAACACCATGTAGAGCCATGCACTTGTATTATGCTGCGAGAAAAAAAGAAAAGAAAAACAGCTGTGTGTGTGTAAAGAAAAAAAAAAACACTGCGAGTGTAAAAAGGCCTGAAAGAAAAGAAAAAGTTCCAAATTTGTGCTAATCCGTATCGATATATAAAGACAAAACCGTCTTCATGAGCGTTGATTCTTATTGGTTGTGAGATACTGTACAGTACGATGGCTCCAGTACTGCAGGTGGCGCTGTTACCTATCTTGGAACGAATTGCCACGTTAGCTTCGTGTTTTTACGGCATCGTGGGATTCCAGCCGAACTTTATTTCTGTCTAAACAATCCCGAGGCCTCCGATCCAGATGTTCCGTTCATTGTTGTAGGTGACTTGTTATTGCAAATCAAACTGCATGGGCTTGACTGCACATCGCAAAATGAGACCAATAAGATTAGTATTATACTGTATATGCTTTACTGTACACGATGGTGGTGGATGAGCTATAGTTTAGATTTTTAAAGGAGTCAAAAAAAGATATAAAACTGCTAACGGAAATGATTTAATGTCACATCCCTTCATACTTCGTTTAAAACTTTCACGGACGTCTTTCTGTTTTTTTTTTTTGTTTTTTTCGGGAAAAAAAAATAGAAATAAAAAGAGACGAACAAATCTACAGCTATTAGATCACCCGTCAGCAAAAATAAAAATAAAAATTTGCATCAAAGGTCAACGCAACACTTCCTTATTCTTACACACGGCATCAGATATCTTTCAAATCAAACGGATAAAGAATCCTAGTCGAAGATTTAGCAAATACACAGATGAAGCAAAACCAAGTCGATATACAGACGATTCAAAGTGAACGCACAAACAAGAAGTGGAGAATGGTTCTTCTAAACCCTACAGAGTGAGCCAATTTTTTTTTCTTTTTAAAAAAAGCAATAAAAAAGGCAAAGCGTTTTAAAAAAAAGAAAAAAAAGAACAATCACGATTCACTGTCGTCGAGCTATACATATTTACACGTGAGGAAATAAGAGAGCGTGTACGGCGAGGCCGGATGTGTTTCGCTAGCGTTAGTGCTGATACACTGTGTGAATAGAGAAGCCCTAAAAAATAAAAAAAAATCTTACCAGCTTACAGAAACGCCCTCTGAGACATGCTGTCCCCTGGCCTGCTTGTTAAAATATTAGTTTCTCGTTGTCGTCGTCGTCTTTAGCACTACAAGGAGTTGATAAACGTATTCTCATGCATACAGTGAAAAGTTTCGACGTGCTTTCGAAAAAAAGAAGGAAAAAAAAAACCTTTTGGATGACCTTCTCTCAACATGGCAACAAGGACACCAATCACAAGACATTATTGGTGCTGCATGAGGAGCCTAGAAGGGACAGAGGGGAAGGACTGGCCGTTCTTGGGCCCCGAAAAAAGGAGGCAGGACAGGAGAAGAGGGACAGGATTAGCAGTCTGGCGTCCCCTGCCTTGTCTGGATGGACAACCGAATGCAGCAGTGCCTGGCTTTGACCTTTAACCCAAGCCTCTGTTTCATTATGGCCAACTGCAGTGATGAGAGGATGACGGCCGTGCTCTTCATCCCGGCGTGCTCCGGTGGACCCGCTAATCCTGGAGGACTTCAATACTTCGGTTTAAATTCATTAGTTTCGTTTTGTTTTTTGTTTTTTTTTCTCATTTGTATAAAAGCGGAGGAATGTGTAGTCCTTACGGAGATTTTGCAGAGTGATCGCTCTTTATATTGACGTCTCCCACAGCTGAAAGACAGGAATGACAGAGAGAGAAATGGATTAATAGATGCAATCTAAAACAGATCTGTAAACGGAGACGAACAAGACAAGCTACGTCAACAAAACCCGTGTCCTAAAAAAGAGCAAGCGTTAGCGTGTGTCTGCGGTAGCTGATGAGCTGCGTTATTGGAATATATACTGTAATGCACAGAGGCACGTATTCCCAGAAGTAAAAAGGAAGGGTCCGGGTTCGATTCCCAACCGGGTTCGACTTCCGTCTCTGTTTGCGGGGCGTTTACATGTTCTCCCCGTGCTTGGTGGGTTTCCTCCAGGTACTCCGGTTTCCTCCCACAGACATGTAGGTTGGGTTAATTGGCGTTCCCTAATTGGCCGTAGTGTGAGTGTGTGTATGTGTGTGTGTGCCGTGCGACGGATTGGTGAAAGTCTGATGGAACGAGATCATGACTATATGGAGGATGCTTTAACACCTCAAAACAACATGTTTTACTCACCCTCGTTGTATTTCTTATCCAAACTTCAGAATATATATTTTAAAAAAGATAAATGAATGTGATGCCTTGCTTTTATTACAGTATATAACACCATCTGCTGGTTAAGATCTCGGTCCTAAAGTTCCGTGTCTCACCCTGGCGCTCTGTCTGTTGGCCTTCCTCTCCTCATCCGGGAGCGGCGGCATCGGGTACGGGTACCTTCGGCTCGAAGCGATTGAGCCCGTGGAGGAGGTTGGGGACTTGGCAGGAGACAGCGTCCTGCATCAAGAGACACAGCGTTTAAAATTCTATTCATTTTCATTATGTCTTAGTCTAGGTCAGAAGCTTGCCCTTTTGAACCGTGGGAGAGGTCAGAGGTCAATACAAGTTTCATCAACTTAAATAGTGCGTTAATATAAATAGTGCGTAGACCAGGCGCACGTGTTGTTACTGTAATATATATACTGTACTGTAGCATCTAAGGATGTTCCAGAGCCCAGTGCATAAAGTGAAGCAACACAGATTACACAGAATAGGGGGGTGATGCTCAAGGATAATGTTCACAGACAAGGACAAGGACACGACACAAGACAAGCACACAGAACAGGGATCATGCAGATGAGCTGGAGTGTGTATATAATATTATTAATAAGAATAAGCCTATAATCTAATGCGGTGTAACTTGTCCATTAAGCCTAGCTTGTCTCACCTTCACATAATCAGGGGGAAAAAAGTCTTGCTATTGTGTAAACACTAAATGAAACCCAAATGGACCGTGAAATTTTTTTTCTGCCGTCACCTTCACCAGGTTTTGTGATTTTTTTAAACAAAACCCATCAGACATTTTTCTTCATCTGGTACAATGAGGATGAAATCAATAGCCAATGATTTGCATAGAATTTCGTTGTTTTTTTTATATCACAATGCACTGCTTCAATAAACCTGTAATGCAGAGATATGAAGTATAGATTGAGCATTATATTTTTTAGATTGGAGCGGTGTTCTAATAAACGTCCTTTCTGACTCGCCTGCACCAGATAAACTGAGGGACATCCTCTACCAAATTTCAGGCTGGTTCAATATTTTCTAGGCAAAGTCGGGACCCTGACATCATCACTTTATTGTTACTTTCATTTTCTAATCTCAGTGCAAGGGCAAATTTAGTGAGTTTTATGAAGGACGTATAGTACTTGTGCAAAAGTCTTGAGCCCCCCCATATCTTTATGGTGCATTAACGTGTTTTGCTATACACATGTTTATTCTCTTTGAGTGTATTGGGAAAAAAAGCAAAAACTCCAAAAATGGCCTGGACAAAATTATTGGCGCCCTTAACTTAATATTTGGTTGCACACTCTTTGGAAAAAATAACTGAAATCAGTCGCTTCCTATAACCATGAATAAGCTTCTTACTCCTCTCACACGGAATTTTGGACCATTCTTCCTTTGTCGCCTTTTCCCAACAGCAACTTTAAGATCTCTCCACCCGTGTCCAATGGGATTTAAATCTAGATCTCTGGAGATGGACTTGTAGCCTTGAGATTGTTGATATTGGTTCTCAACTCCTCACCCCGTTCTCTTTTCCTCTTTCTGTTTGATTTTTATATTTCCCACAAACCCAGGTGAGTTTAAAGGAGCATCACATGCTTGAAATAATCCTTATATATTTATCCACAATTTTGAAAGGGTGCCAATAGTTTTGTCCAGGAGCTTTGTGTGACATTATGTCAAATTTGCTTTTCTGAAGTGTAATAAGAAGTTCATGTTAAGAAACAAAAAAAACCTATCAGCGTTTCATTTAGTAATCATTTATCTGATAAACAATCCACGTTCAGTATCTGCTATTACAAACAGTTCTGAAGTTGTCTGGAGTCATAACAGGTTTGTTGAATGCGTACACACACTCATGATGTTCACGTCATTGAGTTTCATAAGGTCAGCCTCCGAAACGAACAGGATTGCATTTCATAATGTCGATCTTTGTTTTTTTTTTTATCAAGGTAACAATCAGAGGGATGCCCTTAAAGGAACTCCTATAATATGAATAGGTTTAAAACTACACTGAAAAAAAAAAAAATAACTGATTGTACATTAAAAAAAAAAGAAAAAGGCAAAATGAATACGGGGAGGAATATAAAGCAGTCTGAGGTAATACCTAATATAGGGTCCCTCAGTGTTTTTATTCACATCTTCCACCCATTCAGTTACATAATAGTCTGTTTTGGAGCAAGGGGTTAAAAACCTGGAGGAAGAAGTGGGATAGATGATAGATGATGACCACAGAAAGAGTGAGAGGAAGTGAGAGAGAGTGGAAGGAGAAAGACAGGTGAGAGGAAAGAGAAGGAAGAACGAGTTGGTAAACGACAGTAGAGCAGAGCACAGCACCGACATTGCCTACGGCTCACCAGGATGCAAGTGAGAGAGCCACAGGATGAGGGAAAGAGTGGAAACTTTTGGCCAAGAAGACATAGATAGTGACAAAATAATACTCATCACAAGAATTCTCTATTTTCTATAAATAACTATGCTAGGTCATTCGTGTGTGTGTGTGTGTGTGTGTGTGTGTGTGTGTGTGTGTGTGTGTGTGTGTGTGTGTGTGTGTTGATTTCGGCATGCTCCTTTTCCAAATTCAGTCAAATGGAAAATAATACAAAATTGGATGCCTATGCCAAACATATTTAAATCAAGGTTGAATGATTTTAGGATTTGGGTCCTAAAACTATTATCTCCCTCTTTACTATCCCTCCACAGCTTTGTATTTGGTTTTAATATGGGATGTAATTAAAACTGTTTTGTGACAGACAACCAGCAGAATTTAAAAAAAGCCTATCTTACATCCTACTGGACCACTGGTGTTCTACAGGTTCTACTGGATTTTGTGGTACATAACTGGACTGCTGGTGGCTTTTAAGGTGGACTAAAAGGTGGATTACTGGTAGGATACAGATTCTACTGGACTACTGGTGGTCTATGTGGTGGACTATTGAGGTTTATACCTGGATTTTTGGTAGTTTATGTGATAGCCTACTAGTGGTTTATATGGTGGGCAACTATATATAATATCTATAACCTACCAGGCCTACAGGACTGGTCTACTGGTCTACATCTGGTATATATACAGGAATAATATTGTTATATACCAGGACTGCTGGTGATATGTACCTGGACTCCTGGTGGTCTATATAGTGGAATACTGGTGGTCTACAAATTTTACTGGACTTTTGGCGCTATATAACTGGACTACATTACATTACATATTACATTCTATTGGACTACTTATGGTCTAAAAATTCTACTGGACTACTTGTGGTCTATATGGTGGACTACAGGTGGTTTATATGGTGGGAAACTGGTGGTCTATAGATTGTACTGGATTATTGACTGTATATAACTGCACTATTGCTGGATTATATCAGATTCCACTGGATTACTTGTGGTCTACTGATTCTACAGGACTTCTGGCAGTATAAAACTGGACTACTGGTGATCTATATGGGGACATACTGGACGACAGGTGGTCTAATACTGGTTTTAACTCATGACTTACTCTGTGGAGTTGGAACGAGGTCGGAATTTCTTTCCTTTCAGCTTCTTCCGGTTGCCACTAATATTCCCTAAAAACAACACCAAAAAAATAACATAGCATGCATTAGACCTGGAAGTACTAGTGATAATATTGGATTGAGTAATAGCATGTGGTAAATGTTTCATTTCTAGTAAGCTGATGGACAGATTTAGTCATTTTAAATAAGTCAGTTTTTGTCTCATTTTAAGGACTCTGTTCTAATCTTATTTTTTTTTATATACTTTTGATCAATTATTATTGACTTAATAAAACAAACACATAAAACTCTGCTTTCTGAGACTGTATACACTAAATATTTATTAGTGTTATTTGCATACCTTGCCATGAGTTGCTCCTGGGCCGTCCGTTTTCACAGATATCGGAAATGTGCTTGGCGTCTGGGATTCTCTCACTCCATGAATGCGACAAGCCATTGGACCTTCAGCGTAAAGCAGCAGACCCACAGACAACAACGACTGTCATAGACTTGATCTGGCAATGCATGACCGCTTTACACCTTACATAACTGACATGATCCACTTCCTCACAAGACAAACACATCAGGAGTGAAGTGAAATGTCATGAATAGGGATGAATGATATGATGAATGGTGTCAATGATGGGAGCATGTGAATGACAGAAGTCACATCACTCTAAAAAGCAGGATGAAAGAGAAGACAAGACGAAGAGCCGACCACAAACCACTTAAACAGTATGTTTAAAAAAAAGGGTCTTTTTAAAAAAAAAGTTAAAAGATGATCACTTACTTACTGCAGCACTACTATTCAGGTGATACAACAACCTGCTTATTACACTTACACTGACACAGAGAGAGGACAGAGTCATTGCGGTTTCAAAAGCAAACAGAGATCAGACCCAGTACGAGCAGCACAGAGCCCTTCACTTTATACAGCTTTTTGTACAGTGGCATAGTGCTGAACTCAAATAACTTACCTTAAGTGTTATATAAACTACACTATGTATGATGTTAGGGTCCAACTGAAAGTGTAGATTGTTAAAACTTATGGGTATTTATTATTTTAGAATTATTAATTGAATCCATTCTATTTTTAACTGTTCTATTTACATCTGAAATTCTAATTCACACCTTTTTTTCCTCTCAATCCCATTACACCATACAGTATTTATATTTAGTGTGAATAGTAAAATATGTATGTTTGTAACACAAAATCTTAATTAATGCTATATTTTGTATATTAATAAAATAATCAAATTAATCTATACTAACAATATGGGCATTTTAAATGGAAAAATGAGAGAGTGAAAGGTTAAGGAAAGGCCATTCCATGAATAACAATGACTAGTGTTGGCAAATGTCTAAGGTGTAAAGGGAATTAAACTTGGTAATACACAGTTTTAAGGTAAGTAGACAATTATACTGTACAGTACATCGTAAAACAATTATATCATGAAAAAAGTTTCAGAATTTAATTTAAAAAGTGAACTCTCTGTTAATAATCAAAATGAAAACAACAAAAAAGACAATTTCACTTCACATATAATCAGTTTAACTTTTTTTATTAAATTGCAAAAAAATAAAATAAACAGAGATTTTAACAATTTTTTAGAGATGCACTGCACATTATAAAGGTGTTTGGCTTTTTTTGAGTGTGGCTCATATGGTGGATTAAAATCATAAAAACTGTTTTGTAGTGGACCTAGACTTTTGGATACTCTATATCTTCATGAAGTCTCATCACATAACAGAGACAACATGTTCTAATCATGGGCGGTTTTACATCATCAAACCCCTGATTAAAGATTAAGACTGATTTTCTTGCACTAGATACTATATGCCTACATAGTATAGTGTATATATTATACATAATATAAAAATAATGCTTAATAGGACGGATTGTCAAAAGTCTTGTTTAAATATCATCTTTAATCCTAATGTTTAATGTGGCTCATTTCCTAACAGCAGCACTACCCAGCTTGTGACTTCTAACATTTAACCATAAACACTAAAACTAATTTAAAACTAAACTATACTACGCTGAACCTGTTCATTAGAGAAAATTGTGTGCTGCTTAGGACTGAGGCTGATGATGAGGATGGCAAGGATGCAAATGGGCACAGACGCACACCTGAAGCCGAACAGTGAGATGTTTTGGCTGATGGATGGGATGGAGGTGTAGATCTGCAGGTGAGACAGGTAAGCAGACCTCTTCTTGGAGCTGCTGCCTGAGTTGGAGCTCACGCCCTGCGGCACGTCACTGTAGAAGGAGTCGGCATCACCTGGCTTCTTTACATAATCCCCTGGTGGCATTTGTCTGAAGAATATAAGCCAGGCTTGAATTAATGCTGTTAAAATTGATATGAAATGTAGCATTTATATTGGTATTGCAAAGATTTAAAAGAATAAAATGGATATTTACACATACAGTATTTCAGAACAATTTTACTAATATAAAAAAAAAGTTAAACGAACCGACAGAATCTTCGATGCACTTCGGATTCTGCAAATTGTCGCTGTCTGTAGTTCCTGCATGAGACAAAATATTAAATTAACATTAGTTCACAAATTCTCATTTTATAATTACCATAGAATTGTGATCGGATACAAGATAACTCAGTTTCATGTCTCGATTTGCACTATTCTGTCCACTGAATATTTATTCTCATTCACACATACTTTGCACATATTAAATGCACGGGCAATCTCCCACATGTACCTTCTTCACATGTCTACTGTGTTACTATCTGAGCTTCTGGATGTCTGAAATTTCTGTCAGGATCAACAAAGTATTTATCTATATCTAGCTATCTATTATAATTTATTTAACCTATCAATGATTCAGAACATTGCTGTGAATAGTAAAAAAAAAATCACTGTTTTCATACTAGCTAGATGATTAAAATAGTCAGATTTGATAGGATTTCTGTTTGCATGATTGAGCTCCAGTGATTTACCAGAAATGATCACTATTAAACAATTATATGGCGGCACAGTGACTTAGTACTAAGCACTGTCTCCTTGCACATTGATGATTAGGGTTCGATTCCTGCCTTGGGTTCTGTGTGCACGGAGTTTCCAGGTTTTTCCATGCTAGGTGGGATGCCTTCGGGTACTGCGGTTTCTTCCCACAGTCCAAAGACATGCACATTAGACTGTTTGGCATGCATGTGAATGTTGACTGGAGACCTACCACGGCCGTAAAATACCAATAAATACAATGGACCCCATTAGCTGCTGTCCCTAGTTGGATTACAGAGGTTCCTATTGTGGATAGATGGATGCTGGGTGAGACTGAATAAACATCGCCAAAATGTATTCAAATTGTTACATTTTGTATATTTCTTCTAAACTTTCTTTTATTTTTATTTTTTTTATTGTGTATACCTGCCAGATTTTCTCATCCCCTTTAGTTGCTGTGTGAAATGAACCGTTTGGTAAAAGGTTACTCTATTGGTATTGCAATATATAAACAACTTTTAAAATATTTACCTCAGAAAAACATACCTGAGTGAAAGTAACATGCTATTAATAAATATTTTTCCAGCCCATCAGGTTATATTGTATCTTAGCCATAATAATGATAATGATAATTAGCATTTTGCTCCATGTTAGGAAAGCTAGTGTTGTTAATATTAGCCACTAATGTAGGCTAGTGCTAGAAATGCTAATACAGCTCACAGTAAGAAGTCTGAGGTACTTATGTTTTTTTTCCTTTATTTGTCATTAAATTAATGATGAAATGGGTCTTTAACTAGAGTTTGGATAACAGATATAAGCTCTTAATGATGTATTATGAATCTAATTTAGCATGTTCGCCTGTGAGAAGCTTTGAAAGGTGTATTTTCAAAGCTGCTAACTCTCATGCATTGAGCGTGAGACTCACATAATCACTCATCTTCACACACTCTGTGAAGGCGCAAGCAAAATCACTGAGTTTTTAGCTTTTACTTTATATTGAAGTCACCGTCATAGCGTGCCTTTTGTACACAGTATAGTATAGTATACTCTGCCACCTCTTTATCTCCAAGTGAAGGGAAATAATATTCAAAAGAGCCACTTGAAATTATGTTCAAATGGGGACTGTCTAGCCCGGACCCCAATGATGGAAGGGGTCCTAGTAATTCTGCAATGAAATATGAGAGATATCGATCAAGAAAAGAATTGCCCTCCGTCTCCAGGTTTTTCTGAAAAGTTTGCAGTTACAGTTTGGTATTTTATTACTTCATATTACAAGGTTAGTGAGTAGGGACATCTCATTGAGAAATTTACATAAAGTTTAATAATAAAAAAGGAGTGTTTAGAAAAAGAAAATTAAAGAGAGAGGGGTTTAGAAGAAGAAGGGACAGAAAGCGTTGATAATTAGCATAAATCTAGTTATATTCCTTTTAACATTTACTTACTTGTAGCCCCAGGCAGATATTGCTAGTATAAGAGCCAGGACAAGAATAGATCCTGCAATTGCACCGATGATGATGTTGGTACTGATAATGCCTGTGGGGAAAAAAGATATGCCATGTTTACTGCTGCAATGAACACACACACACACACACACACACATACACACACGAGACATTGTTCTGTTTGGTTAAATTGGACTTGAACGAACTGAACAATGTCTCAGTGAGAATGTTTCACATTTTCCAAGTAGCACAGAACTAGAATTAATTTATTCACACACACACACACAAACGTTGGAAAAGATTACGGACCAAGGATGCATTATGGCTTTACAAAACCTTAATTATAGTTTTCATTATAGTACACTGTAGTGATAGGGGCTATAAAACAGGACATTTCTGTTTGCCCTAGACCAGCGTTTCTCAGCCCTAGTCCTGGAGGACCAGCTTCCCTGCATACGTTAGTGTTTCCATGCTAGAAAAGGCTGTTAATTAGTTGATTTGTTAAATCAGGCACTCTGGGAGCTGAGAAAGCATTAAAATGTGCAGTGCAGTGGTGCTCCAGGAGCAGGATTGAGAGCCTCTGCCCTAGACACTGATAGCCAGTAAATGATTACAGTTTATAAGTCAATGACATCCCTTATGTTAAATAAACGGTTTAAAAAGATTATACGTTTCACTGCATAGCAGACTGGGTATGGTTGTGTATGTGACAAATAAAGTTAGGAATGATTATTATTTCTTTTTACATTTGAAGGAATACAAAACATACAGTAAAGGATAAACTGGGGAAACAGCACACTTCAGAACACATGGGCGGGCACACACACATACACACAAACACACACACACACACACACACACACACACACACACACACACACACACACACACACACAATCGCATCAAACAAATCAAGTTTAAACAGAGTAAAAAATGTGAAAGAAGGGGTTGAATAAAGAAGTAAATGAGGAAAGACCGACAACACCCAACAAAGAACAACCTCAAATCTGACCTCACTGAAACTCCAGCAAAAGACATGAGCCGGGGGGACAAAGAATGAGTGTGTGAAAATGAAAGCTACAAAACAGAAACAAAGAGAAAAAAGGAAAAAAACATTTCATCTTTGACTGGTGAATGCCGTGAATATGACAACAGAAATCAATAAAATAAAACCAGAAAGACAAAAGAATGCACTAAATGCGCACATTAAAGCACAAATAGATTATTTATTTATTCTTTGCATCGTATTGATACACAGGTAAAAATGCAGAGCTTTGTCCAAAGCTGGTGTTGTCCATGAAATACCTTATATATTTGCACCCAGTTGTGGGCAAAGTACACAAATCTTGTACTTGAGTAAAAACAGAGACACCCTACGTAGAATATTACTGATATACAATAAATAGAAGTCATCTGCTTACATTTCTACATTAAAGTACAAAAGTATTGTCCTCAAAATTTACTTAAGTATAAAAAGTACTGGGTTTGTATTAGCTCACTATAGCTTTTAATCCATAGTAAAACACCTGCTGCATGATTTAGCATCTCAAAGAGGGAAGGCAAATCATGCAAGTATGTATAACAGTCAGCAAGTGGCTGACTTCAAATCCACCACACCATTCTGGTTATGTAATGCAATGCCATGCACAGATGTAGTGAAGTATAAAGTACAGATATTTGTTGTAGGATGCAGTCAAGTAAAAGTAAGCATTACTAAAACTATTCAAGTAAAGTACAGATACAGCAAATCTTATTTAAGTACAGTAAAATGTACTTATTTACTTACTGTAGTTACAGCACTGCTAAACGATTGATTCTGATTGGTCAGATATTCTTGATTAATTATCTGATTAATTAACAACAGCTATCACTTTAGTCCTGGGAGTTTATACTGATTCACTCCTTTGAATTAATTCTGCAGTGTATTGTGCTGCATTACATGCCTGTTATTGAGTATCGTTCTTGTAAGTTAAGTGTAAAATGTACTGTATATTATGTTATTAAAGTCTTGGTTAACTAAAAATATAAAATGTATTCTAAAATCAATTTGGATTTACTAAAAGACTTAGCCTTGATGTTTACATATTGTGCCCTGCTCTTCGCACTGCTGCAAGTGAAACTAAAACATTTAAATGCGTTTGTTTAATGCGTTTAGGGTAATCTGTTTGTTCCTAGTGAACAAGCGGATATAGGCAATAAAATTCACCTGATGATGTAACTGTAGGTCCAACCACCAGGTAGCTGAGTGGTGATGAGGAGTTACAGTCTTCGCCTGCCCAGCCCAGATGACACACACACTTCAATTCGTTGCTGCACACCTGCAAAATGCAACACACATGCTGGATCATAATGAATTCCCATAACGTCCAAGTGGGGGTCCTGAATGAATGTCAAGGATCAGATTCTCTGAATATTCCAAGCCAACTTGGCCAGGATCATCATTCATGGATGTACAGTCTTCTTTAAAATGTATATACCATACAAACGTTTTACTTTGGCTAAGAGTCTCAACGCCGTCCTGTTTTTGAGGTCTTCTGTAAATGTCAATTCATGCCTTCATTCATGAAAAATTTCATTTCAAGTCCTGGTTTGACTTCAACGTCCCTTGTGTTAACATTCTCATCTGGTAATATTCCTATAATAGCAACTTACATTAAAAATGCATATATCATATGTAATTATTCATATGGTGGCAGAGAAGTCATCATATGCCAGCCAGAAATGAGTCGGCCTCACCGGTTTCAATGAATCAGTCCAGAAGTGTGATGATAGAAAATGTCTGTCCTGTAAAGCTGTCCTGATGGTGAATAATCCTAATTTTGGAAAATCCTCAACAAAACCGAGTTCACAGTCCGGTACAGTGGAAAACAGCTCTAAGACAAAATGGCATCCCCTTGTGATTTAAAGTTGCAGAGACAACACTGTTACATTTCACATTTCACTGTGAGATTCATTTTCTTAGGCACAATTATGGTTTTTGGCCACATGATGGCACTGTGGGCAAAGGGGACAGATTTAGTCAAGCGGATTGGTATGCTGTACATTGTATATTTGTGTCAAAGGCGTATAAGTTTCACTTTGTCTGACTTAAGAACAAATCTGACTTACAAACATGCTCCCGGAGCGGAACCTGTTCATAAGTCAGGGACTACCTGTATTTCAGTCAGAAAGGTTTGCGTTCTTGGTCTAAGGAAAATCTGCGAGACCGGCTTAATTTCGGATTGGGGTTTGTTCTCACTATCGCGCACACATGCATTTCACAAACACATCCTCATCCAACTCAAAGCTTGTGTTTGATTCAATTTATTTCACTTCATCCTCTCATCCTCTTCATCCCAACAGGCCTCATTTGGTGCTTCTATTTAAATCTCGTGCTGTCCCCTAGAACAGCTACAACATAATGAACAACATATAAACTTAATGTTCCATAAGTGTTGTTTGTAACACACATACCCCGTGTCCAGAGCAGATGACTTTGTCGGTGGTCCCAGGGCAGGTGCTGAAATTGAAATCCTGAACAGGGAGGCACTTGTGGTTGAAGCAGATACGGTCAGTGCCACATGCCGTGCCGTCCTCCACATACCCCAGGTCAGTGTCTCCATCAATCATCACATGTCCTCCACTAGGACAGACAGACACACACAAGAGTAAAGTGCTCATTAGTACAGTGTTTGATATACAGCTAGTACAGTGTTGAGTGTGTACATGTGTATTTACCTGCAGTCTAGTGAAGCACTATGCTGGGCCACAGAAAACGAGGTCAGGCCTCCCTGCAGCTCTCCCAGTCTGGGTGCAGGTGAGATGTTTGAGCAGAGCAGGTATCCACACTGCACATCCCTAAAACACACACATACACAATCCTCATCACATCTGTTCCACAAGGACACACACACATAGCATGTTCCTCTTACACATTCACACTTACTGCTTTTTACACTGGACCCATGTGTCCTTGTCCCGCCCACAGTTCCCTTTCTCAGTTCCCTCAATGTTCAGCTTCTCGTAACAGAACTTATCTGCGGACGTCGCTTCTGTAAGGACATTACGCTGTAATTGCAATTAACACTGACACAAAGGATCTTTTTTTCCGAAACGTGAAGCTCAGAATTAATGGAAGTTGATATTATTAACTGATCATTGTAGCACTTACTCTCTCCCCAGATGTACTTGCACTGCCTGTCTTTAGTTTTGCATCGTCCATTAAAGCACCGTCCCTGAGGCAAGCGCATCGCAGGCAACACAGTAGGGTTAATTATATTCTCATCGATTTAGTGCAAGCACAAATAAATATCCCTAATATAATCACCTGATCTTTTTCACAAGTGTAGCCATCCATTTTGTGGACATTTGGAGGACACTGCGGAAGACAGAAGACAAAGTAAAAAGTTAGGACATAAAATGAACTCTTACAGCAAAATCTTGATATGTCGACCGATGTTGATTAATTTTAATAATAGCAAATCTGACAGCTGGTCCGGTTTTACAGGTATATACAGTACCAATGCAATACATTATTGTTTCCATAGTAACAGCTATTACAATTTACCAAACCTTATACAGTACAGGCTACATGTTCTCAAACTTTGCATTATTTTCTTTAATGAAAAACCATGCATTAGAGTACTTCATCACATTTTTTGCATGCCTAGAGGGCAATACAACACATGTTTTACATTGTAAAGGCACTTTATCATGTTTCCCTGGAAAGATAGGAAGAAATGGACATAATTTAAAATATTCCACACTGTAATGGCAACTTAGAAAGCACTTTATTTTATTGCTTTGCATGTACAGGAACCCTACAGGGCACTGGATCAAATATTTTACACTGTAAAGGCAGTTTACCTTAGAGTAACTTCATCAAAGATTCTTGCATGTACTGTATGGGAACCTATAGGGTACTGTATTGCATATTTTAGAATGGAAGGCCAAAAAAAGGGGACCAAATCATGTTTACCTAAATGTCTAAAATCCTATAGGGCAATGCATTGGATATCTGACACTCAAAGGGATTCTTACATTTAGAGGGCAGTTCATTATGTATCCTTACATATTTTTAAACCTACAAAGCAGTGCATTGCACAGACTTGCAAAAGAAATATAATAAAGTGCTTCCTAAGTGTAAATCTGTCATGTTTCTTTGCATGTTCGAGAACTGTACAGAACACCAGCACCATAGAGGGCATTTTAGAGTCCAGCACTTTAGTTGTCCTATAGGGCAAAATAATGCATATTTTATAGAACAATGCATCCTACAGGGCATTTTATCATGTTTCCTACGATGGAAAGGAACCAATATGACACTGAACATCTTGTATTACCTTGCATGTTTGAGAACCTATAGGGCACTATAGGTAGAGCAGGAAACTTCCTCATATTTCATTGCATGAACGGAAACCTACAGGGCACCGCACTGCATATTTTACTCGGACAGACCAATTAAACGAGGATTTCATCATGTTTCTTTGCATGTACAGGAACCTACTGGGCACTGTATTACCTACTGTATGTTTCACTGCAAGAAAGCCCTACAGGGCACCGTTAAATGTTTCCTTGAATAAACGAGAACCCTGTATAGCATATCTTACACTTGAAGGGCACCTTAGAGGACACTTCTGCATGTATGGGAACATATATGGTACTATATCACCTATTTTTCAGGACACAAGCAGCCTAGAGGGCACTTTATCATGTCTTATTGCAGTTAGAGGCACAATACAAAATCTGTTTACCATAGGAGCACCATACTGGCAATTTCAATGTGTTTAATTCTACTAATTGTCCACCAGGGGCTAAACCTAATAATAATTGAATTAAAAAGGAGAAAGTTGTGCTCCAGTTTCTTGGCAACGAGCTGTACTGTCCTATTTATTTTAAGACAAAGCAAGAAATGACTATTTGTAAGACATTCCACAACCTTACTAATATCTATATGCAACATGAGGTATTATCAGTTTAGTGCTGATCAGAAAAAAAGTGTTTAAAAAAGGAAAAAAACATTTTTTTGATTTGTAAAATAATGATTATATTGATGCTATAAGATTATGCAGCCAGCATTATGGGGGAAAAAATGGCAGCAAAAATTACACCCAGTCCAGAGAATGTATAAGAGCGCCCTCACCTGGCTAGAGTTTCCAGTGCAGTTTTCTGGTATGTCACAGTCATTAACAGCCTCTCTGCAGATCACACCCATGAACTCCATCTACAGATACAGACACAACACAAACATTATCTATACACTGTCCCTGTTCTATATGTTCAAGATACACACAGATCATACCTGACAGTTATTGCAACAGAGCCCATTGCTGCATTTAGAGCCCTGAGTCAGAGCACACTTGTTACAGCAGTTCTCTCCTTCTCTCGCACACTCCTACAGAGACAGAGAGAGAGCGAGAGAGAGAGAGAAATAAACTCTTTCAGTGTTTAAAGAAGGAAGAGACATTGAGGATCATTTATCAGTCTTTTATTAACATCATGTCCAAATGTTTGCGTAAACCTAAATAATAAAAAAAAAAAAAACTTTATAATTTTTTTTTTCAAACACTGATTTTCTTCATACATGCAGATGCATGCAGATGTTTGAATAATTCACCTTTGCAGCTTGAGACATATAAGATTGTTTCTAATATTTGCATTGTTGTCACTTGAAATTGCACATCAAGCTTGCACTGCATTTCACTTATTAGTATTATTCATTTATGCCTTTTTATTTATAATTATTATTTATTTTGACTTATATGTTTTATTTATAGTATTTTTATATATCGGGGAGCTTTTTGTTAAAGGCATTGCACTAGTAACTTTTGGTCAGCTCATACATTGCAATCACATCTGCAAACCTGTCTTTCTCTTTCCTTCGGAATCCATAAAGTATGTCAATCTATATCTATATAGATTAGTCACCTATCTTATATAATGGGTTATCTTATGTAGAACTGGGTTTTACAAAATCCATATCTAAAAGTGCACTAACACGTTACGTTTTTTATGCCTCATAGATGACCAGTTGAGCTTCATATCAGTTAGTTGTCTTATGCATACCTTCACACACTCAGAAAAAAAGAATTTTATACAGAAATGTTTTTTTTTTTTTCAAGAATCACAAAAACACCTCACCGCTGGACTCCCGCAATCGCACTCCTCTCCCGGTTCCACAAAACCGTTCCCACACTCTGGAGGATCCAAAAGCTATAAAGACACACATGAGGGTAATGTTAGGATGCTTTTATATGACCTGGCTCGAAAAATAAATGTGATCTTGGGAGTAACTTTTCTACTTCTACTTCTACAAGAGAGAGAAATGCCAACAGACCGATGAATACGATCTTACCAGTCAGAGCTAATATCGGCTAACTAACTTACCCGGCTTGGTATGCATCTTGTATAATTAGAAATAAGGTTTTATAATATGATAAAAAGATTCATATGCCCTTAAAACAATCCCTCATTGCGTTTTCTGACTCCTTATGTTGTAACACTTCCTCTAGCCTGTATTCAGACAAATATACATGCAAAAAGCTCATGTCTGCTTGAACCCTTTGGTTTGACCAGAAAATGCGAAAGTCCTTCCTATGGTCTGTCTGTCTCGCGGTCCCTCTATACCTTCCATGTTAATGACAGCTGTGACACAGAGTACCTGGACCAATGATTAAATATCGTCTCTGAGCTGATAATAAACAGGATCTTCAGATAACATACTGTATGTGCGCATGCGTTTATCCATCTCTCACTGTTGCTTGGCCAGTAAGTGTATAAGCCGAAAAAAGCCAGCAATAATTAATATTTTAATTCATCTTAAAACTTAACTTAACTTCTGGCATTCTTTTTTTTTTTTTTTTTTACGTAACAGAAATTATTCATCTCCGCTGTTGCTTGGAGGCAGAAAATAACACCAGAAGTGCTGTTTGTGTGACCTGACTGTATAGAGCTACAGAAATATCATCATGTGCGACATCTGAACATCCCAGAAATAGCCGAAATTTATTTTAGATACATTGCAGCATTGGAATGTTGACAGGATGTTGTAACCTCGTCTTACAACATGTTCGCTCACTTGTTTTTTTCTCACCGCCACTTTGTCCTCCATATGCTCGTTTTTCTTCTTGCCTTGAGAACTTTCTATACTCTCATTACTACACATTTTCTCCTCCTAATCCAGACATGGCTGCTTCTTTAGTTTAATACTCAAGCGAAAAATCTAACATAGGTTAAAATAAACTTGCATTATCACACACAGCTGGGTAACCATGCTGTGATTTTGGGAAGCCAATAGGGTCAAACTTGGACATATGATTAATTAATGTTAAAAAAATGAATGCATTAAAATTTCTAGCCACATGCATTAATGCGTTAAGCCCTAGTTATAACATAAGTGTGACAAAAATATTGTAATTTATGAGCATGTGGTCCACCACATTAGGTGTAATTACTATCAGAAAGTACCATGTGTTTCTTTTTTAATAAATAGCAACCAGTACGCTTGAAGCTTGAATGTCCCCATGGCATTTTCTACTGACTTGTCTATACTATATCCTTGTACCATCCATATATGAGGGCTGTTATACTGGTATAATTGTACAGTAGTTGGTTGAAGACATTAATTAAATTCATAGTTAGCAGCTGAGGATAAAAAGAACAAGTCAGGAGAAATTGTAATGTATAATACAGTAGAGTCCTGGTCTCAGGGGAATAAGAGACTTTTATAAGACACTTTTGTGTCGTTATTGAAAAATAATCAAGCTCTGTGTGATAACTTGAGCTGCTTCACATCTCTCCTATAACAGCATGTCCTCAAGTGTTTTATTCCTTACTTACTGTTCTCACCATTATTATCACCATGACACGTTTTACATTGAAAGTTTAAAGTTTACATTGAAAGTTTGCATTGCAGTTGCGGTGGGATGTGACGATTCTACAGGACGGCCTTAATTCTGGATCCTCAGACGTATGACAACTGTAATTTTTCTATTCATTCCATAGCCAAGGTTGGTTTTGAAACTAACAACAGAAGATTGAACAGAACCAGACCTAAGGTATCAATCACTGCACCCCTGTTTACTTTTGGGGTCACCCAAGTTCTAACACCATCCCACATCTCCCGTCCCTCCACTGGCTTCCAAACACTGATGCTTGCCTTACTTTAAAGCACTTATTGCCAGTGTTGGGTGTAACGCGTTAAAAGGTGTCCATTAGTGTGTGTGTGATAAAGTCGTCCTACAAGCCCCGTCCCTGATAATCCGCCCCCCTCTGTTATTCCTGCTGTTATACCCCTATCTCACCTATGCGGTTTGACTATGCGAGGGCCGATGCGCGGAAAGATGGAAACCTAAACACAGCGCCAAAACTTTCGGTGACTCATGATGAACCGTAATTACGACCACCGCGCGAAACTGCGTAGGTGAAATTGTTTTAATTTATTAGTAAGTTAAATTAATTAGTAGTTAACAGATTATGGGTCAAACTTCACTGAGTGATGATGGTAGAATAATTATAAAGGTCTTGACTAAAAAAACATGCATGAGGAAGCGCAAAGAAGTACTCCAACTAGTTACTTTTATCTGAAAGTAACACAGTAATGTAACTGATTACTTTTTGAAGACAGTAATTTTGTAATGTTATTAGTTCCTTTAAAAAGTAACGTCCCCAAACACTGCTTATTACACCCCACATTGTACCACATTCCTTACGATTCTCCGGCACTGCTCGGCTATCAGGGATCGAGGAAGACATGCATCTAAAATCTGTACTGTCCTGCTCCTTGGTGGTGGAATGATGTCCGTACAGCCAAATCACTGGCAAGCTTTAAGCAACGACTAATATCATCAATGCATGCACTGTAACCCCAGCTCTGATACATTGGGAACGCTCTTGTTTTTGGCATATACACATGTGCCGTGAAGTCAGAGGCCATCGATTTAATAATATACAGATTTAAGCAAATTTTTTTATATGGGTCCAGACTTATAACAGCCTACATTATTCTGATTAAAAAAAACCCTTCTGAGTATCAGTTTAGCTTTGTCAAGATGTCGACTGCATGAAAAAAAAATACACAGTGATTTGGTGGGTTGATTTGCATACTGCTGCCTTGTGCATCATCGATATTGAAAAGGCCATTACTGCAGTAATGATCCACACAATGGCATTAGTGCAGGGCTTTACAGTATATTTGAGCACAGGAAAGCAATAAAGCAGGGTGAAAGGCTCACCTTGGATGGTTTGTTGAACAGACACGATCCACCGCCGCTGTACAGGAAGTTGTGATACTCCTCTACGTTACAGTCGGAAAATCTCTTGGGCAGATAAAAGCTAGAAAACAGTGCAAAAACCCACAGAGAGATGCTATGAGCGGATGATTGGACAAATCAATATAGAAAATATTAATGATATCCACTTGAATACCTACAGTATAAGCAGTTGTAATGTCAGGATGTGTGTACTGTTACTCACTATGTATAACGGGACGTTTTGAAGTGTAACTCATCTAGAACTTATGTACAATATCAATTGTGCAGTGTGAAATTAATTTGTAATTTCTACCACACAGAATACTTAAGGGACAATGTATGGATCTGTGTTTGTTTAATGACTGGGCGTGGCCTAAATCTAATTCATACTGTATTTCAGTTTTTAAATTAGAATTCTTCTACTTTGGTGGGAAACCCTCGACAATACTGGAAAAAAAAAAGCTCAGGAAGCAGAAACATATAAACAAGATTCCTACGTGTCTTATATTAGTATACTCGTAAAACACGAAGATAAAGAAATACATGCACAAACATTAACACGTACTAATATAAATCCTGAAAATGAACCATAGCTAAGGCTAAAATGCTGCTGGTGGTTGTGTGTCTCCAGCTCCAGGAAGCAGACGACAGGATGCTCATGTAATGCATCGCTATTTGAGTGTGTCTCCAGTGTGGTTAGCATCAGGCCAGCGCTGTCAATCTCAATCTCATTACAGACTACTCGGCCTGTCGTGTCCTGATTGCTAGCTGTGAGTCAGAAAGCCTACTCGGTGTTCGCCAGGACGGAAATGCACAGCACTCAGTCCTCTGAGCTCCACCTCGATCGTTCTCTTCTACTCACACTCATCTTCAACAACAACACCAGCACTTTCTCATTCTCATACCCGCATTGTATCGAGCTTTTGGTTTAAATGTTTTAGGCGTCAGTTCAAAACTGTAAATTCAAAATAATGGCACATCCAGTGTTTCTGTCCTCATAGCCAAAGCCGGTGTCTGTTTGTGTGCCTGTTCTGTCTGTCTCTCCTGTCTGCAGAGCCTGTTTACTCTATCATGTCTACCTTTCCTGATCTCTGTTCTGTTTCTCCATCTGTCCCGATCAGGGTTTCTTTTCCTGCCTGTCTTGTATATACAGTATCATCTGTATATGTCCTGTCTGTCTGGTTGCTCATTTTGTTCTCTCACCCTTTCACTCATTCTCTTTACCTCTTGTCCGGTACAGCAGTCATTCCCAAACAATTTTTTTTTTGTGAGAAACTAAGATAATTAAAAGAATATCATATTGTGTAAATACTATGGCTTTGTTTGATTTGCTCTGAAAAAATAAAAAAATGTTATTTGTGCGTTACAAATGACATCCCACATTCCACATGCAGTACTACTATGACCCACTAGGGGCTCGAGGCCCACACTTCTGTATAGGCAAACGCTGCTGTACGTGGTCAGGGAGGCCTGGAGCCTATCCCAGAGGACTCGGGGAAGTGGATGTTGTGCCAATTCATCAATGCACGCACACACACACACACACACACACACACACACACACACACACACACACACATGCACACGCCTTTACATACTATGGGCAATTTGGAAATGCCAAATAGCCTAATCTGCATGTCTTGGACTGTAGGAGGAAACCGAGATTACCCAGATTTTTTTTGTCTGTTTTGTCGATTCTCTTTACCGAGTCTGTTTTTTCTGTCCTGTCTTTCCGTATGTTCTGTCTGTCCTGTCAGTCTGTCTTTCTTGTCTGTCTCTCTCTCTGTCTGTCATGTTTGTATGTCAGTTTTGTCTGACCTGTCTATCTGACTATCCTGTCCCATCTGTCTCTACTGTCTGCCTTTCTGTTTTGTCTGTCTGTCTGTCTGTCTGACTGTCCAGGCTAGTTATATTTCCTGTCTATGCATGTCCATTCTGTCATTCCTGTCTGGACTGTTTGTTCACCTTGCCTATCTCGCCCCTGTCTTGTCTGTCCTTCATGTCTGTCTGTTTGTCCTGTGCTGCCATTTAAGGAAGAAAACATCACAGGACATTATGTTATAGAACAATTAAAATTGCAATTTGAATTAAATTATTAATAGGCTACATTTTTTAAAATACCAAATGAAACAAATTAATATCAATTGCAATATATAAGAACAATAACAAATATAATAACTTGGAATTCTCAATTGTAACTTCCACCACTTTAACACAATTATATGTACTAAACACCTCCACTTTGAGAAACAAAATTGGGCGGGGCTTAAAGGGCTGCTTGATTCCTTATTATGACAAAGCAACAAACCCCGCCCATCGAATGTATAAAAACCTCAGGACTTGTCATAATACTTTCGTTTAAGGATCCAACACAAGTGACAAATAAAACACAGCAAGTCTGCCAATTCCAGTATATTTATAATATAATTATAAGGTCATTTACACTAATATTATTAACAGACATTTTGTTACAGTTTTGTTAAGTTTGATTGAGCCACTTGGGTAGAACCCCTGAGCAGAAGTATTGCTTGAAAAGCTAAAAGCACATGGTGAAGAGCGATACCACCGATACACTGTATGTTGATATTTTTCAGCCAAACGTGCTCAGCCCACACTTATGATTCAAGCTGTCATAAGTTCAGCGATGATCTCTGGATCCAGCACAGATTGCACTGCGGCATCTAGTTGAGTGGATCTACATGTGAATTCCTTATACCCACTGGCCACTTTGTTAGGAATACCCGAACACCCGCACCTTCATGCAATTCGCACCTCACCAAAACTAGACAGTTAAAGATTGGAAATATCTCAGCGTGTCTTTTTTATCTTTCGCTGTCAATCGATTTCAAGTTAACGGTCTCGGCTTCAATGCTTTTTCCTACTTTGCTACTTTGCTACTCATCCACGTATGTACATTATGACAAGCTTTTCTGCTAAACGAGTTTCTCGTTCCATGAAACCAGTCTAGATATTCTTCTTAGATTGCACTCAACAAGGAGTTTCAGCGTTTAGCATTACTGCTTAATGTAAGGTTTTTGCTTTGACCATTCTGTATTAACTCTAGAGAGCTATGTTTACGTTTTACATAAAAATCAGTTGAGATCAGTATTTTTGAAATACTCAAATATTTGGCACCAATAACCCTTCATCCAGCCATCTAGAAATCTCTGTAGTCCAACGGTGCCAATGGTGACCATTATATTTATTCCCATTTGTAGGGGAATTAATTTACATTTATTCCCTGTGGTAGGACCTCCAGTCAACATTAAAACACACTACAGGCAATGTGGGAACGCCAATTAGCCTAATGCATGTCTTTGGACTGTGGGAGGAAACCCTCCTAGCACGGGCAGAACATGCAGACTCCATGCACACAGACCCAACATGGGAATCGAACCCGGGACCTGGAGGCGCAAGGCGACAGTGTCACCACCAACAACCCTGCCACAGTCTAACTCACTGAGAGTCACATTTTCACCAATTCTGATCTGAAGCTTTTGCTCTGGACCTGCCTGATCTTATGCATATCAATCGGCTGATTGGATAATTGCATGAATGTGCAGGTACAAAAAAGTTGACTTTAAGGCACTAAATAGAATTTTGACAGCTTGATTGTTTCCTTGGATGGGAATGGAATCACACAAATGATTTTTTGAAAGCTTTGATCAGGGATCCTTGTCAAAATCCCAATTACTCAACATTCCATCAAACAACCAATTTAAAAAAATGAGAAACAAGAAACAGATACGAACTAAAACGTAAAAAAGACTGGAGAAAAAATACAGAGGGCTTTTAAGCGCGCTGTATCTTTGCCCATCATTGTGATTTTCGATTTCTTAAGGTGGAGCATTGAGGCTCGGCCAAAATGCTAATAGATGGAATGAGGAGGGCGTAGATGATCGACAGCCCTCCCTCGAGAAAGCTGATTGGTTGAGCGAGCAGCGCGTCACGGCCAAGCTTCTGCTCACCTGCTGCTCCCATTCGGGATTGAGGGGAGACGAGAAAGGCGGTTAAAGAGACGAGTGATCATATACACACAAGGACAAAAACACACGCAGACACTCTGACAATGTCACAAGCATGTCCGAACTGTAGCCTTACACCACTAGAGACCACTAGAGACATCATACTGTCAATACAGTCTTCAAAACACAGAGTGGTTTACAGTTAATCAAAAATAATATTTATATAACAATATTTATGTTAAAATTAAATTTTTTAATCTATTTCTAATTTATAGTAAGGTGTATTATTAGCCACTTATCTCATTCGTATTTATTTTTACACCTTATACAATAAACTCCAAAATGATTGGCACCCTTAATATAAAATGCACATTTTGCATTCTTCTTAAACCCATCTTGAAGGATGCAAACAATTCTGGAGCTGACTATACTGTATATATCGTTTTGGCCCAAACTATCTATCTCATATGACTCTATGGTGGCCTCTGAGGGACACGACACACAGAATATAAAATAACATTTTGTCACAAGACTAGACCAAGATTGTTGATATCCTGAAAGTCAAATTAAATTTTTTTAACACGTTTTGTACTCAAAAAAAATACATTGCACTCATGCCACCTAGTGATCATATTTAAAATATGAGTGTCATGTTGCATAACTAGACACAGTACAATGTGGTGACATGGTGCGTTTTTTTTCTTTCTTAAGCCATGGCCATGAATGAATATATTAACACCACCTAAGCATAAAAATGATTAATATTATGTCTAATTTTGAAATGAAGTCGGGGACATCCTGAGGTAACAGAGATGTGACAGGTGACAGAGATGGCATTATTGTTTCACCTGTTCTTGATGAAAAATTAACTGGAGTATTGTTTCTAACCTGGCTGTGACATTAAATCGTGGCTTCAAGTTACTCTCAATACACTAATCTGGTCTCAATACATTCATTCATGGCCAAACCTTATTAATAAATAATCCCCATGTCACATCCGAGGTGTAGAAAAACAAATCCTTTTAAACTTTTAGTTGTTCTCTAGTTTACAGCGAGATCTATATAATAGAAAGTAAAAGTGTCACAGATTAGGTGACAGATTAGACGGTACTGTACATCACAATAAAAACAGAACAAAAACAAAACAGTATGCTAATATATTGATTGTGTTACAAAGACAAACGCACATAAAAACAGAACGGCTAAATAACAACATGACATCACGATTCAAAACAAATGCTTGCGAAATAAGAAAGAAGGGTGCACATACATTTGCATTCGGACACCATGTTTAATTGTTTCTGCACTAAATGTCTAAAGGTGCATGTGTGTGTCTGTGTGCACTCTTGAGAAAAATGTGCTTGATTAGGAACTTACCCGACATCATCCATTATACAGCCGGACCATTTATCATCGCACTTGCATTCCCCTGTGGAAGAAAACAAAACAAAACAGATGTGTGCATGCATGCACAGGTCGGTATCACCAGCTGTCTTGTCCTGGAAGTTATTACATTACCAGCCTGGAATTAGTCATATCAGATTTTTTTTTTACTCTAACATGACACGGATCTGATTTTTTCAGGGCTGTCTGAATGCACAACCCTGATATTTTTCAGATCAGATTTGAGTCACTTCTGTATGTGGTCCTGGATCAGCTACGTATTCGATACACAGTCTTGTGAATAAGAATGGTTGATAGGTTGATGGGACTTTTTTCGACGTTTTGTCTCTGCACATACACAGTGCGCTCACTCACGTGACAGGGCAGGGATTTTATAGCAGTGCTAGCAATACCTGATAAAACAGCTAAGGCGAGACATTTGGCTTTCTTCCTCCTTCTGGACCTCATCAAATACAGCCAACAAAATGCTAAATTTAATGAGTGCTCACACAAACTCATGACGTGTTTAAACCTAGATGGCATATCGATGTGCGTATACTGTACATGCAGTTGCAGAGGACGAACGTGTGCACGCCAAAGTCAGATAAAAAACATTTGTAATTATGGATATCAACCATCATGGCATGTAAATCCGATCTCATAAAAACAACAACAAAACTGTTTTTTTTTATTTTTTTTTTAGCAATGTGGCTTTTAATGCAAACGTAGCCCAAGTAAACATATCATTCTTTAATAATTCGCATATCAGACTGGCAAACAGTTCAAATCAAAAGATGACAACGCAATACATTTACCCTTCAGGTGATTAAATACCAAGCTGTATAATAATAATAAAAAATGCTTCCAGAAATATTTCAAAATGATATTCTTGAATGCATTGCTACTTAAAAAAAGTTTTATAGTATAGTTTTCTAGTAGCATAGTTTTAGTTATAACATACCATTAAGTATTCTTTTCTTGTCTGAGAAAATGCCAATGTTCTGTCCGAGCGACTGTGCCAGTGTGATGGCCATTTCCTCTGTTTTTCCATACTGAGAAAACAGAAGATGAAGATTCGAGACCTTAATGCACAGCATTATAGTTTTATACGGGGCAGCTGTGATAAAGAGAACATTACTGAAATACAATCATTTGGTACATTCTTTAACAGTTACCTCGTTGACTCCACCCCCTTTAGTGAGTGAACAAACTCCTCCCATGTACGAAGCTCCGCCCCAGCTGCTGTGGAAACGATTGCCACTGGAGACAGAAACAGAATGAATTAGTCGCTGCCTTTCATCTAATCATAAAATAAATGGCTGGCATTAGTTGTGGACTGTGTGATACAAGACAACAGGGTGTGCGTGTGTCCGCGCGTATGCAAAAACCTACGAGAACAGATGGACAGAGTCGCTCTTCTCCTTAATGAAGTCTCGTCTGTACTTCATGAACTCCCGCAGCGTGATCATCGGGTCATCATTTATATTGAACCTGTTGTCTGCCGCCCAGGTTTCTATGGCAACCAGGACAATCCGGGTGTTCAGTTGCTCCTTGAAAATCTAAAGACATAGGTAAAGAAAATAAAACATTAATAAATGCCTCAGGGATGCTGGAGGTTACTTTTAAGGAACACTTGATGGAAGTCGTTTTAAACATCAAAATGAAAAAAAAAAAAAATCAATTCTTCTGTTCACATGGGCTGCTGAGTCTAAAAGCCCTGAAATTTTGTGCTAGAAAGAGGTTTTCAAAATTGAGAAGTAACATGACTTGATCTGATGAACAATCCTTTGACTCTAAAAGGTTCAGGGGGTAAATACTTACGCATAGACTAGGACATCTTCTGAGAGCATATTTTATTGCGGCTGAAGGTTTTATTGTGACCATAGATATTATTATTATTATTATTATTATTGTTGTTGTTGTTGTTGTTGTTGTTGTTGTTTTTGTTGTAGTTTAAAAAGGTTTTGATGTAAAAAACAAACACTGACACCATTTTAGAGGAAGTCCACTAAGATTATTTTAAATAACTAAGATCTTAATTCAATTGAAGGTTTAAATTAATAACGAAGCTGTGTATTAATAATACAATTGTAAAGAAAAATGTAGACATTTTTGAGTCAGATATTTACACATACATAAACAAAGAAAGGAAAAAGAAAGAAAAAAGAAAGAAAGCTTACACTAACACAAACCTAAAATATAGAATTAAAATAAAACTTATTGAGCAAGTATTTGTGGAAATATTATTCCATGTATGCTGCATTATTACCAATAATATTTGTAATAGTATTAGCAGAAATATCTTTCAGTAAAACTTGCAATATATATTTTTTTCTTTGCAATTTTTATTTTTAATTTTTTACATAGTTTATTAATTTTATTTAATTCAACAAAAAGAACATACAAATACAACACATTTGACAGCTTCCACATCCAAAGTATTTGCGAGGGTTAGATAAATAAATAAATAAATAAAGGGGAAAGGACCAATAAGGCAAGAAACTGAAATAACTATACATAGTAGCAATATCAAATATTGTATTTCTTAAAATATGTATCCCAGGAGCCTTAGAGCACAAGGCAGGTACACCCTAGACAGGTGTACACCCTAGACAGGGTGCCAATCCATCGCAGGGCACACACACATACACTCACTCATTCACACACTACGGCCAATTTAACCTAACCTACATGACTCTGGACTGTGGGAGGAAACCGGAGTACCCGGAGAAAACCCACCAAGTACGGGCATGCAAACCCCTAACAAAATACTGTATGAAAAAAGGGAAGAAAATGTTTATCAAATTCATTGAATCATTTTTAACAACTTCATTTAACATCGGAATATTAAACTGATTATATTTTTACAAAATCTTACACTGGAGCTGTGATCCACATAAGAGAACCCCATAAAAGCCTGCCATGAGTTACTGTCCCGAGTGTTGTTGCAGAAAGTCTCATGTCTTTTTTTTTTATTGGCAGACCAAGACTTGAAATGATGCTGACTAAATCTAAATCTGTTCATTTTAGGGTTTGTTTTTCCTGTTTGCTGTCCAAGCTGCCATTTTGGTGCTGGTGTTGACATCCTGTGAAAATACCACCTGTCTCACACCAGGAAAGAATGTGTGTGTGTGTGTGTGTGTGTGTGTGTGTGTGTGTGTGTGTGTGTGTGTGTGTGTGTGTGTGTGTGTGTGTGTGTGTGTGTGAAAGCAAGAGATATAGAGAGACATTTTTATATGAAGTCTAGTTGCATTTCCCAAGGGCAAACACTCAGGCAGATCGAGTTGCCCAGGCGGCGTGTTCCTATTTCAGCTGCAAAAAAATATGAGCTGATGAATAATGATAGATGTTTTTTCCCCCTCCCAACTTGAATGAAGGTTATAGAAGATAAGCAGAGATAGTAAAAATAGCCAGGCATCTAAGGGTTATATTGATGTTATCATGAACTGAATCAATACGTTATGGTGTATGCGTACAGATTGACAATTTCTGACGTTCATGTAGTGTATAGCATGACAGCAGCAGGGCAAATGTTAAGCGAACTGATCAGGAAAATTACTAGAATATTGATTGAAAAAAGTTGTGCTAAAAAGGTGGATTGTGATAATATTCTTACACCAATCTGCTATTACTTGTAAAATCTCAAATCTGATTCAATCACATCATCGGTGCTTACTTGCCTGGTGGACGCCTCTCGTGAACACAACAATCATTTTGATTTAATTTGATTCTGTAAAGGTGCTTTGGGACCATGATATTGTTAAATGCACTATACTAATAAAATTGAATTAAATTGAAATGAGTAAAAATATATATATATATATATATATATATATATATATATATATATATATATATATATATATATATAATTTTTCAGCTCAATATAGTTCAAGGTAAATGATACTTATTTATGTATTCCATGACATTAAATGAACCAAGCAATGAATAAAAATGTTGATGTGTAAATCTTTATATAAACAACATCACCACATGTTATTATTCACATAGCTAATGGTGACATCACACCACCCTGTCTATAACTATGTTTAATTTATAACAACTGACGAACTTCATACTTACAAAATCTGCCATGTTTACAACAGACTTGGCGTAGTTGTTTGTCTGTCCGACTGAAAGCCGATGCTTCTTGTACTGCAAGAGATTCAAATCAGAACAGAGGTCCCCCAGGGGTTAGTTACTGGGCCACTTTTCTCTTTATACTAAATCACTGGTGACAGCAATCAGCTTTCATAACTGGTCGTACTACTGCTACAGCAATGACACTCATCTTTAATTTTTTCTTTCTAAGTCTAATTCCTTAGAAAAGATGACACTTCTGGATCAAAATCAGACTCAGCAACTGGTACACGGCAGCTCTATTCTCTAATCTATAAACCTATAAATTTAAAAAGAGTTTGGTCATATTTTCTATTTCGTTCTGTTCAACTGTTTGCACATTTTGTAAGCTGATCTGGATGAAAACATCTGCTTAATGACTGATGTAAATGCAGTCTGATATCTTACCATCAGGTGGTCATTGATAACCATCAGCTCGATATATTTTGTTTCATCCTCGACACTGTGGGAACTTTGCAGCACCTGAACAATCAGTAAGGCACAGTCAGTAAGACATTTAGCTGACTGTTGGAAAGACTTGTTATGAGGAACATTATTATGATCTGTTGTTCTGCTGATAACTACTTTATAAGATTTATATAGTGTTGAATAGCTAACTAAATCTATTTATTGGCTAGATGTAACACTTCCACCTTTTATGCTGTTTCTTAGTTAACAAAGGTCTATATTGACAAGACAGACAGACAGACAGACAGACAGACAGACAGACAGACAGATAGATAGATAGATAGATAGATAGATAGATAGATAGATAGATAGATAGACATGGCTCTTATATTTGTTCAAATATAATTTGTACTCCTAGGCGGCTAAGGCTCTAGGTTGTTGATTTGGGTATCTGAGGATCTGGGTTCAAGCCCTGCCGTCTGTGGTTGCCACAACCATGCTACCCAGCCACTGAATGCAGTTAGAAAAATGGGAGGGTTGTGTCAGGAAGGGCATCCAGAACAAAACCTGTGCCAAGTTGTGTCCAGATTGGTTGGCCCGCTCTGGCAACCCCTTGATGGCAGCAGCAGCAGAGAGAAAGTTCATGGATCTATCCACCTGTCTGTTTTATGCAAAGCCATTCCACATAATCAATGTCATATTTTGTACCTGTCTCTTTTTTCTCCTGTGAGCAGCTCCAGTGAAGAGTGGAGGGCTCTGGAATGGCGACTCTGCAAGATCAACTTATAAAGACAGCAAAACAGTAAGGGCAAAAATAAAGTCCCTCATTCTATTCTCTTGGAAAAAACACTTCAGAAAAAAAATCATCACTCAAACAAAATGCCAGTAGGGTTCATTTTAATCAAGCAAATAGAAGTTATTGTAAGTTCACTCTATAATATGACTTACTACGATTTCTTTAAATTTACATCATAAATAATATGAAAGTTGCTGTGTTTTCCAATGCTCCTTACTTAATTTAATTGCCATGAAAGCCGTGGACTTACGAGGTGGGACGTAATTCCCTGGAGGCTGGAAGCCTGGAGATTTATAAATCAGGTGCACTTGGATGTCTTCCTGCAGTGAGAAATTGTGAGAGATGGCAGAGTTATGGATGTACACAAGTATGCATAATGAGAGTCATGTATGTACAAACATGCATAGACAGATAGCAGGAGGGGGTTAAGAATAATTTAAGAATCAACAAATTCGAATCCCGGGTGGTGCTGTAACCTCTCGCAGCCGGAGGTCTAGAGAGAGCTGATTGGCCGAGCTCTCTCAGAGGGGAGGGATGAGAGGTACTTAGTGCTCCGACATTAACCACGGCTCTACAGCCAGTCAGGGGCGTCTGTGAGCTCGCGCAGCAGAGGGAGCGGATTACGCCGCCCCCAATGGTGCGCGAGCGAGCAGTTCGAAAAGATGCGGTCGGCTGGCGTCACGTGGTTCGGAGGAAACACGTGATAGGCTTCGGCCCTCCCGGCTGAGTGGTAGTAGTAGCCTTAATGTGGGAGCCCCCTAGTGACGGGGAGGAATTGGACACGACTAAATTAGGGGAGAAAATCGGGGGAAAAATCAAAAAAAAAAAAAAAAAGAAAAAAAAAAGAATCAACAAAAAGATAATTGGATGAAAATATAAATATAACAATATGAGCACCCACCTAATATTGAGTAGGTCCCCCATTTACTACCACAACAGTAATGCAGTAACAGTAATGTGTTCTGACACTTTTCTATCTGAACCAGATAGACAGATCTGAACCTTTTCCTCAATTTGAGCTCTTCTTTGAGTAGCTCTTCTATTGGATCGGACTACACAGGTCAGCCTTCATTCCCCATGTGCATCAGTGAGGCTTGGCCACTCATGACCATGTCACCAGTTCACTGGTTTTCCTTCCTTGGATCACTTTTGGTACGTCCTGACCACTGCAGCCTGGTAACGTCCCACAAGAGTTGGAGTGCTGCAGTTGCTCTGACCCAGTCGTCTAGACATCAGTAGCTATTGTTACAATGCCTTGTTACAATGGTGTCTGGAAGTTGGATGGGCAAGGATTGGTAAACCTTGACAAAGGGCCAAATTACGATGGCTTGAGGACTGGGTCAAAACCATTCCCAAACTGCAGCTCTTGTGGGATGTTCCTGGTCTGCAGTGGTCAGCCCCAATCTAAAATGATCCAAGGGAAGTGATCCGGGGAACTAATGACAAACAGGGTCATGGGTGGCCAAGGATCAATGATACACGTGAGAGCAAAGGCTGGCCTGTGTAGTCCGATCCAATAGAAGCGCTAGTGTAGATCAAATTGAAGCTGGTTGTAATATAAAGGTGTCAGAACACACACTGTATGACTGTTATGGTGGCAAAAGGGAGACTTAATGAATATTAGGCAGGTGGTCATAATGTTCTGGCTGATTCACTAATCTACGTTTAATATAACTAAATCAATTTATCTAAAACATTCTACATATATATACGTTATAAAAAATAGCAAATTGACAGCATAAGTAAAACAAACATACGACTTAAAACATACGATTGATTAATGACAGTACAGGAGTTTACTACTACACTGTTTGAAATCGTGAACGCGCATGTGACGTCACATGAATCCGCCTGGCGGTCACGCGCCTCAGGAAGTCTTTCCAGGAGCAAACTCGGCGGTCCGAGGCATTAACGAGAAACGCGAAGAAAAATGAGTGATATTACACCGAAATAGACGCGTTCACAGGTAGGTTTTCGTTTAATTATCATTATTCGGTCACGTACACAAAATTAACCAAGGCTTGAGAAGTAACGACAGGAGCAACAGGTTGAAAAGCTAGTAGCTAACTGTTATGCTAGCTGTTTAGCCAGCTGATTTAATGTTTACCAAGAGTTTCAGCTTTATGTGCGGCTTATACTCGATTAAAAAGTGCTTTATACAGCTTTATAACCGAAGTATTATTTATAATTAAATACATGAAGAAAGCTAATGCTAAATTAGAATTACGTGTGTTTGTGTAAAATACAATAAAATAAAAAATACAAATAAAATAGTCAGGTCAAACCTCAGTGTTTAGCTTAACTAGCTCGAGTTAACGGTTCTAGCTACTTTAAAAAGAGACCATTTAGTTCTAAGCGTATAAAAGTGTTCATTATTGTACATGTGTAGAAGCAGGAAATCTATGTGTAATATAAAATGATGCGTATGAATGATAATGTTGTGCTCATTCTATATTTTTTACAGAGCAGAAAGGAAATTAACCACAGTGAGATCCATGTTTAGGACAATGACGAATATAACTCGATGACGAAAATGACGAAAATCTTTATAATACATACAATATCTCGTTGTTCTTATTTGTTTACTATTTAAAAATGTATGTTAACTTTGTTCGTAATCCCTTATTAATTGCTGTTTTTATTTATTTATTAATTTCTTTTACCTTTTGTGTTCAATGTAAAGTGTCCTTGGATGCTTGAATGGTGCTTAGATACAAAATGGATTATTATTGTTGTTATTCTTATTACAGGGATCAGTGTTGGGTGTAACACGTTACAAAGTTAGAGTACTTGGATTACTTTTTTTGATGTAGGTCCGCCATTTAAGTACTCAGTTACTTAGTTACTTTTTCAAAAATGTAAACCGTTATTCAGACAATTTATGTAATCCCTGAGCCAGATCGCAGTCAATCAATTAGTGTGTGATAAAGTCGTACTACATGCCCCGCCCCCGAAAACCTGTCCCCCACCCCCCTTTTATCAGAAAGTAACGCAGTAATATAACTGATTACTTTTTGAAGACAGTAATTTTGTAATGTAATTAGTTACTTTAAAAAGTAACAGCCCCCATCACTGATAGGGATACATATGCCAAATAGTTTGATTTTTAAAATTCTTAAATTACATTGGATCTTGTTTTATGGACTTGAACATAAAAATGGAGTTCTCTATTTATTTGTTTGGGGAGTGTTAAATATGTGACAATGAGAGAGAGAGAGTAGGGGAGTCGAGGTAGCGAAGGAAGAGGAGTTTAAATATTTATTGTCAACTGTCCATAGCAATGGGGAGTGTAGTAGAGTAGTAAAGAAGAGAGTACAGGCCAGGTGGAATACGTGGAAAAGAGCAGCAGGAGTAATCTGTGGCAGAAAATTATCGGAAAGAATGTAAGGAAAAGTTTATGAGACGGTAGTGAGACCAGTATTGTTGTACGATTTAGAGACGTTGCCGCTGACAAAAACACAGAACACATCTGAAGGTGGCAGAGCTGAAGATGCTGCGATTTGCTTTGCAAGAATGGACAGGATTAGTAATGAGTATATTAGAGGGACAGTGCAGCTAGGACGGTTTTAGGACAAAGTTAGAGAGGCCAGGTTAAGATGGTTTGGACATATGCAAAGGAGGGATGAGGGGTATATCGGGAGGAGAATTTTATAGATGGAGCTGCCAGGTAGAAGTAGAAGACAGTGTTACTAATGACATCATGTAAAATATGTTGTTTCTGGCACACACTGATAACCCATGAGAGTTCTGTATTGTTTGGCATTATTGTCTTGTGTTAGTCACACATGCATTAGCCTTAATTCAAGCTTGAATAGAAGCACGAACAATGGTTCCTGTAAGTACTGGTGCTAATGGATAGAGAGGTCATTTGTATGCAGTATGATTATTCATTAGGGTTATAGTCATGTTGTCTTTAGGCAAAGTGTCATAGACACCTGATGTCCATCTTCACCTCTGTCCATCTTCCCGTACACAGGTTTAGTGTTTCGCCACCATGACTTGCCGCGATATCCATGCCACAAACGCGTTTGCCTTCATCATCGCCCTGGTCTCTGTGGGTGGATTAGCTGTTGCGACAGTCATCCCTCAGTGGAGAACGACACGCCTTTTTACCACTAACCTCAATGCCAAGAACGTTACCGTGTATGATGGACTGTGGACCAAATGTGTCAGGCGAGACGGCACCACTGGATGTTACTACTTTGACTCAGACTGGTACTCCAAAGTAGACCAGCTGGATCTCAGGCTGCTCCAGTTCTGTTTACCAGCAGGTTTGTGTATATTGATGAAAATGCAATGATGGCCACAGTCCCTGAGTAATGTTACTTTTAAACTTGTACCAGGATATGTAATATGTAATGTACCAGGATATGTAAAGACTGGTGTTTTTAAAGAAACTTTATAGCAGAGGCTACTTCTCTTTAAAAAATTATAATAAATAAAAGATCCTGGACAGTTTAGTTTTTCTTGTAGTGACGTATGATCTCTTGTTTTCCACAGGTCTGTTCTTATCTGGTCTAGCTCTTCTGATCAGTCTCACAGGCATGTGCAAGACGGTGTGCTGCTCCAAAACCCCAGATGACATAAAGTCAGGCCGCTGCATTGTAAACAGCTCAGGCTGCCACTTAGTGGCAGGGATATTCCTCCTGCTAGGAGGCGCCATCGCCATGCCACCATCCATCTGGTTCCTGTTCCACACACGTGATTTGAATGCACGCTACGAAAACATTTTTGCCACAGAGTTTGCTGCATATGTGGCTATTGGCAGCGCCGGTGGCCTTGTTTTCGCCGCTCTGCTGATGTTCATGTGGTACTGCATGTGCAAAAAACTGCCCTCGCCCTTCTGGCTGCCCCTGCCTGAGCCGTCCGCCATGAGCGGCAGCGTTTCTGCTCAACCGCTAATGACCAACGGATTCCCGCCCCCTGTAACCTACGCTCCTCAGAGCTTTCCCCCTGCTGTTCTAGATGCTCCAGCGTTTGTGCAAGCCCCGGGGTATCCACAGGCCATGCCAGGCCCGCCTCTACCCCCACAAATATTCATGCCACAGATGTCAGTGCCTGATGGATATGGGTCTGAAGCAGGAGCCTCGCAGGCTTACGGTTATGCCCCTTCGCAGAGCTACGCCCCCTCTCAAAGTTACGCCCCTTCACAGAGTTACGCCCCCTCTCAAAGCTACGCTCCCTCTGTAAGCATTGCACCTTCTCAGAGGTACGCTGGACATCGCTACTCCACACGATCACGACACTCAGGGATTGAGATTGACATCCCTCTCCTGACAGAATGACACTAAAAAAATACACTGTGGTGTTCATCACTGTGTCGCTCATAATCAATGGATATGCCACCGTGTAGACCACGAAACTCTAAATACACACACGCGTCTTATTTTAATTCCGTTTATCATCAGAACATAAACATATTTGAGAACTATGAGAAAAGATAAATAATAGAAAGAACACTGAAATAATTCTCTGTGAGATAAAAGAAAAGCAAGAAGCGTAGGTCACTAATGCCACCTAAAAGATGATAGAAAATCTGGTAAGAGATAATAAAAAGCAAAATTCACATGGGGTGAACAGAATAAAAGTTCACTAACAAGGCGACTGGAAAAATCCGCTCTCGAGTGTCTTGCCCAGTCCCATGTTTGTGTTGACTGGAATTACGTTTGTTATGTTAATACAAATCGAGGAAAATTACAGAGTTTGTGTTTGTTTACAGATGTTTCTGTTTTCTTTCTTTTCATTTTTTGTTGAATTAACTTATCGAACAGAGATCTAAAAAAAACACCACCATCACACAAATTGCCAGGCCATGAAAACTTTTAGTCCCAGAAATCCTGGATACTATATTGTTCACCCCATGAACAGATAATATAGATTTTACAGGTATTCGTTAATAAGATGCAAGTTGAATTGAAGTAGGAAGCTATTATGGACTAATGACAAATATAATAAGTTATTCAAAATAATAATAACGCTTAACAATGAGTTTTCCTATACATCCTGTAAAAAAGGTGAATATGGAGAATCTGGAATTTTAGTATTCACTTAAGTTATTAGGCAACACTAAGATGTAATGGTTTTAGATTTTTATATATATTCACCCTCCTGAATGCTTTTTTTTTTGTTACATTTTTCCTTAAAAAAATTTTAAGGTTTCTACTTTGAAATGGACATTTTCACCTAAACTTCAGGGTTAATATAAGGTGTTCACTACTGTCTTGGTCAGATGAAAAAATTCTGGTCAGCTCTGCCGAGAGATGTGACCCAAATCTTTTAATGACATTTCCTCTCCTTATAGTTTACATACACACACAAAAAAAAGAACACTCACTGTATGAGCCGGGTAAATGCTCAAAAGTCACTGGACAAAGTACTGACGCTGGAGTTGGAAGAAAATGGTCATCTGCTTCACTACACTGTATATTGCACTTGATTTATACCAACACTGATGTTAATACACAATGCTTTCTAGATTTTACAAACACTACTTATGTTATTGATATGATTGTTAAATGGAATTGCTGTTGCTTCAGGGTTCTTCAGGACTTCTCAAGCCTTTTTTAGTTATTTTGTAGGGAATTGAATAAAAAAAAAAACGTGCAGCTGTTTTATTCTTCAGCAATTGTGCAGCGAGGAAGAGAGAGAGAGGATCATTTGCCCTAGTTTGATTAATTTTAATGAAGCATCTCTTATTAATGTATTCATATTTTACACTAATACTGAAGGGTTAAAAAAGTTATTTAAATACGAAGTGCTCTGATTGTCTGCCTTTTTTATATTTCTGCTGTTTTTTGTACTAACTATTTGTTATTTGTTTCATCATTAATATTTTTTATAAAATGTCCACATCTCAAAGCATGGATTACTCATGTCATGTGTTATGCTTAATAAAACACCTTGTGTAAAAGAAGGGAGGATTTATGAACAACTGTCGACTGGAGCCTGTTTTTAGTAAACACACAGATACGACTGGACGGATCCCGAATTTCACTAATACATTTTCCCGTTATAGTGATTCCCTTACAGCAGACATCATGTTATGATATGGCAAAAATGGTCTTATCATCAGCTATACAATCCTTCATTCTTATCACACCCTGAATCTACATGCCACAGCAAACGTCTTTAAATATATAACACCATCATGTGCTCCTTTGTGACGCTCAATTTGTTTTTAACCATTAGTGGTAAGAGTAGCGACTTTTCCTGTCACTGGTGCAAGCTGTGGTTTATTATGAAGTGGTGTATTGTAGGGGTGTAATGGACACAAAAGTATGGTTCTGTGTAGTCTCATCTTCATGACTGAACGTTTTTGTTGCAGTGAAGTGGAAAATAATGACATTTTGCTTATTATGAGATTTAATTGTAATTATGTAAACTTGTTCAAATTAGCAAGGCCATAATTTCCAGAATATATAAACATGTAAAAGCACATACTGTACATTTCTTTCTTGAAAAAAAAAAAAACATACCTGTGTCTAGACACAATCACCAGGGACCATCTGATACGATCTTATCAAAATACCTCGGTGCCGATTTGACTTGTATTGCAATTTTGTAAGTCGTGATTTTAGAAAATTTTCCAATTACATAGATATTAGCCTTTTTCGGATTATGTTACAATACTAAACAACAATGAACTGCCACATGAAAGAACCATGATACATAACTGAATCATTTTTCTGCCTCATATCTGTTATCTATAATAATAAACAATTGTTCTTTCAAACAACACTAAATAGACCATAACTAAGGTTGCATATAAAAATAAACATGTCTCATGGTCTCCTGACGCAGAGTATACCTGCCCTTAAAAATATTGCTTTAAACTTAGATTTCATTTCATAGGCTGCTGACGTTCACTCACACCGAATCCTGACAATAAAGTTGCTCTCTGCTTAATAACAATGGCACCCCGCTGCGATCTATTACAGAAGAACAATACCTGTTTATGTTGCTTGCGTGCTCCGAATTAGAAATATGACATAAAAACTGGCAGCTTCAACATTACATCATTCCCTAAAGATTGTTTCATGTTCATAATTTGTAATTGCAAAGGTCACTAAGGCTAATAGCGTACAGCTTTTAAATAATATTGTTGCCCTCACATACACTCGATAGAGACCCGTCCTGTAATAACGAGTTTACAGTCTGGAGAAGCTAGACAGCAAGAAAGACAGAAAACTATAATAGATATTCTGGCTTAAGTGTGTGTTCTTAGATTAATGAAGCTGGCATCATTGGACTAAATGTATTATGGATATGTGAGAGTGTAAAATGCCTCTGGTACGAGTCAGTGACCCTTTTGTTTGGTTCACTTGGTTCAATTTTGACCCATCGTTGACACAATGTGACGGAAGCTAACATTTACTCTCTGCTAATTAAAAGTCACGACATGTCTGTTCGCTTTGCCTCTGTGATGTCGAAAAAATGACACAATGTTGGATGGAGAAGTTGGTTCTCTCATCGCTCAGTGGCACCACATGGGGTTTTTCTCCCCTTCCCCCTCTGTCACACTCTATGGAGGGGGCAATTCTGGAAAGGATTAAGGGTCTAAGGGCAGATGGTCTCAGATGGTTTGGTGTAGAAATGAGATGGGGTGTGTACATGTATGAAGACAAAGAAAGGGCAGGGTATGAGGGCATGAGTGAGTGAGTGTGTGTATGATGAGGGGGGTAGGGTATCAGGGAAAAGCGTGAATGGATGTGTACGTGTGAAGAGGAGGAGGTGTGTGACTGAGGGTGTGTATCGTAGCTTGTTCTCTCTAGGGAATCTGATAATGAATAAGAATCAGGTCTGGGAATGGCACGTGTTTCCCAGAATCCCCCTGGCTCCGACTGAAGACATTATATGAGATAGGATAGACATAACAAGGGAAAAAGACAGATTGGTGAAGGGGTAGACAAAGGAACAAGTAAACAAAAGAAGATGTAGAGAGGAACGGAGGAGACTATATAGTGTACTGTAAATATGCCTATGTCAAGTGTATGTGAATATACTCACACATTCACACACCCTTTGTGTTACAGCTTTGTGGTGCTGAGGACACAGAAAAATAAGTATGGCCTTCTTGATTTGCTGGTATGAATGATACAGAGAAAATATGCGTGTGAGAAAGAATGACCAAGTGGCGCTGTCTAGAGATGATGCTGTATAAGGGACATGGAAGGCAACAGTGGCATCAGGCCTGCAGAACTAGTTACAGAAATAAAGTGAAATAAACACAACACCTAAAAAAAACCTCCAATGCAAAAATACAGGCCAGAATATAAACCCTACTATAAGACGCAAGTGTAAACAACTGCACATATTATAAACAAATGAGTCCAACCCAGTCAAAACATAAGAATAAACTAGTCAAAACACTATGTATTATAAACAGACAAGTCAAAACACTACATACGTGAAAGAAACGAATCAAAACAAAGCATCCGTAAAACAAACAAGTCAAAACACCACATAAATACAGACAAGAATAAACTAGCCAAAATACCACATTATTTAAAAAGATGAGTCAAAACACCACATTATAGAAACAGATGAATCAAACACCAGATAATATAAACAAACAAGTCAAAATACCATATTATATAAACAGATGACTTCAAACACCAGATAATATAAACAAACAAGTCAAAACACCATATTATATAAACAGATGACTTCAAACACCATATTATATAAACAGAATAGTCCAAATTAGTCAAAACACCACATAACAAAGAGATCATTTCAAACTAGTCAAAATAACATGTATACAGATGAGTCCAAACACTGCACAATTGAGATAAAAGACCCCAGTTTAGTCAAAACACCACTTAATATAAACAGACCACTTCAAACACTACATTAGAAACAAGTCAAAGCTACAGTAGTGTTGGCACCACATTATAAACAGATGAGTCCAGTCTAGTCAAAATACCATTTAACACCAACAGTCAAGAGTAAACTAGTCAACACTCCAGGTAACATGAAAAATGTCAACATAACACAATATAAACATTTTGTATTAGATTTTAGGGCGACTGCACATTAAACACAGGTACACCAGGGTTTTGGCTTCAGGCAGCCTTGGCAGCGTCCCACACCGAGACACAGTATGTTGGCCAGAGAGGTCCACGTTTCTACTGCAGCACTGCAGATGACAGATGCACAAGCCATATGGCCAACTGGGTTGGAATCGTCTCTATGGATTATTGTCATGTCTAAACCCATCACATCACAGCACCACCTAGTCACGAGGGGAAGCATGAGGTGATGGGGTCAGTGCTAACGGTCACTACAGAACCACACAGGGAAAGGCTGAACCAGGCCGGGTCAAATTAGTATGTTCCGCTGGTGTTATCCCATGACTGATTATATTACTGACCTTATTTACTATATGATGGGAAGAGAGAAAATAATGCTGAAAGAGGTTATGACTCTTTCGTACCCATGTCTGAATGTGAGGTATATTATATATCAAGTCTAAACAGAAAAAGATCTAAAGTTACCATGAACGTTTTCCTGAGTTACAGAGGGGAAAACTTGCTCAGTGAAGAGGAATTCTGGGAAGTGCAATTTCTCCTGAAATGCTGGTCTAATCTTTGATCATCATCCACGTGTTACGGTCTTGAATAGAAGATCAAATCAAGACTCTTTTTAAGACTGTTAAGAGACTCTTAACATCTCACAGATCCAGGGTCCCCGAAGTTCCGGTCTTCAACCAGTACAGCTTCACACATTCTCCATGTGGGTTCCTCCAGGTTCTCTGGTTTCCTCCCACCTCCCAAAAACGAGCTAGTAATTGTCTTACCTAATCTAGATTGCTCCTAAGTGTAAATGTTTATGGGCATGGTGCCCTGCTATAGACCAGCGTCCCATCCAGGACGCTTAACCTCCTATTATCACTCCCACTGTTCCTGGGAAAGGCTGCAGACCCGTCGTCAGTCTGACCATGGCAAAGCGCTTAGTGAAGATGAATAATTTATGAAGGTGAAATCAACAAATCAGCAGCCAAGACACAACTCTCATGGAGAGACTACAGTCGATCTCAGTTATTAGAAAACCTTCTCCATCACCCTTTTCGTCGTAATACGCTGTATGTACTGTAGGTGATTTTGATTTTTTTTATATATGCTCTACGTACCCCAAGAATTTTTGATGCCACAAATTCAAAATGTGTATGAAATCTGTATCAGAAATCTGTCAAGATGAAGCTGAAGCCTTAATCACTTGTTTTTGAAAAATGCTGATCTTATAAAGTATCGTGTAGATACGTGTAAAGTATAGAACTGGAGAGGCTTCTGTTTTCATCTCCATCATGTCTATTCTCTCTCTTTCTCCCAGCTCAGTTTTTCCATCATCAGTACATTTCTTGCAAAAGATGAATAATGCATGGAAGTTAGATCCTGTAGCGAGAGCTGTCTTGTGCGTAACCGGTAAAGTTTTGTTCTCTAATAAACATTGAAAAACCATTTCTATTACAAATTATACTGAGAGACACAAGGCACAATGGAATTACTATTTTTCAAACACTGTCTCTTACTTAATTTGTAATGCTGATAAATTAATTTATAAATATTGACTGTTTTAAAATAAATATAAAAAATTATTTGACTATAAAATAAAGAGAATGCCATGTCTACACGTCAACAACAACAAAAAATATTATTATTATTAATAATAATAATAATAATAAAAGTTGCATAAATGTGAGTGAAATTGGTTAAAATTACGATATTTGCTAGATTATCTAATAATGACTATTTAAACAAGTTATTCAATATGATTTAAAAGGCACCTATTATGCAAAATTCCAATTTTAGCCTAGCAAACCACATGAAGGAGAAATAATCCATTCCTTGCTTTTTGCTTTTTTTTCCAGTTTTTTTTTCCAATTACATTTCCCCCTCATCTATGACCTCATATAAGAACAGCTCCGCCCCAGCCTGTTGCTCAGCTCTACTGTTCTCATGGCTCAGCAGGAGCTCATTTTCATAGACACAGAAATGGCATGTTTGGATGAGGAGTGAAACAAAGGGTCTTATCTATTTCTGCTGGAGCATTAACACGCCTCTCTGAGTCCTGTGTTAATTCTTAGTGAAATAAGGGACCTTTAAAAGTGACACAGATCAACAAAAGGCAGTTCAGGAATCAGGGTGTACGCGTTTCTTACTAAGGGGGTGTGTTTGTGTGTGTGAGCAAGAAAGCAGACTTTTACTTACATTATCATTGCCTTCTTCATCTGGTTCTATCAGGTATGTGTGGTTTCCGTCGAAAAACATCCCGCTAGATAACAAAACAGAAAATGAGGGAGATGATTAAGCCTGAGACATAGAGTACAGGGAAGTAAAAAGGTCATGCAAGTGGAGATTCTTTTAATATATTTGATAGACACGCATCCAAATTCTCGTGATGGTACTGCAGCTTGAACACACTGCCTATACTCACCGTCTTTGACCCACTGCCTATACTATTGCCTCAGTTTAAGAATAATTCCCTGCTTTTGACATTATGCATTATAATAAATGTACAGTATATACATCATCCATAATATCATGACCACCTATACACCAGCAAACTGTTGTCACGATCAAGGGCACCCAAGGCTCACCCGTGCCACGGGGACTAGAAGCCAGCCTGTCCAGGCGGATCCCACAGAACAGCCAATAAAGCTCAAAAATTTAAGTCTGGCCACAATAAAAAGGCACCAGTACATCCAATGCACCACTGCTTAGTGCACAGGTGGCCAAGGAAGCAAGGTGCCCAAAGCTGCCGACCTGGCCTCCAAACTCCACAGGTTTACTATTCCAATCAAGAACCCATGGGATGGAGGTTCCACCCCGAAACCCACAACAGTTAAAGGATCCGCTGCCAATGTCCTGGTGCCAGACACTCCTTAAGGCCCTTTGAGCAATGCCCAGTTGGGGAACTCAAGCCTTGGGGGGGTTTTAATGTTAACAAAAGAAAAGTATACATTTTCTATTCAAATGTTTATGCATAAATATCCCAGTTTATCTCAACTTTTTAAATATACTTTTATAGTACTTCCTACTTTTCCCTTTTTTAATGTAAAATTTTGAAACAGTTTGCACCACAATACTAATATTCATTAATTGTATGTGTAAACCTACTTGGCAGTTAACCTGATTCTGATATAATATAATGTACTGTATCTGGACATGTTGATGGGGGTGAATACTTATGCATGGCACTTGTGCTTAGATGGACTTTGACAATATGAGTATAAGCTTTTTTACTTTATAAAATTGAAAATTGGAGGGATTTTACAGAGCTGCTGTTGAATTGTAGGTCATAAATGTTACATTAATTGTTTATTAAAAAGGACGTACAAATCATCTAGTGTGATAGGAGGAGGCGTTTGATGGCGATGGTTTCAGTGTGAACCTTCAGGAATGTGTTGTTAACCAGAAATACTTTTTATTCGCTGTATTGTTTCAGCTTAAAATACTTTTGTAAGATTTTCTCTCATATCTATTTACTTCTCATATATTTAATGAATGACAAGTTTTTAAATCTGATATACAGTTATATTGGTTTCTTATGAAATTTACCAACTGCCCCTAGTCTTGCACATGAGTGTATACTGTTGTGGAAAGAAATTATCTTTTTTTGCTCCAGTAATCACATACACTACGTATATGATGGACAGAGATTAGGTTGAAAAAACATGTGTGTATTGCATTTAATGCCAGTTTGAATATCTTATCCCAAGTTAGCCCTCTGGTGTCCAGATATCGGACTGCTCCAGACGTAAACACAAACGCAGACAATGTCATTATGTCCTGGAGTCTGGACTCAATCAGCTGAATCACTATTGAACCTCATTCTACAGATTTAGCAACAGAGACAGCAAGGTGAACTCGTCTTGTATATCATGTCATGTACAAGCAGTATATCGTGCACACACACACACACACACACACACACACACACACATAACAATATCTCTTTCACATCTGAAAAACCAAACTTAAAAGCTTATAAATAAACTTAATCACGACAGAGAAAGGATACCTTTTGTTCTTAGTGCGGGCACACACACACACACACACACACACACACACACACACACACACACACACAAGGCTTTTACAAAATAAATTTGTTAGTTTTGATTATAAGGCTGTCTTAGTGGTCACCACTATCACCTTGCACCTTCAGGTTCTGGGTTCGATTCTCGCCTCGGATCTGTGTTCATAGACTTTGCATGTTCTTCCGGTGCTGGATGGGTTTCCTCCAGGTACTCCGGGTTCCTCCCACAGTCCAAAAATACGCAATTAGACTAACTGGCATTCCCAAATTGCCCGTAGTGCGGGAATGAGTGTGTGTGTGTGTGTATGTGTATATGTGTGTGTTTGTGTCCTGCAATGGATTGGCACCCTAAGTCTTCTGGGATAGGGTCCAGCCCCATTGCGGCCCTGTATGCAAGATAAAGTGGTATAGGATGAGAGAGTGAGTAAAATCTTTGAATCTTTTAAAGAACTAAATTCTACCTTCTTTAATGAACCAGTAACAAGGGACGGGGTGGAGACAGGACATAAAAGGAGCAGAAATGAAAAAAAAACAGGAGCACATGGTGTTCATTAAAGGAACAAAACACAACAGGGCCAGTAGTCCATGCATGTTACCCTCTGTCACACAGAGTCAGGCAGCCATTATTATTATTATTATAGATTTGGATGTAGTTGGAGAAAGAGAGAAAGAAAGAGAGAGAGTGTGTGTGTGCGTGCGTGTGTAAGCAGTGCGCTGCTCTAATTTAGTGCTTCATGTAGCAAAAGAGAGAGAGAGATTTGACCTGACTCTGTCTTACACTAAAAATACTGACAAAAGGAACTTAGCTCCCAGAGGAGCACACATCAGCAAGGCTGTGTGTGTGTGTGTGTGTGTATCAGCGTGCTGTATCTGTATACTTATATGTCTGTGTGTGAGCTGTATGCTTATATGCAAATGTCTTTAGATGAGTGTGTTGCATACTTGTGTGTGTGTGTGTGAGTGAGAGAGCGAGAGAGAGAAAGGAAAAGCCCTAGTTCTTTATAGAAAGCTTTTCAGACACATCTACATCTACATCTAGGCATTTGGCAGACGCCCTTATCCAGAGCAACTTTTTTTCTCATTACATCTGAGCAATTGAGGGCCTTTCTCAAGGGCCCAACAGTGGCAACTTGGTGGTTGTGAGGTTTGAACCTGGGATCTTCTGAACCGTAATCCAATGCCTTAACCACTGAGCTACCCCTGCCCACCTTGAGAATATGACCCAAGTTTGGGACAGCACACAAGGAGCTAAAGTGTGTGTGTGTGTGTGTGCGTGCGTGCGTGCGTGCGTGCGTGCGTGCGTGCGTTTTGTTCCTCTAAATGTTCTTTTATATAAACCATCCCGAGGGGCAGCACTGCTATACCTTTAACATCACTAAGAATGCCAAGTCTCCTGCTGTCCACAAAATACACTAGCTTAATTTACATTAACACTGTAAAAATCAGTTAGCTAACTGCTATGCTGCAATTTCTTAAGTGTTTCAGTTACTTGCTGCTGTACATTCTGTGTTTGTGTGTGTTGGGGGAGAGGGGGGGGTCTGGTTTGAGGTACGATTCGACAGAAAGACTACAATAACTGACTACAATAACCACTCTTTACAAACACGGTGAGTTGAAAAGTTTACCAAATCCTGAATTGGTGAAGGAACCTCCAATTTATGAAACATAAAGATATCATTGAAAGAGTGAGTTGTGACCAATGGAAAGACAAAACCTTTCTTTTATTTATATATATAATAAAATAATGTTGTAATAGTTATTTTTATATTGATTATGTGGAGGAGCGATCCGTGCCAGATGGGCATTTTAGCGCATAACACTGGGCTCTCAAATCAGGAATTTTACATTTCTTAAATTGGAGGATCAGAAACCAGTCTCAGAAACTTTTCTCTGTACAGTATAGACATATGTCTGTCCAGCCAGATTATGTCACACCATTACGACCAAATGTAAAATCAGACTCATAAACATGTTACCTACTTAAAATTAGCTACTAATAAGCTACTTGCTTAATGTAAACAAACACAAATAGATATTAATTAGAAAAGCGAAACTGAATATTTTTACTGGGATTAGTTTATTATAGATTACTTATTTTCACCACTGAAATAAAAGCGCTGATATGGTATAAGTGAATTTTAACGCAATTCAGTCCTTTTAAGACAAAATGATCTACTTTTTCAATTTCTCACTCCGATTACCGAACAGGGAGTGTATTTGGCTGATGAAGAAAGAAGAACAACTTAGCATTAACAAGGCAAAAGATACTTTGCTGTTTTAGCAAGACGAGCAAAAATGTTTAATTCATTTTGACTTGGAAATCGAAAAGTCTTGGTTTACGAGTACCGAGTATCATGTATCACACACGCGCTTCTTGTTTTAACGCCGAGCGTCAAAAAGTGGAATATCAGAATCCAGTCTCAGTGATCACAACTGGTTTTTCTCTCTCTTGTGCTGTGAAATTGTGGAAGTGGCTCATTCCTCCTCTCCTCTTACTTTAGCTTCACACACACATATGCACAAACACACACATACGCACAAATGGAAACACGTATCTGTCAGGATTTGTTTTTTACTTTTTTTTAAAGTACAGGTTAAGTTTTTTATTTTTACTTAATATTTTGTATTAATTATTTTTATGAGTTTTTTGGGGGGGCTGTGGAACAAATAATTTGAGTTTCTATCGTTTCTTATGGGAAAATTCGCATTGATTTATGAGTGTTTTGATATACGAGTCCATTTCCGTAAAGAATAATGCCATCCAAGGTTCCACTGTAGTAATAAGTGAGGAAGAGAGTTCTGTCGTACACAAAGACAGACAGACGTGTACATGGGCTTCAACCTGAAATAACAATATCACTGATTACATTAAAGCTGATCAGCTTATTCTTAGCTTTAATCTTTTAACTCTTTCTACAACCCCATTTCCCATCATGACGGGTACTTACACTAGTTAATCTATAAATAACTACTTTTGTGCTTCTAAGTGGGAAACATTGCTGATTCAGTAGATGAGAGAATAAAGATAAGTGTGAAAATGCACAGAAACCTACTGATTCACAAGTGTTTTTATGACTGCATGACCCAATTTGCCACCTTTTTGAAACACCTACAATGCTACATATATCGCCCCCAGGAGCGCTGAACTGGAAAGTCCATTTCCTTGCTGCTCAACACTTTAAATCATAACCCCATCAGCAGCCATGCTGGATTTAGTCTTCCATTAGAGCCACTGGCCTGGAAAGTGGTGCATTGAATCAAACAAAAATAACTGTTGGATTTGGGAGGATTGTGGTAGGAGGTTTAAGAGCATTCCCAACCACGCCTTTAGTGTACACATTCACACACTCGTGTGTGCAGAATGCAGGAACTTGAGTGTGTGTGAGATGCAATATGAGTAAATAAAAGCTTTTGATAATTATGCAGCTCTAATTGCGGAATGGGATAATTACCGCTTTGGCCTGTCACTGCTGTATAAAAGAATGGGTTTATTATGTATTAGCGTGTGTGTGTTTGTGTGATATAATAATGAGAGCGGATGCAATTCAATAGATGTCGAAGCAACATGCTATGAAAAACTAACATGTTTAGATTCTATGAAAAAAGTTCAAATTTTTCATCATGTCTGCTTTAGAAATGTTTTATATTGCAAGAGAAGTGTAACTGTGCATGTGGGGGGTCGTACTAGGAAAAGAAAAGGGGAACAAAAACTTACTGCATTCCATGGCAAGTGGACAGGGCCACGAAGGACTTGGGAATATCTCGCACCGTTCCATGGTAGTAACAGTGCTCTCCGCCCTGAGAGAATAAAGAAACACACACACACGGTCACTCGCATGCACTTTTAATACATTTTATTTTTACCCAAGTGAATATTCTCAATTAAATGTTCTAAATTATTCCAGATAATAATTTTTATTGTACTGTGATTCGTGTAAAATTCTGAACTGAAACAAAAAATCATGTGGATGATAATAATATTCATAACACAGTCCTAATACTGTAACATTTTTTCCTAATGGCAACATCTGTGTCACTGATGAGGTCTCTATTAGAGATATGCGAATACACTTAGCCTTGTGGCATAATTATGCAAACACGCACATACAAACACAAACAACCTGGCCACGTTGCTAAGAAACTGAATGGCAGGCGATTCATCAGTACACACACACACACACACACACACACACACACACACACACACACACTAGTTTGCTGGCATCTGAGTGTGTCTCTGCATACTAATCACCAGCACATACACCAATAGGCACCAACAGCCTCCTGTGAAGGTTTCATGGAAAAAAAAATATTTTAATCTTTTCCTTTCCGAGGGAAACTTTTTTAGGAATTGGTCTACAGCATGTTTCCACAAGATCGGGTGCTCATACTATAAATTCATGTACAATCTTTCTTTGAAACATAATCCATTATGTATGTAATTGAGACTACTGCCTTCTAAACTATAGATGATTAACAGTTATTATTCAAATTTGTTCTTGTAATTTGTGTCAAAACTTCATGGGAGGCGTAAGCGGTGTCAGTCTCGTGATAAATGATCAAGATTGAGATACGAGTTAATAAAGCATTCACAGAATGGAGGGGGAACGTGAACTCGGTGACTGTAGTTGTCAGACAGGCTTGCTTGCTTGACTGGCCAAATCGATTGGCTTACACATGAATGCTGCGGTAGCCTAAATGATCACTATTTACAACTGCGGTGAACAGAAAAGCATTTCAGAACACACAATAAACAGTCAAAACTCAGGGTTGATGGGCAACAACAGGAGAAGACCACATCAGGAGCAACTCCTGTTAGCCAAGAACACGAATCTGAAGCTACATCTTAAAATCCGGAAAAAATTACCTGTTTTGTTGCCAATCTTAAACTGTCCACTTTAAGTGACTGTCAACTCAGTTAGATTTTTGAGGACTGCAATTCTCAATTAGATTGAACAGTGCTAATGTTTATTATCAGATCTGTCTCAAGTGGTTAGCAGTAGGGGGCCTTATACCCCCAGGGTCCGGGTTCGATTCCCATGCGAACTCTATTTCCATCTCTTTGTGCACAGAGTTTGCATGTTCTCCCCGCGCTTGGTGGGTTTCCTCCCAAAGACCTGCAGATTAGGCTAATTGCCATTTACAAATTGCCCATAGTGTGTGTGTGTGTGTGTGTGTGAGGAATTTGGTAGCCTGCCTCGTGCCCTAAGTCTCCTGGTATGGGCTCCAGACCCCCTGCGACCCTAAATACAGGATAAATCTGTATAGACAGTGAACTTCAGCACACTGCATCCTTACATTTGTATTCTTGGTTAACTATGGAATTTTAATCCCATTTTTCCATACAAGCAATAGCTCACTGGAGTTACAGTACTGTGCAAAGGTCTGTTCGTCATATGAAATTAAATTATGTAGGATAAATTAAAGGAATGAGAACACGAATGAATGAACAGGAATGAGTTTATGGTGACAATCTGACAAAACCTGACAAAGTGCCTACAAATACAATTTACGCCTTTGTTGTTTATGTAACAGCAACAACAGCGACCTCATTTCCCGTCTCGTCTGTTCCAACCTCTCAGGATCACCGGTATACTAATCACCGGCCTGATCATCTGTCATCATCTGCACCTGTTTCTCACTGATTTATGCCTTAATTTAGATGTTTGTTTATGCTTGAATGATTCATAGTTCCTCTCAAACTGCTCAGGTACATGGAGGACTGGGCTGAAAATGAGAGCGGAAAAACTTGCCAAATATGAGAGCAAAAAGTCCCAGGAAACTAATACTTAGTCTGGCTCTTTGGAAGCAAATATGAAGAAATAAAGGGCGGCCCAAGACTTCTCCATAGTACTTCAATACCGCAAATATAAGTGGAGCTCATCAAAACCAATCACTAAAAACCCCACACCAGCAAAGCTACAGATCACTACAACTGACCTGACACACCCTGGCAAGCCACAATCTTACCTGTGACAAAGCTGACACTGGTGACTCCTTCAATATATGTTGAATAAGATTTTTTTTTTAAAAATATATATATATATCAAAACATGCATGTGTTGTTATGATAGAACTCAATTTGTAAGCGTGTGTTAATACAAACCCATGATCTGAATTACGACCCAAAAAACGAGTAATGTTCGCCGCCTTCCGAACAATCCGACCAACCTGAAGAGCACTTCGATACAAATTATATAATAACTATCTAATAAAGCGAATCATTAATTCATATCGAGTGTTTCTGTGTAGACTGCTGAGACAGTTTCTTATTAGATCGGACACTATTGACAGGACAATATGCGTTGTCGATATGCTGACTGTACACAAGGCTTAAAATGTGTGTGAGTTATAGTGTGTGTATGAGTGTATGATTTACAGAAATGCTTCTCAGCGTAAGTGCTCGGCTGCCATTAAGACAGTGGGGGGTCTCTCTCTCTCTCTCGCTCTCCTTCCTCCCTGTGGACCTCCTGCAGCATTTCCCTGGCAGATCGATTTAACACACATGCTCTTTCTGTCTCCCTGTCCATTAATTCATGTCTATATTGACCTTATACATTCGCAAAATCCGTTAACATTTTTTCTTTCTTTTTTTCTTGTTTCTTTTTTTTCCCCTGAACGACTTATAGGAAAATCCTCCAGGGTGGCTGAAGTGGACTCATCATAATCACACACACACACACACACACACACACACACACACACACACACACACACACACAGATATCTTCTTTTCTCTGTCTCATTCTTCGCCTCTTTTATTCCTGAAGGGTAACGTCTTGGCTTAGAGCCAGGCCTCCAGGCTAATGACCCAGCATGCATTGGTGCCTTGCAATCTCAGAAGCACTGAGATTTAGGGAGACCGTTAGAGATCTCTCTCTCACACACACTCACACACCAAACACACATACAAAAAAACGAACACAGATATTTTTCCCATCCGTTGAAGAGAAACAGATTCTGTAAATTGGTCTACATTAAAAAAAAAAAAAAGGAAGTGAATATCTTGGATCGCATGCACTGTAAACAGGAAATAAAAAAAGAGAGATGACGAGAGAGGAGGAACGAGAAAGGAGGGATGGAGGACAGCTAAATATAACTACATTTCTGCTCTAGAATACGGTTTCTGCTCCGAGCTCGTCTTTCCCGAAGTGTCTTCCGAGACCTTAAACTCTCTCACTCCTCCTGTCTATGTCTCTCTGTCTTCCATTTCTATTCATGTGTATGTATGGATCACGAGCCTCTTTTCGCATGTTATTCATTATATCACCCAAATGTACAATAATGCCAAATTAATAATCAAGAAATGTAGCGCTGTTTCTTCGATTCATTCTGGCGTTCACCTTAAACCACTAGAGAAGGTGTATGTGAGAACAAGTATCCAGATGGAAATTCTGGCTTGTCATACTAAAATTAATCAGACACACACACACACACACACACACACACACACACACACACACACACACACACACACACACACAGGAGAGAATGAGGGTGTCAGGCCCGGAATGTATAAGTAGGACAGCGTGAGCTTGTCTCCAGTGTATGTTATGTGTGTATGTGTGGGTGGGAGCAGGAATTATATCTGGTCTGGTTAGGGATATAGACATGTTCTCGTTTCCAGAACAAATCCCTTTTTATTTTCATACACAGACAAAAAAATGATAACATCACCAAAAATTAGTCAAGTGATTGAATCATGTCTTCTATATAAGCAAAATCCAGTGTTTTGTTCTTGTGTTTGACTTAATAAGTGCCCAATTTGGGGCAATTAAATAAAAAAAATAAATAAATAAATCCTTTTAATCAAGGCTTTATTTTTTTCTTTTTTTTAAATAAAAGCACACATTTATATGTTATCGCTTCTATAATAAGAGCGAATTCACTGGTGTTTGTAAGAGCGATTCTAAACATAATCTATGCCCCAGAATAAATAGAATTCTTTTTTTGTATTTTCTGTATTTAACAAATAGCACTGTCGCCTTGCAGCTCCAGGGTCCAGGTTCGATTCCCGTAGTGTGTGAATGAGTGTGTGTGTGTGTGTGTGTGTGTGTGTGTGTGTGTGTGTGTGTGTGTGTGTGTTTGTATGTGCCCTGCGATGGATTGACACCCTGTCCAGGGTGTATCCCGCCTTGTGCCCTAAGTCTCCTGGGATAGGCTCCAGGCCCATCAGGATTAGGCGGTATAGATGATGAGTGAGTGAGTGAGTGAGTGAGTGTATTTAACAAAGAAAATGTACATCCTTTTTGAGAAGATCTGTTTGCCATTTAAGAAGGGAACATCATCTGTCAGTATCCATACTATCCATTTTCCAACACAGGAAAGTCTTGCAGCTATTTAAAAAAACGACCATCTATTGTCAATGAACACCTTCATATTTATACTACTTACTGTACAGTAGTCCCTATATAAAACAACGATTCAAGGTTACTAACAACCAGTTTATCTCCTGTATATTAGCAAAGCTTTATGATTGCAAGTAATTCACACTTAGACAAAGAGAAAAAAAAAAGTCAAATGATGAAATTCATGTCCGTCCTGAATAAAGGCATAAAAGCGATTGACATTTACAGAAGACTTCAAGCGCAGTAATGTGATGAGGCTCTTAAATGAGGCTGAAGTAAAATGGTGAACACGTTTGAACGGTGCAAACATTTTAAAGAATCCTGCACACCCGCCAAAGACGATCTCCACCGAGGTGGTTCTTAGAGCGGACTGCAAAATTCCATAAATAGAATGCGTGATCGTTGAAAATCGATGGATAACGTGTCACCAACTTGCGGAAGAAGTGCAGCTGTCTGTGCAAACTGTACACACAACCATTCACTAACACCATTTGCAACACCATTTACAGGAACTGGGAGTTACTGCCACACCACCCGTACTGTAATGACCAAGCCACATGTTTCGGCCATCAAAGAAGTTCCTAGGAGGCCAGTTTTTTCAAATGTGAAGCGGACTTGGATTAATTAGACTGATCATGGCTTCGGGGTACTAAGAAAACTTTCTACCTTGATGGAATCCAATTAGTGCAATTAGATTAGTCCAATTAGATAAGTGCATTAGTGTACATTTCCTATACTCTCATAACTGTGTTCTGTTATTCTGCACAATCAAAATATCAAAAGTTCGACTTCAACACCTCATCTGAATTGAGGGTGCACCAAGAAAGTACATGTTATTATATCTGAAGAAGTAAATAAGCCTAAATTGAATTAAAACACCAGCGAGTGAAGAATAAATCTGGTTGAATGTTTTGTGCATTCTGAGATGCTTTCCTTCTCACCACAGCTGTATGAATGCTTATTTGAGACACAGTAGCTATCCTGAAGGTCTGGGCAAACCAGTCTGGCTGATCTCCTCTTACCTTTCCCATCATCAAGGCACTTTTTCTACATTCTCTGTACAAAATCTTTCATTTCTCTTCTCTGAAATGCTGAAACCAGCCCAGCAACTGCTTTCAGCATTTCCGTGTAACTAGAAGAACATTTTCCCCCATTCTGATGGTCTCTTAGTTCTTCGTTATTGACCAGGATGAGACCGCATTCCTGCGTGGAAAACTTACTTTGGTGATGACAGATTTCCCGTCTTCTGATATTTGCCTCTCCACATACTTTGACGAGAGCAGGTCACTGCAGAGAAAAGCAGAAAGAAAAAACAACAGAATTAACCAAAAGGCAAACCGCCATGCAGACCTCGCTTTCGAACTTTCCATCAAAGACAGAATATTTGCTTCATTCAGTTTTTTCAACTTGATCAGCTCTTTCTCTCTTTTCTCCCCAGTTTTTCATTTTCATCTGCTGCTTTTTTTCTTTTTCAAGCTCTCTGAATAGAAACTCAGCCGATTACAGGCTAAGAAAAGCTCTGGCTGAAACCTGAACCACGATTTCATGCGCTCGTATAGATTCAGGAACTTTTATCGAGTGGAAGAGCAGAAGAGCGGGCTGCGGTGAAGGACGCGCGAGTTTGTGTGCTTAATAAGCAAGAACTCCATAAGGAGTTCACTCAGATACAAATCTGGTACAGGCCATAATGTACCGTAATGTACACACACACACACACACACACACACACACACACACACACACACACACACACACTCTCCCCAAATCCCATCTCACACACACACAGGTTTCCATATAACAGAATGTTCACCTACCCACACTGTCATGGAGAGGTACCAGGATATTAAAACCCCTGTTCAAATGCATACTTGAGCAGGAACACACACACACATACACTCACATGCACATTAGCTCAGAATCTAGGGCAGGTGTTCCACACCAAAAGTAAAAGCCCATCACACTCCATGCTCAATGTACACTCTGCACTCTGTTCTCATTCATATTTTAGAGAATGCAAACTGAAGCTGTGTGTAGTGTATGTGTGTGTGCATATAACATGTCATGTATACAACATATATATATATAAGTGAGCATGAGAGGAAAGGTGGCAGCCGGGAATTAGAAAGAGATGAGTATGTTAGATCCTGGCCTGTTCAGGTCCTGACCCACTACTTACACTCTCGGGGATCGATGAAGGAGTTAGAGAGAGCTTAATGCTCAGGGCAGGATCATAGCCAGCCACCAAAGTGCACATTAACTAGCCTTAATGACTTAGCAATACAAAGAAGCCACCACTGGCAAACCCCCCACTTATACACACACACAAGCCTTTGCATAGTATTGTATATTCACCTACAGCCAGAACCGCATGTAATAGTACAGTATACATGTAATATTAATGTAATAATACCGTATACAAACCCACGCAATAACAGCTGCAAATTAATTTGATTTATTATTAATCTGTCCTCTCATTTTCCCCGTCATAATCCCTGCATGAGTGTATGTACAGTACAGTGTCAGTGACTCTGAGCAAAGCTCTATAAAATGTTTCAATAAATCACGTTTCGTTAATACAGACAGAGGTGGGTAGAGTAGCCGAAAAATGTACTCAAGTAAGAGTAGCTGTACTTCAAAATAATATTAGTCAAGTAGAAGTACTAAGTAACTGTTTCATCATAATGTCCGATGAATTTTTTTCTATTTCTGTTTTTTTTTTGTTTTTTTTTTTAGAAATTATGTAAGCAGATCAGACAAAATGATAGAATAATGTAGAAATTGCGACATTTCCAAACAATAAAATAAATTTAAAAAAAAAACTAAATATCTTCACAAAATAGCAAATTAAGGAATCTCCCCTTTTTCACAATATAAAGCTTTTGAAATAAATCCCTACTGTACTGTAGGTAACATATGTAGGTTGGAACAGTGTAGACTATTTCCTGTGTAAGATATACTGTATATTCAGTCGCCCAGCAATGACTCAGCAGATAGAAAATAACATTAGAACATGTGTACAAGAGGTCTCACTTAAACATAAACTGTGTCCAGCAGAACAAATGTAAGAAAATTATATATTTATATATATATATATTTTAACCTCTAGTTTATTTGCTAATTATATATGTTAAGATTGTAACATTAAATAAAACAGCTAAACTAACCACAACATGTTTGCTTCAATGAAGACAGGTCATGTGACTCCGTGCAGTTATTGATATTGCGGCTGATTGGTCAAACGGCGTCAGGTGATTATTGTCGTTACATCTGATTGGTGAAACACAGTCATGTGGTAGATCCACCAGCTGCATTTCTCTGGCAAACACAAAGAATATCTAAAGTGTCGATTGTAACTGAATGTAGGGAGTAAAAGTAGTGTTTCTTCTTCACAAATCTACTCAAGTAAAAGTAAAAAATTATGGTGCGGTAAAACTACTCATAGAAGTAATTTTTTTTCAAAAGGTTACTCAAATAAATGTAACGGAGTAAATGTAACTTGTTATTACACGCCTCTGTACACAGATCAATCTATTTCAACTTATCTCAGATTGCAAACCTGATAACCATAAGGTCCTGTTTTTACCCCTGTTCCAGTTCCCATGCAGGACTCATTCTTGGGTCATTTGACAGGATAGGCTAATAATCATGTTGTTCAAACAAAATCAACTGCATAATTCTATACTGTATATAATATAAAATATAATATATATGTTTGCACAGGTTGCAAAATGGTAGACACTAGAGCCATCCATTTACTATTTTGCTCCCTTCGGAACACTCAAGTGGTAAAGAATAGCACTTTTTGAATATATGGCATATCATCATGCAAGAGTACCTGTGACCAAGGAGCCATAATCATGTTATATTTTCAGCCATGCAAGCTAAAAAAGTAGGAATTTTCACTATGCTAATTATAACACTTTAAACGGGGTTTGTTTTGTCTGGTTTTGTATATCAATAGGGAGCACCATCTCCTCCGCTAGTCATAACAACCCATCATAAAACCCGAAACAGTTAAACCAAGCACAATAATCAGAGAGAATGCCAGGGTGGCTTAGTGATTAACACTGGTTCGATTCCCGCCTCGGGGTCTGTGTGTATGGAGTTTGCATGTTCCCGAAAGCCCCTGTGGGTTTCCTCCAGTTGCTACAGTTTCCTCAAACAGTCCAAAGACATTAAGATTAGACTAACTGGCGTTCCCAAATTGCCTGTTGTGTGTGAATGGTGACCGAAGGTCCAACCACGGTTGTAAAAATGGAAATAAACACAATGGTCCCCAGAAGGACTACAGAAGTTCCTAGATCGATTTAAAAGGTCAATAACCTCATTTATAGACATGACCAAATTATCCCTCTAGACAGTCAAAAAAGTGCATAATAAAGTCATAATTAATAAAATATATGAACTATTAATTTAATAACAAGGTTCCTAAAAAATACATCACTGCTTGTAATTTTTGTAATTTCTACATTTTTATTAAATAAAATGCTCAACTGTGTCCAAGGCAAGTATGGATGTGCATTATACACCGCACAGCCACAAATTAACCCCACTGCCAGGTGAATAACACTGATTATCAATTATATACGAGTGAACTGGTGACATGAGCACCCAAGGCTTATCTATGCCTGCAGGTTGCAAAGGCTACCCAGCCTGGCTTGATCCCAGAGAAAAGCCAATGTAGCACAAATTGCTGAACAAAGTGAATGCTGGCCATGATAGAAAGGCATCAAGACATCCAGTGCATCATAGGTTGCCATATATGCGTCTGAGCAGGCAAAGGTTTCAAGGTTGATGATCCAACATCCAAATTCCCTAGATCAATCCCTCAATCCGATCAAGCATCCACGGAATACGCCAGAGAAATTAGTCCGATCCATGGAGGCCTCAACCCAAAACCCACAGCACACATACGATCCACTGCCAACGTCAAGGTGCCAGACACCACAGCACACCCCCACAGGTCTTGTGGAATGATGACCCAAAGGGCCAGAGCTGCCCTGGTGGCACAAGCGGAACCCACACACAATATTGTGTTTAATGGTTTGTGTTGTAATCCTATGGATGATCCATGTATTTATGTATCACTGAATTTCATCATCGCTACAGCAAGTGTCATCATTGAAGGGCTGTATTATGCATGGCACTGTGAAGTCTCCGATACTCACGCATGAGCATACAAATTACACATGAGCCTTTCCATCGCCCATATGACCATGATGATTGAGGCATAAATATGACAATAAAGGATGAAGAAAAGCACTGGCAATAATTTAGTCAAATATATATATACATATACAACAAAGTAAAATGTGTTTAAAAGATCCTTACAATATCACAGGAAAGTGTATTATTACTTCAATCATTACAATATCGATGTTATGTCGTCAATTTTCCACAATGTGAAATGGAAGAAACTCGAGAAGGAATAAACATGATGAGGTTAGTTGACCTCAGATGTGTTAGTTAACACATCTCCCACAGACAAGCCCTTCCGTGATATTTCACTGGCTACGCTCGTCAAATTCACCTTTCCTATATACTCTTTGCCATCAAAGAGCTATAAGCAGAGGAACTGATCTTAAGGTTAACGACCTGAAGTGATGGGGCACAAAGATTGTCGCACTGATTTATATATATTTTTATATATTTATAAATATTATTACTGGAAGATTCATAATTGAAATTCGTCATTCATTGGATGATAACTAAATAGTTTTATTTATGGGGAAAGATTTTTTTTAAAAAGTGTGAAAAGATGAATATATTCTCTTATACAGTATATCCCATCATATATCCTCATTATTCACATGTGCACGTGCGCTAAGTTGGAAGCCGCATGTCCCAAAAGGACAAGCGCTGGGATGTGTACACTTATGCAACCAGGTTATTATAGGTTTATGATGATTCATTCCTTTTGTCTGTAAGTCTTCTCTCCTATACAGCTGCATAGAGAAAAAAAAACTGATGCTTACTCCATGTCTCAAAAAAGAAAAAAGAAAACTGAAAGCGAGAAGAGTAGTCTAGACAAAAGAAGTCCAGACGCTGGGATTGATTTTAAGGCTGCGGTCATTTACTATTTTACAATCTGCTCGGAAAAGGAATGATGTTCTGTTCAGGTGATCGAAGATGTAATGATGACCAAAATCAAGCACTTTGCTTTTAATGATGAAAACTTTATTTTAAGATTAATTAACTGTATTGAATAAAGTTTTGTTTTGTATTAAAAATTTGTTTTTTAAGAATTGTTTGTAGCAAATCAGTGACAAACAATTAAAAAACAAATTTTAATACAAAACAAATTGACATATAATCTAAGAAGATTACTATGACAGCATGCTTCCCTATACAACCCAGAGGTGTTAGTGATCTCTCTTGATACTGAAAAGTCTTTTGCTCGTCTTAAATGGCCGTGCCTGATTTATACCCTGTCTAAATTTGGCTTTGGAGATGATTTCTCAATAAAAATACAGATTCAACATACATACATCCATCAACAAATGGTCTTAATTTTGACAACTTTCATACTAGAAGGGGCTCTATGCAAGGATGCCCAGTGAGTACATTGTTATTTGCATTAGCTATAAGCTATAAGTATTGATAATAATATTAATATTAAATACGTATTATGTTAGCACAAGATATCACTGTATGCTGATGATGTTTTGATTGACTTGGCCCCTCCCAAACAGTCAATTCTTTAAATACAGTAAGTCCCAGACATACAAACAAGTTCCGTTCCTGGAGTACAGTACGTTCGTAAGTCAGATTTGTTCTTAAGTCAAAGTGTGTCTTATACAGCTTTGGCATGAATATACAATGTAAAACATACCAAGTCATTGGGCTAAATCTGAGCACGCAAAACACGCATATTCCCCGTCATCATGTGGTCAAAAACCACATGTAAGCCTTTTTAAACATGCCTAACGAGTGCCTAATCTCACACGTTAAATTTAACAGCGTGGTCTTTTGGTTCTGCATAATACTAGACTGCGCCTTTAAATCACAATAGGAATCCCGGTGATGCACGGGGGTCAGCTGATTCAACCCGGGAGTGAGGGAGGGACAATGCTACATGGTGTTTACTGCATGATTGAACAGACGCCATTTTGTTTTAAAGCTGTTTTCCACTGTACTGGACTTTGAACTCTGTTTTGTTGAGGCATCAGGACAGCTTTACAGGACAGCTATTTTCTATCATCGTGCTCCCGGACTCATTCATTGAAACCGACGAGACGACTCATTTCTCCCTCACCCCCACACGCACACGCATACCATATACCGGACTTATGATATTTTATACATTCACTGACACACTGAAAAATATAATATAATGTATATAAATATCGGTATCTGGTGCACTGCAGTCACATGAGCTACTTCCGTGATTTGTTCGCATCCATGATGTTTGTAGAACCCCGGTCCACTCGTATCTGTGTAAATTTGTAACTCGAATGTGCATAAGTCGGGGACTTAATGTAATTGATTTCACTGGCGAGTACGGCGCATTCTCTGGCTATAAAATAAACTTCTTCAAAGGTGAAGCAATAGCTATTGGAGTAACCATTACGATAAGATCAACCGATTTTGGCAGCAATTAGAGATATTATACATGTGACTTACTGCAGTCTACAGTCATGGCCAAAAGTTTTGAGAATGACACAAATATTAGTTTTCACAAAGTTTGCTACTAAACTGCTTTTAGATCTTTGTTTCAGTTGTTTCTGTGATGTACTGAAATATAATTACAAGCACTTCATACGTTTCAAATGCTTTTATCGACAATTACATGACATTTATGCAAAGAGTCAGTATTTTTTAATTAAAAAAGTTTTGTTTTCGTACTTCATTTCCCAGGTTGCACCTCGGTCTGGTGACGTGGGCGCTGGTTATTAGTTTCATTATAAATAGGTTGTTTAAGTTCCAGTTTGTGTCTTGCATCTGTTCATTTACTCTAGGGAATGTTAGTTAAAGTTTAGTTCGTGTTTACTTGTAGAAGATTCGTGTTTTGGTTTGATTTACATAAAGTTTATTCTGTTTGTTTGAATTCCTGCTTTCGTTATCATTAAAAACATCATGCTCAAAACCATCAAGACCTTACCTGCAGCACCAACCGTTTCGTGACATAATCACTTCTTGGAGTTTGTCAGAATTAGTGGGTTTTTGCTTGTCCACCCGCCTCTTGAGGATTGACCACAAGTTCTCAATGAGATTAAGATCTGGGGAGTTTCCACTTTGTTATCACTTTTGCCTTATGGCACGGTGCTCCATCGTGCTGGAAAATGCATTGTTCTTCACCAAACGGTTGTTGGATTGTTGGAAGAAGTTGCTGATCTCCAGCCTTGTGCTCGTCAACATTCTCACCTGAGTTAACAAGACGATTAATGAAATGATCTCAGCAGGTCCTATAATGACAGCAATGAAATGCAGTGGAAAGTCTTTTTCGGGATTAAGTTAATTTTCATGACAAAGAAGGACTATGCAATTCATCTGATCACTCTTCATAACATTCTGGAGTATATGCAAATTGCTATTATAAAAACTTAAGCAGCAACTTTTCCAATTTCCCATATTTATATAATTCTCAAAACTTTTGGCCACGACTGTATTGTCCATAAGGCAGATCTAACGACTTCATACCTGTGTGACTTAATACCTGACTTGATATGAAAGAAGTTAGATGTACCATAAGTCAAGTTTACACTGAGCTTTGTAATGACAAGATGCGAAATATGGCTACAGTCAAAACGGAGCTGGAAGCATATATCAGGTGCTATAATGGACTCTACAATTTAAAATCCTACATTGACTCTATACCTCTCCAGAGACCCGCCACAAGAACTCAAACCTGACCTAAAACAGCAATTAATCTCGTATTTTAGGCTGGTCCAATCCATCTTTCATTGCATGTCAGATCTAGCCATTTTTGGCTGAGGTTATTTTACAGATGGAGGAAAATTTGAAATGATCCTTCCAACTGGGAGCCAAGACTTGTTTATTGAGCATTAACAATAAGTCCCAGTTACTTTGAACTTCTACTTGGTTTACAAGGATTACAAAGAGAAAGATAAGGGCCTTAGGGCTAAAGAACCTCATTTGGAGGAAAATAATCTGTAGAAAATACATGCATATTGATGGCCCAACACTTTCTTTATATGATAAAAATCTAAAAATAAAAATGGCAAAAATGTCTTACAGTAAGTAACTTCAGTCTGTACTGTATTTGTTAACCAAGTTCCCCCTTCTTCTTCCCTTTTTTTATTTTTTATTTATGTACTGTACATGTAATTAAACGCTTTTGTGGAGTAACATTAGCATTTAATGAGTATTGTAATATCATTATTTATATTTTTGCCATAAAATGTAATAAAGTAAAAACTTTTTTTCCTAATAATTACTTCAGCTCCACTTAAGAAAAAAATCAAAGATCGTTCCCATTTCTAGATTCAGTATGTCATAACTCATTCAAATCACACTTCCTTTAATTAAAAAAAAAATAATGTTCTGTGGACCTTTAAGGTGATAAATTACGAAATATATGCTTCTGGCCATGCCTTTAAAGTCAAACGCCACTGCTAATCATTGAATTTCTGATCTAATTAACACCCAATTGACACGTGACACGAACACATACATGTTCCACAGCTTTACAAATGACGGTGTATTAGAGCAGCACTGAGTCAGAATACACCTGCTGATCTTTATCACTTGCTGTATCATGCATGTGTGTTTCTTTTCACAGTCTTTGCTGCTTGGTTCAAGTGATGAACAAAATCCCATAATTCCTTTTCTCTCTCTCTCTTTTTAGCTGTCAACATCTGTGAGAGCTCTTCAACTCTTTTTTAAAATGATGTACACGAAATAACGTGGCAGAGTTCAGTGTTCTCACTGCATGAACATACCAAGGCATCATCAGATAATGATCAGGTGCTTCAGGAGATGATTAGTGGTCGTCAGTCAGTGGGGAAAAAACACTCCGGTGAAGTGCTATGCCCTCTTAGGACTACCGTGATAATGCTGTTACGTAAGTGTGTTCACGCATGCAGACAACTAAGGCTTAGCCTTTTCCTATCCACTGAGATTTGTTAAACACACAATTTTTCAAATATCATTTTAAAATAAACTAAACATACTAAATATACGACTGCTATATATCTACAACTTACAAAACTTTTCTACATACAGAAATAGTGGCGTGACCTCTGTGCCTCTTCTCAGTCTCCATGACGGAGGCATGGCTTTATATCCCACAAGCCCAGACAAATAAGTGTGAATAAGTTATGTGGGTCTTCCAGTGTTCATGGCCAGAAATTTCTTCAAGATTTCCCGTCCAGATGTCATGTACTGCAGACATAAAGCCATTTTAAACCTGCCTTTTTTTCCCACAGTACAATTCACTGTGAAACGCTCATGAAAGTAAAAAGAAAAAGAGAGAATTGCGATTTCTGTCATAGGCGATAATCATATCATAGCATAGTGACTGTTTATCACAGAACTGAAACAAAGGCATTGCAATAAACGTACATTGATGAATTGAATTAACGCATATGAACTGTCACACAGCCAGTCCGTGCTAATATTCAGCACAACAGCACACCTCGATTGTGATATATATATATTTTTTTTAGACCCCCTTGATTTTCTCCCTAATTTAGTCGTGACCAATTCCTCCCCGCCACTAGGTGGCTCTTCCACTCAGTCCGGAGGGCCGAAAATTATCACCTGTTTCCTCCGAACCAGGTGACGCTAGCCGAACGCATCTTTCCAAACCGCTCGCTCACGCACCGTTGGGGGCGGCGTAACACACTCGGAGGACAGCGCTATCCGCTCCTTCCGCTTGTGTTAGCTCACAGACGCCCCTGATTGGCTGTAGAGCCGTGATTACTGTGGGAGCACTAAGTACCTCTCATCCCTCCCCTCTGAGAGAGCTCGGCCAATCAGCTCTCTCTAGACCTCCGGCTGCAAGAGGTTACTGCATCACCTGGGAATCGAACTTGCGATCTCCGGATGATAGGGCGAGCACTTTACCACTGTGTCCCTTGGAGGCCCGTAATATTGCTTTTATACAACAGTTTCACAAAAACCATTTATTATCAACATATTATGATATTTTTGTTTATTTTAATCAGTTGTTTTAAATCCTTCTACAAATGGCGATACTAACTAATGACGGCTTGTGAAGTTGGCAACAGTTAATGTAATTAACAGGCGTAAAAAGTTCTTGCAAGTACTGTGGAGCCAAAATGTCGGGAGAATAAACCATGGAGATGTTGGAAAGTCCTTTAAATCTCAGAAAATTCTCGTTATATTGCCAGTTATTCTGCTTTACAATACCCATAAATCACAAATAATGCTAAATGTAAAGCTGGGGTGTTAAGGTGTACAATCCTTTGTCTCACACACCAAGTAGTGACCTTAATCAGGAGTTGAAGAGCGATTTGGGATTCAGCCTTGTATTAGAAGCTAGCTGGCTTTGTAGCCATTAATAAAAGAACACAGACAGTTCAGGATGATTCAGAACAACTGATTTTTAACCAGACAAGGTGTTTTTGACATAACATTATCAGATGTGTTTTCTTGCTGAAAGTGCTCCTGTGACTGGTTTTGAATGTGGGCTTTGGCAGGCAGCTGCTCTCTCTTCAATACTGTGGACGTTCACCCCAGTTAGTGTAAAACAGCGATACGTATAGTTAAACGTCCCAGTGCTTTTATCTCGTGGAATGCCTCTCGTCCAATCAGATTGCTCAGTCGGAACTAACGGTAATGTAACGACTCTAATTAGTAATCTACGTATATCCCACTGTACAGTATCACAGAGACAAGACATGGTGTATGCTACAGTATATGCATTTGCATGTGCGTAGGTATGCACATGTGTGAGTGTACCCGGCATAGTGCTGTGTGTTGTACAAGTTCAGCTCTTTGTGAATTTGCTGTACAGCTCTAAAAGCCTGCAGCACATTACAGTATCATCTGGTCTCCAGAGAGATCCCAAACTGCAGCCTCAGCAAAGCAAAGATCTGGCTGTCCCTTCATCTGAACCTCCACACACACACAAACACACACACACGCACAATATGACATATACACTATTATATTTACTATACAGGATGCTACAGATACTGTATTTATGAGTATCAAAGCAGATACAAGATGCAAAATGTGTGAAGTTCCATAAATATACACACCTCTTTATCACTGTCACATAACCTGCACAAACAGTATGACTTAATTCTGAATCAAGGTAAGATATGTGAGCAATAAATCACACCAGGGCATGTTGTTATAGGAAAATAATCATGTGATGAGTGTGAAGGCTGCTTCCAAACTGAAGTTCATTCTTTTTCCTATAGCTGAAGTAGTTTTTTTTTTTTTTTTACTTCAATGATTTGCAAAGAATTTGTGATGAAAAAAAAACCACATGTTTTTGCTCTCTTATTACCCTCTTTTTACTATCTTCTAATATGAATAAGCCCCCAAAAAATCCATGTCATGTTACAGAAAACCCACAAAGTGCCTTGTGGCCAGTCCACCAACAGGCCAGTTGTTGTTACAGAACATGAATCAACACCTTCTGACCAGTAAGTGACATGAGAACAGGTTAACGATGATAACGGCATCTCCGCCATATTCCCAGAGAAAGGGGAGAAACTGAGGCTTATGAGGGCTGCAAATGGGTGCTTCTTCATCTGAGCTCCTTCCTTTGCTTTAGACAGGATCATGCTGTCAATTAACACACACAGTACACACTCACACACATATGCACACAAAAGAAAATGGACAAGGCTTTTGTTCTAGCTGAAAGAGGCACATAATTACTTTAAACCACCATGTCCCCTGTTGCCACATTGTTATTGGACAAAAAGCGGAACATACACACAGACTAACAGGATCATTATTATTACTCACAAAGAAGACAATGATTGACGTGTCCTTATGTCTATCCATTATAAAAATGAGGCTAAACCAAATACAACCAAAAAAAAAAAGAAGAAAGAGCTCAATATGTCAGCGGCATTTTTGTAATACATAAACTATTCAACTTCATCTATCTATCTATCTATCTATCTATCTATCTATCTATATATATATATATATATATATATATATATATATATATATATATTTCTGCAGCATACAGTTTATTATAAATGGTTTATTTTTTATTATAAATCAATTTGTATTTAAAAAAAAAAGGCAAAACGACTGTTGTTTAACTCGTATGTAAACTATAAGCGCGTTCAAGTCAAACCTGGACTTTTGATTGTGCAGTATAACAGAACACAGTTACGACAATAAAAACTCACTTTATTCTTCTATATAATCCCCTGCTACACTAATGCACTTATCTCAGAGTTTTACTAGTGATTGTATACCAGGTAGAACGTTTTCTCATGCTCTCTCATATCTCACTGCCTGCTTCATATCTGAAATCCTGGCCTCCCAGGAACTCCTTTATTGGCCCATTATAGGACTTCACGGGGGATTTGGCAAAATCTTCCAGCCAAGTTCCTGTGAACAAGTGGTGTTCATGAATAATTGTGTGTACAGTTCCAATAGACAGATGTGCCTCTATGGCTAGTCGGATCAGGTGTCTGGCTAAATCTTTGAGCAGCTGTGAGTGGTGTGGAGCCCATAGAGTTTAAGAGATTTTTAAAAACATTTTTATTTAAGACATTTATTCATTTTATAATTGTCTGGAATGTATCTTTTCTAATATCTATTTGAAATTTGTATCTTTAACCAGTTGCCAAGCTGTTTACTAAACAGCTAGTGACTAAAAGAAGATGTAGTGTGTTTCTATGGACTTTTGTACATCAGACATGACTGTATCCTTTGATCATGCTAACACTATTAGATTAGCGCTTGAAGTTTTTGACAGGCTGGACACTGATAAAATACACAGAGAACACCCCAACAGTGCACAGGGGCTTTGAAGATATATGGAGCCATGTGCAACTTGTTTTTGTCACGCTGTGTTACACAGTAATGCTTAAATGCTTATAATGCTTCAGTAATACAGTACAGAGCAAACAAGCACAAAGTATCTATACAGGGTTGCCAAGACTGTATTCTACTCTGTTGAAATGTCAGTAGATTGTGGGTGTAAAGGTGTAGTGGTGGTGCAGTAGATTGGGCTACTGAGGGGAAAGCCATTATTTCAGTTTGGGATACAGTGCATTAATTTATTTTGAGCCAGTGTCAATGAATGACAGAAAAAGTAGATCGGATAAAGTGATAGATAAAATTCACTTACACCACTTCAGCGCTGTTATTTCATACTGTATATCATATGTTATATACATATAATAAAACTGTAAAGTTGGCATGTCTGTGCATTGAAGATATTATTAAAAAAAACTTGGACGAACATAAGATGAATAATAGAATACAACAAGATGTTTTTTTGAATTTTCATCTGTCTGTTAGTTTGTGCAGTCATCATGTAAAAAGTACTGAACAAATTAAAATGGGGTTTCACAGGTGTACTTGGCCGAGCTTGAAGTAACATATACACTTTGATTTATCGCAGTTGGCCCAAATAAAGAGAAGATATGCTACTTTGAAATGTTAATGGAAAACACCCTGATATCATAAAAAAAAGACCTTGAAAAAAATCATTAAACCATCTCAAATTTCAACAGATGGCGCTATTTTTAAATATGCACATATACTGTAAGTGTGCAGTTGAAATTCACTTAATAAATGCAACCTCACACCTTCATTCCGGACAGATATCCAAGTACTGCAAATAATCCATTCAAATGTAAACATATGTTAATTGTAACATCAGATTCGTTTGTTCGTTTATTTGATTAATTTTTTCAGTACTTGCTTTATACTTAATTAGTACTTAATAATAACTTAATTGGTTTGCCAAGAAATAGAAAATCCTGATTCATCCACAGGAATACAAAGGCATGGAAAATGAGGGGAGCAGCTTGCAAGAAGACTGGAGGAGGGGTTGCATCCTTTCACCACCCCCCTCGATCCGAGCCGTGTCGTTAACATGCTATGAATTTTTCATTTTATTTTGCCCCTAATTATATCGGCGTCTTTCACATCATGTTATATATTTGCACATTGTTATTTATCTGCTCTAGGAAGCAATACTTCAAAGTGCAATACTGTCAAACCAATGAAGCAGAACAGTTTGAAATGAATTAGACAGGGGAGGAGTGCTAGATAAAAAAAAACAAAACAAAAAAAAACATGTGACATGGAAAGCAGAATAAGCGAGACCCAACATTTGTTAAGGATCTGGGATGTTCCACTGGGCCAAACTATTCATCATCTCCGCTTGGAAAACGAACTATGAGAAACTGGCCTCAGGCAACGTCAGCTTTAACAGAAGAATAGCTGTGTGGTAAATGTCACTGGAGTGAAGAAAAAGATCACTTATAGCAGATTCTCTGTTTCTCCCTCCTCCATTCAGTTCTCTCTCTCTCTCTCTCTCTCTGCTGCTTGATGATCATATCTGGAGGCGTCCCTTGCTTCTCCACCTCCACAACCCAGACTTAAGCGTGCATGAAGGACATCCAGATGTTCTGGCTTTCCCCTTTCATCCTTCTGCTTCACAATCGCTCCATCTATAGCACTGCGTTCTCTTTCCTATCGTTCTGTTTTCAATAACTACACCGTAGACCAAGTATGGATTTCGTCAGATTGAGGAGGATATCAAATCGATAAAGATGTGAACAGGACAGTAGTCACCTTGAAGACGAGTGCATTTAGTGTTTGTACATAACATTAGAAGGACAGAGGCATTAATGGGCTGTAAAAGGAAGTATGATCCACAAAATTAGATCAACTTTTACAATGTACAGCTCAGTTTTTCAGGATTGTGCATCCTGTATGCTGTAATTTCAAGCATTACGAATACACAAAGAGGAAATAAATATATATAGAGCCAATGCTCTATTAAGCCCTGTATGCCATACATATCTATAGAGGGTCTACAGGGCTTAATAAGCACCACTGCGTTCAAAATTGTAGCCAGAAGGCAAAAAGGAATTGGTACGAGCACTGGCTCTTCTATAGCTCTTATATATTCCTGACACACCTGAGCCCCATGGTGTTTCTTTTGCTGTTTAGTCTTTTAAATGCTTAGATACTGTTTTTTTCTGTTTGTACATTTGTTTCCTAAAATGCATACTTAACATGTAACAAACTCATAGAGCATCTATCTATTCCATATGCAGTTTAGAATGAAAACTCTGATTTGAATCATAGGTAGACTTTCAATTTGATTTCTGAGCTTTTGTTTTCCGATTCAATTTGATTGCATGCTTCGTCTCAAGCAGCTATTTTTTACACATTTTGGAAAATTAAAAGCTGCTAAAAGTGTCAGGGGAACACTGAAATTCTCTGTAATGTGTTGTGTTGATTGTTAAAAATCCCAGGTCTTATATCAACTGCTAATCCTTTCTTTCCTGACCATGACGACGGATGCATTTAGTGTTTGTGCATAACATTAGGTTATGGGTTGTAAAAGGAAGTATGAGCCGCAAAATTAGATCAGCTTTTACAATGTACAGCTCAGTTCTTCAGGATTGTGCAATGTAGCTCCTGTGTAACTTTAAGCATTATGAATTCACAAAAAGGAAATACATCTAGTCCAGTAGGTGATGGAATTGCACCAAAACTTTTGAAACTGTGAATCGATTCTGAATCAGAAAATTTCAATGAATCAAATGGACGAACAAAAAGACGCACAGCTCTGTTAAGAAATAACCGCTTGACTAACGCTAAGTTTATAATGAAAACTCTCACTCACTCTCACTCATCGCCTATACCGCTTTATCCTGTATTCAGGGTCACGGGGGGCCTGGAGTTTATCCCAGGAGGCTTAGGGCACGAGGCGGGGTACATCCTGGACAGGGCGCCAATCCATCGCAGGGCACCCACATGTACTCACTCACACACTCATTTGCACACTACGGGCAATTTGGGAACGCCAATTAGCCTAATCTGCAGGTCTTTGGGAGGAAACTGAAGTTCCTGAAGGAAACCCACCAAGCACAGGGAGAACATGCAAACTCCATGCACACGGAGACGGGAATTTAACCTGGACCCTGGAGGTGCAAGGCAACAGTGCTAACCACTACACCACCGTGTTGTCTATAATGAAAGCTTTATCAGGATGAAGCTGAGTGAATGTACTGTATAAGTCCATGTTACAGGGAGTTTTGAAAATTAGGTTCTGTCTGGTGAAATTTCACTTTGTAGGAGTTTCCTCTAGAGCGATGCCAAGTGAGCCATTATTGAGCTGTATTAAATGGTAGCTTTTTAATTAATATACAGTACTGTGCAAATGTCTTGAGTCAGGTCCCATTTTCTTCATATTTTGCTTCCAGAAAGCATGAACCAGTGAGAACCAGGTGAAGATAATAACAGATGATGATTTGTTTATTGGTGAGTGGTTGGGACAGACGAGAGGGGAAATGAGGTTGCTGCTACAGTTGTTACATAATCAACTAGTTATTTTGCAACCTCCTACATTAAAACATTTGTTCCACTTAATTTAATTTAAATTGAATATGGAGTGGCTCAAGACTTTTGCACAGTACTGTAGATTTGATGTAAGAGTTTGTGTTTCTCTCTCTCCTTTCTTTAACCAGTAGCACCCAATTTTCCCCGGTAATATTTTTTGACCATCACATACTAATTTTCCATAACTGTTTGTATAGAAAGATCTGTATACATCAGATCATCTTCGTAGTCTCCTGATTTATTCTGGAGCATGTGAAGCGCTGAGCAGCACTAAAATCACAGGTACGAAGGATTTCTTGTGTTCTGCAGTCCAACTTTACGCCGAGGTCGGTACATTTTTCTACAGACATCATCCTTATTCAAAAGAGCCAATGGAAAGCAAGCAAGAGCAACAAAACAAATCCCGAGTGAATTCAAATCAGCTAACTCACCAGTGCTGAGCTATATCCACCAACACACACACACACACACACACACACACACACACACACACACACACACTGCAGTGGAATCAATTCTGATCTACAAAGTGCAATATTTATCATCATCTGCATACCAAAATGGAGAAGAACACACTTTGCAGCTGGGTCTGTGTCAGAAATTTCTTTTCGCCGTCCCACGCAAAATGAGAATTAAAAACATTTGGTATAAACATTCAAAATCGCAATCTGAAAGCACAAGCTTACACAGAACCACCTACATAACACTGCATGACTCAAGAAAAATGAAAAAAAAAAAAAAAGAAGTCACAGATCTCAGACAGAAAAAAAGACCATAATTTCTCAATATTTCAAAAACTAAAACATTTCCCCCCCAAGAAACCTGCTTTTATATTAAATTTATGCTTCAATTGTGAGTAAAAGTCTTTTACAGTTTATATTTGTATAAAACACATTCAGTAAAATATTTGCATGCTTGTTACATTACATCTATGGCTTTCTTTCAGTGTCGACCTGCTGTGTTCCTTTTGGCCGTATGGTCTGTCGTCATGGCGACGTGGGATGATTGAAAAAAAGACACCCCCCCTCCCCTCTTTTTTTTTGTCGACTCCCCTTTAATGTAGCGCTCGGCTTCATTAGTCACAATGTGTGTGTGTGTGTGTGTGTGTGTGTGTGTGTGTGTGTGTGTGTGTGTGTGTGTGTGTGTGTGTGTGTAAGACAAGGTACAGAAGGGGGTGTTCTTTCTCTGGGATATACAGATAATACTTTCTTATTCAATATTTTTTCTTTATTTTTTTTTAATCAGCTGCATTTGAATAAAATATGATCTAAGAAGCTGATGCACACTTTTTTAAAAGATTACAAATATTGCAAATAACTGACAATATTTATATCACCTTATCCCCCCATCCTCCACTTCAGTCTTCAAGCATTTAAAAGCAATGAAGGTCATCGATCATTCAGAGCAAACAAGGGCTCTTAGAGGGGGGGTAAAGAAGAGGTCAGCTCTTTCGACACACATTGTACACACACAAGCAAAACACACAGAGGCAAAAAATGTCTGAAAACAACAAGGAGAGCTTGACGAAAACACCCACCCACAGAACAAGACAAAGAACGGGACTGGATTTTGATTGAAACGGAATTTAACTGAGGGATTGATTAATAGCACAAGACAAGACGATAGAGGTTCAAAACAAAAGACTAAAATGACACAGTCATACTGATACTGACAGCACACACACACACACATACAGTAATGACCCACAGAGAGAGAGAGAGATATTTCTATCTACGTGATATCTACGGTTTCCTCTTATTTTAAGCATCTTTGTATTTTCCAGAATTAAAATCCTCTAATTTGATTCCATCTGTTGACATTTTTATCTGAAAAAAAAAATGTTTAAAGGATTGACATTATCTTAGCAAGCTAGGCTAAATATGGAGGATGCTAACTGCAGGTTAAAGAAAGCAGCTTTCATTGAAGCTAACAATGAGCTAGCTAACATACACAACATGTGACAAAACTATCTTTTTTTTTCTTTTTTACAAAATATATACAAAAACACAGCAAACACAATCAGTTATCACATCATTAGCACTATCTGTTTAGCTAAAACAACCTGAGGAAATTATCATTTAATTCAATTATCAGTATTAATCACTCAGTAGCTTTTTACTAAACTATAGTATTTTTTTTTCTTTTTTTTCCGCATCATTGTTTATCCTGTCTGCAGGATCGCGTGTGGCCTGGAGCCTATCCCAGGAGAATTGGGTACTAGACGGGGTACACCGTGGACAAGGTGTCAATCCATCGCACACCACACACACAACACCACACACACACACACACACACACACACTCATTCTACAAGCCCCGCCCCCGATAACCTTGCCCTCTCTGTTATTCCTGCTGTTATACCCCTATCTCACCTATGCAGTTTGACTATGCGAAGACCGACGCGCGGAAAGATGGAAACGTAATCACAGCGCCAAAACTCGCGGTGAATCATGTTGATAGGGTTATTAGTAGTTAACAGATTATGTGCTTCGCTGAGTGATGATTGTAGAATAATTATAAAGGTCTTGACTAAAACAACATGCATGAGGAAGCACAAAGGAGTTTTCATTTTTTGCAATGGAAAAGTCCTCTAACTAGTTACTTTTATCAGAAAGTAACGCAATAATGTAACTGAATACTTTCTGAAGGCAGTAATTTTTAATTAGTTACTTTAAACGTAGGACGTCCTCCAACACTGCTACTAAGCCACTGTGTCACCTTTATTTCATATCCTACTAAGAAAAATTATATTATTATTATTAAGTATTATTGAATATATTGATTAGTTGACTACCAAGATTCTGTAGTAACAGCTAAAACATCTGCTAAAAGACTTGGACAAAGATATTTGTCAAAAACATTTGACAAAAATATATTTTTTTGCAACATCTGAAATAAATAACTGTATATTTATGATGAGAGAGAACGTCGGAACTCAATGATAAATGGAGAATTCAGGTTATTCCAAGATAGTGATCCATGCACATATTGTCCCCTGTATCACACACACTCACATGTCCTCATTCATATTATCTGCACGAGAACCACACGTACTGAAGAGAGGATTATTATTGTCATCAAATTCCCACACAAACAATTATGTGAGGCTTCACATACAGACATATGCCGTATTTCTGAATATTTTTAACAGATTTTTAATGTGTGTATTGAAGTCACTACTCCTGTAATGTTATTAGCATTATACTGTATCAGCACCTTTCAGATGTAATGGTTTTCCATTACCATTTAAATAATGTGAATGGTAGAACAATTACCGAGCTCCTTACGACGTGCGCGCTCACACGGATCACAAAAAGCCTCCCAGAGACATAAAGAGACTCATATATTAAAAGCTGAATGTTCTTCATGGTTGTTATTGAAGGGCCTTTTGAAATATTCACGATAGTGCACTATTACAATTCGCCCACATTTGCAGAGCTTTCTGTTGCTCGTGTTACAGACAGCAATTACACTGCAGGTTGGACGCAGTCACAAAAGTTTCTAAAGGTTCATCTAATTGAACTCTTAATGTGGGTTCAGTAAGGCAGTAGAATTTATGAATAACGTTTGACTAATCATGTTTTTTATAAGTTTAGACTTTTTCAAATTATTATATTTAAAATGATGATAACCAGACACTACAGTTTCAGTGTTGGAGGTTTCATGGCTAAATCTAACCAGATCTAATCTTCATTGATTGCACATTCCACCAGTAAGAGCAGAGTGTGAAGGTTTAATTAGCAGAGTATTAGCAGAGTTTTGCTTAAAATATTGCAATGCACACAACATTATGGGTGACATATCAGAGTTCAAAAGAGAACAAATTGTTGGTGCGCGTCTCGCTAGCGCTTCTGTGACCAAGACATCAAGTCTTTGTGATGTATCAAGAGCCACGGTATCCAGGGTAATGTCAGCATACCACCAAGAAGGACGAACTACATCCAACAGCAGTAACTGTCGCAAGAGGAAGCTGTCTGAAAGGGATGTCCGGGTGCTAACCCGTATAGTATCCAAAAAGCATAAAACCACAGCTGCCCAACTCACTGCAGAATTAAATGTGCACCTCAACTCACCTTTTTCCACCACACTGTATTTCCCACATCCGGGAGAGTTAAGGTGTGGAGAGGCCCAAAAGAAGCGTACCACCCAGACTGTTGCATGCCCAGAGTGAAGCATGGGGGTGGATGGTTTGGGCTGCAATATCATGCCATTCCCTAGGCCCAATACTTGTGCTAGATGGGCACCTCACTGCCAAGGACTACCGAACCATTCTAGAGGACCATGTGCACCCAATGGTTCAAACATTGTATCCAGAAAGCGGTGCCGTGTATCAGGATGATAATGTACCAATACACACAGTAAGACTGAGTGGTTTGATAAACATGAAAGTGAAGTTGAACATCTCCCAAGGCCTGTACAGCCACCAGATCTAAATATTATTGAGCCACTTTGGGGTGTTTTGGAGGAGCGAGTGAGGAAACATTTTCCTCCACCAGCATGACGTAGTGACCTGGCCACTATTCTGCAAGAAAAATATTGTGGCGTTTCAGTTTCTACATTACGTTAAACAGTAATTAATGAAACAAGGTCAATAATTGGTGTGACTCTTTGCTTAAAATACAGTATATTCTCAGGTACAAAGTGGGCAGCTTTATAAGGAAATGAGCTGCTTAGTTTTACTGAACTTCGTGCAGAACCAGTCATAGCCCTTATGAGGACTCTGTCACAACTGCTACGTTTTTCATTCATCCGAAACCTAGAAGCTTTTTGTTGTTGTTGGTCTAAAAAAGTGGATTTTTATATCATATGCTGCTTTTTTTTGGCCTACAGATATTTTCCTGTAAGATTTATTTTCGGAAATACTAATGCAATGTATTTTTGTACTGACTTAATGAAGTAATAAAATAATTATGTATAAAAAAAAGTAAAAAAAAACACAGGGTGTCTTTTGCATAGTACGGTATACGGCCAGAAATAGCAAAAACATGAATAAAAGAAGGGACAAGTGAGGGAGGGAAGGAGAAATAAAGCATTGAAAGAAGACAGAAAAAGAAAAAAGGATGAGGAAGTAAGGAACAATGACAAAAGAAAGGGTAAAAGAAAGGATGAAGAAAAAAATGGAGGAAGGAAGAATGGTAGTGTCATGCGCACTCCTAATGCGACCGGCACGAGGACCCGGAAGTAGTACGGTCGCGATTCAGGAAGCATAAAAGGAGACAAGATGGCGTTTCACATCGCTCAGTCATTGAACCCGCCCATGCTATCGCCGACACTACATCCGTCTATTCGTGAGTACTCACTTGGGTTTCGCTTTCGATTGAGTGTATGTTATAAGAACACGGGTTTATTTGTGTAAACTCTTGCTCTCGCGTCAAGAGAGTTCTAAAAATAAACAGCGTGGTTATCCTGCCTGCCCGCGCAACTTCCGCATTTGGGTTTACCATCCACAATACAGGGCTAACTGCTAGTCTTCTGGTCCGTCTCCGGTTGTCTGTGACAGAATGACTGAGCCATCAGAATTAAACACAGCAGATTACTCTTACCTCTGCAATGTAGTTAATTGGCATGCTAAGCTTTTCGAGCAGCTCTGCGGTGAAGTCGCAACTCTCCGCAGTGGCATCCAAGATGTTGCCCTGCGCCGTGAGGTAGTTACGGGAGGAGAATGCGGGCTTAGCCGGCTGTGCGGCTTCTGCGCCAGCACCCAACCCCCCCCCCCCCCCCCACCGGATAAATGCGATAGCACGGATTCAGACGTCACTTATTCTTATCTGGAGTTCATCCGTCAGCTAAAACTCACTTTTGAACATCACGGGATGTTTTGAACATCCGTGAGCCGTTACACAGCGGACTTCAGAACCCTCGCCGCCCAGACTGACTGGGGAGACTCTGCCCTCCGGATGGCCTACTACGAGGGACTGGCTGCACGCATAAAGGATGAGCTCGCCGGACGAGAACTACCAGCAACATTGGAGGGCCTTATTCAACTCGCCCTCCGAATCGACCAGCGTTTACTTGCTCGTCCTAAGCCAGCTCCTCGCACCCTGCCGCCCACCACGCCGTCACTCCCCCACTTCACGTCCCAACCTTCAACCTTCTTCTCTCAGACACCAGTTCCTGAAGCTCGCCCCTCTTTGTCTACTGCACCTACTGGACCCGTTGGTTAACTACCTCCCGCCGTGGTTGAACCTGGAGCCGGGGAACCCATGCAATTAGGGCGTGCCTCCTTAACCGCTGCAGAACGGGAACGCCGATTCAGAGAGGGACTCTGCGCATACTGCGGTTCGGCTGCCCACCACTGAGCAATCTGTCCTCTGCGACCAGGAAACGCGCAGACCCGGTGAGAAATGAGAGTGACTCACCGGGTTCCATCTCCCTCTCCACCACCCTGACCAATGATTCCCATCTCACGGTAAGAGTACACCTCCAGTTTGGCCACAAACGGGTTAGAAGTACCGCATTCATCAACTCCGGTGCTGCTGGTAACTTCATTGACTCTTCTTACGCCAAGAAACTGGGAGTAAAGATTGAGGCGTTATCCCAGCCCGTAAATATCACATCTGTCAACGGTTGGCCCCTCTCCTCTAGCCCCATCACCTTCCAAACCCAACCCATGACCATCGACCAACATCAGGAACAACTCCAACTCTACCTCACCCCCATCTCATCGCCTCCTCTCATTCTCGGACACCCTTGGTTACTTCGTCACGACCCACTCATATCTTGGACACAAAGTTGGATCCTACAATGGGGGCCGACTTGTTCTGAACTCTGCCTACGGGCCCAGGCTGGGGCGTGTTCTAGGGAGACCGAGGCCCCCGAGGTTGACACAGACAACATCCCGACAGCCTACCGGGACCTGGCTGAGGTGTTCTGTAAAAGACGGGCGACCCATCTACCTCCTCATCGTCCCTACAACCTTGTCATCGACATTCAGCCAGGTGCCGTGCCACCCTGCGACCACCTCTACTCATTATCTGCCACCGAGATTCAGGCTATGGAGGAATATGTTTCTAGTGGACTTTGCCAAGGTACTATCCAGCCTTCCTCCTCACCTGCAGCCGCGGGGTTCTTTGTGAAGAAACGCGATGGTAACTTACACCCCTGTGTCGATTATTGGGGGCTCAACAACATCACCATCAAGAACCGACATCCATTGCATCTTACTAACTCTACCCTGGACGCCCTCTCTGGTTGGACCTCCGGAGCACCTACAACTTGGTGCACATCAGGGAGGGTGATGAGTGGAAGACGGCCTTCATCACTCCCACTGGCCATTATGAAAGCTTGGTAATGCCATTTGGACTCTGCAACACCCCTGCTGTCGTCCAGCAATTCATCAATGATGTTCTAAGAGACATGTTCGGCCAATGGGTGTTCGTCTACCTAGACGACATTCTCATATACTCCCGAACTGTCCATGAACATCCTCCTTCATCCAGATGCCAACAAACCATTCGCTGTGGAGGTGGACGGGTCAGACGTGGGCGCCGGGGCCATTTTCTCCCAATGAGGCCCAGACCAAAAGCTGCATCCCTGCAGCTTCTTCTCCAAGAAATTTGACCCCACTCAGCAGCGATACGGAGTAGGGGACCGCGAACTGCTGGCCATAAAGTGGGCCTTGGAGGAATGGCGACACTGGCTCCAGGGCACCAGAGAGCCATTCATCATCTGGACTGATCACCAGAACCTCATCACCATCCATACGCTGAAACAGTTTAACCCCAGACAGGAGCGGTGGGCTCTGTTTTTTGAAAACTACAACTTCCATCTGTCATACCCCACGCCTGTTCAACCACCCACCAAGATCCTTGCACCGCTCAGCTGGGATATAGAGACGAGGGTTCACCACGCACAGGCTGTGGAGACTGAACCGGCAGGTGTGCCACCTGGGCGACTCTATGTGCCCGACGTTGTCAAGGAGGTTCTTCAATGGGGGCATTCCTCCCTCCTCTCTGGCCCGGAAGGTGACGCACTCTACAATAAATCCAACAGAAACATGAGGAGGGACATTGATGAGTTCGTCCAGGCGTTCCCAGTGTGCGTCAGGGCCAAGGACAGCAACCAACCATCACCAGGAGAACTTCAACCACTCCCTGTTCCCCGTCGGCCCTGGATACACATTGCCGTTGACTTCATCACGAGCCTGCTAGTTTCCAAGGGAAAAAACACCATTCTCACTATTGTCGACCGGTTCTCCAAAGCTGTCCACCTGGTGGCCCGCCCCGGACTCCCGTCAGCCAAAAACACAGCCAAACTGATATTAGAACACATAGTCCGCCTGCATGGGTTCCCAAGGGACACCGTCTTGGACAGGGGGCCCCAGTTCACATCGTGGTTCTGGAAGGCCTTCTGCCGTCTGATCAATTCCACCTGTAGTCTGTCTTCTGGATACCACCCACAAACGGTCAGACGGAACGGACCCACCAACAACTGGAGTGCTACCTGAGGTGCTCTGTCGCTGATCACCAGTGCTCCTGGGCCCGCTACCTCATTTGGGCAGAACTGTCACATAACCTTCACGTCTCCTCCGCCACCAATCTAAGCCCATTTGAGGCATGCCACGGTTTCCAGCCTCCGATGTTCGATCATCAAGAACCGTGGTTGAAGTACCGTCTGCCCAACAGTTGGTCTGCCGGTGTCAACGGCTCTGGCATCAAGCAAATGACGCCATCCGATGTTCCAACACCCGTTATACCCTTCAACATCGCCATCGACACCCTCAGGGACGACTGTTCCAGATAGGTGACAAGGTATGGCTATCTACCAAGAACCTACACCTACAGACAGAATCATGGAAATTCACCCCCAGATTCATCGGCCCATACCGCATCACCCTCCGGATTAATCCTGTCACCTACAGGCTACAGCTGCCTGCGGCACTACGGATTCACCTGGTATTCCACATATCCCAACTCAAACCCTTCACCACTTTCCCTATGGAAAGAATAAATGAATGAAGGGAGGGAAGAATATGGATGCAAAGACAGAAGAGAGGGAGGAAGGAAAAAATAGAGGATAGAAGGTAGAGAGTAAAGAAGGAAGAAAGGAAGGAATAAAAAGGAGAGCAGATAGAAATGTACTCTTTTCAATGTTAAATGTTACTAAATCATAAAACCTTGCTGAAAAGAAGCACAAGGCCTATCTTGTCTTTTAGGGATTAAGCCTAGCCATAAAATGAAATGGCTTTTTAAACCAGATTAATGCTAAATCAATTTCTAAGATTTAGCTTAAACTAGATTTACACAATACAGTATGATTTAACTCCAGGAATGAATGAAGGTTTAAATGAAATCTCCGAAAAGAAAGTTAAAACGAGATACAGATTATTAGTACCACATCAGTCAACCTCAATACACATCAGCAGCTGCCCCGAATGACATTTCTAAGAATATGGACACTTTCCAGGAATGCTTTGTAACAACATTCCTATTTCCAATGAGAGCTGAAAGCTTGGCCTATTAGTAGGAAATACGCCAGAAAGCAAACAGCTTTCAAAGAGAAAGCTGTTTGAAGTATGTATTGAATATCCAAAAAAAGTCACATTTTGCAGCCAGCAGTCACTACAAAACAGCAGAAATCCCTGTTATCAGACGTGGTCTTAAGATAGCAAACTTAACCAACGACACAACCAAACTTGCACAAACAGATACAAATGGTTGAGGTTAAGGGTGAGAAGTGAACAGAAGCATATGCTCTTCCTATCTGTCTAATAAAAATCTAATAAGTATGTATGTGCAAAACAAGGAAGACTGGCCCATTGCACCCATGTTCATTCCATCATAAATATATGCAGATGCTTACAGTCTTACAGTGTGTAGACTCGCTGTCGGCAAAAAGAGAGACAGAGAGAGAGTGAGCAAGAGATTATTTCCCATCAGCCGGATGCAGTGATCGATAGGACTCTAGGCAAGGATCCTCTCCTGAGGCTTCAGCATAAATCTCCAGCCATTATGATCAAGCAGTCCATCAGCGGCTCCAAAAGCCTCTGCTCTTTCCATCGTTCAAAAATGTTTTTTATTCATATTGTTGTGAGTGTTTTACCTGACCCCTTAATCATTGCAAAGAGCACAGTGACATCATAACAATGCAATAGCAGCATTTTAGGCTTGTCATAGCAAACATTGAGCAATTACATTTTAAATAGAGTAAAGGTGTACCAGGGGTACTCACTGATTCAGTTCCAGGTCTAGGGTGAACGTCTGGCCGAAGGCCTTGACCTGGAAGATGGCTTGGGCCAAGTGATTCTTCTGTAAAGGACAGAGCAGAAGTAATGTTTAGGGTTAGGTTCTTTTGGCGAAATCCTTTTATGAAAATACATTTCAATAAATAATACTGATCATGCATAGCACACCCTTACTAAAGAAATTCCCAATTTGAAATAATACATTATTGTTTTCCTATATTAACAGCTTATACAGTGGTGGCCAAACGTTTTCAGAAATTCAATGTTTTAATGGCATTCTCAAAATGTTAAAATAATGACCAACAAAATATTGAGAATAATTTGTTATTTTATTCTATAAAATTGCTTTACAGCAATCAGTATTTAATATGAAGTCCTGTAAAAAAGACAGCGTATTGATCGTTATTGCCTGCTTCACCAGTGTCCAACAATTGACCCAATTGAGGAAATGACCCACGCCATGGCTCCAGAAGCTGAATACCATTTCCACACAACTCTTCAGCCAAATAGACTAGAACTAACTGAAAGGGAATTTACCGGTTTTGTGCAGAACTATAATACATGGCATTTTGTGGTGTTGTGTTAATACTTTTGGCCACCAGTGATGCTCCACAAAATCTAAAACCTATAACAAACATATATATAAAAAAAATACATTTACGTAAAATTAATGAAAGAACTCTATATTGTCTGGGTTTTGTAGAAAGGTTTTCAACCACAGGAAAGTCTTCATTACAAATGTATTTATACTTTACGGTTTCTCAGCACTATGGCGAGTCAGTTCTCCGACTTATTAACTTAAGAGAGAAGAAAAAGAGAAGACGAAAAGAAATGACTGTTTATAGCTGGTATAATGCAAGTGATATCAGGAACTAACTTGTTTTACAGACATCCTATAAGAATAAAAGATAACGGCCTCCGGTAAAGTGCTCGCCCTATCATCTGGAGATCGCGAGTTCGATTCTCAGGTGATGCTGTTGCCTCTCGCAGCCGGAGGTCTAGAGAGAGCTGATTGGCCGAGCTCTCTCAGAGGAGAGGGATGAGAGGTACTTAGTGCTCCCACATTAATCACGGCTCTACAGCCAATCAGGGGCGTCTGTGAACTCGCGCAAGCGGAAGGAGCAGATAGTGCTGTCCTCCGAGTGTGTTACGCGAAAAGATGCAGTCGGCTGGCGTCACGTGGTTCGGAGGAAACACGTGATAGTCTTCGTGGTAGTAGTAGCGGAATGTGGGAGCCCCCTAGTGATGGGGAGGAATTGGAAATGACTGAAATAGGGAAAAAATTGGAGGAAAAAATAAAATTAATAAATAAAGATAATGTTGGATTAGATTTCAAGAACAGAAATCCACACTGCATGTTATTCCTTCCTTTGGTATCTTTCTATTTGCTGATTTGGGTAAAAGAATGATGGTATGAATGATTGTTCTTATTGTTCTCTCAATATGTCATTTGTGACTGATTATGTAGTTTTTTCTTTTTATATACCTAGCAGAAACGGGCTTCCATGGGACTACAACACCAATGTTCCTTTTTTATGCATAGCAAAAATAGAAATGTGTCTGAGCGCACTGCTCTGGGTAGGGGTGTGTTTCTGCTTTGTGGTCTAATTGGTTTTAATTCATTGCAGCTCTGCTGTGAACACAGGGGCTGGTGGCATTGTGATTGTGCCGCTGGTTAATTCAGCGCCCGCGTGGCCCCATATGGCTGAGGGTTTATAACAGCCCCCTCAGGGACAGAGGGAAAGCATTTGGCCCACAGCACATTGTTCTCATGGTGTGTGCAGGCGTGTGTGTGGTTAAGGAGGGAGCAATCGAAGTGTGTGCATAGACCGAAGTCCCAACCCTAATCTAACATTTCCCAAAGGAGCTACCAGGGCTGGAGGTAAAAGGGTGAAAGGGGGATCCTCAAAACGTCACCAGTGAATGAGCTATGACCGAACACCCTTCCCCCTGAACACATTTCTGCCCACGTGCCTAGAAGACACGCCCCAAATCCATCTATTGTCTCGTGCGGAGTGCTGCCTCTACACAAATTTCAAACCCACCTGGACCAGACTGCATTACCTTACACACATCGATCTCATTAAAGAGATCCAAAGTGTTTAGAGAGGGAAGGAACTGTGTAAGAGGAGAACAGAGTTTCCATTACAGGTTCTCCGTACGCACCTTTTTTTTTTTCATCCATTGATTATACTGTAATCATGCAGCCTTTCCCTATTCTCATCTCCAAACCCACACTAAATTCTCTCCACTGCAGTTTTGTTGATGCTCCAATTAAAGAAATGCTAAATACAGAAAGCTATCAGACCCCGATCTCCGCATCGATCAAATGCTATAAATAAAATGCCTCGTTTGCCAGCCTAAAAACAGACCTGGCTGCACGATAGCGGGCATGTTTTTAAGGGCATTTGAAAACGTTGAGAAGCATTTTTAATGTTTTAGTGAATACTCCTCAGGCAGGAAGCTCTAACTGCTGAATCATGAGCCATTACATTCCACTGTGATTTTCTAAAACACTGATTCGGGCAGTTTAGATCAACTTGGTATAAACAGAATGAATGTTCGGCAGCTAAAAAGGAAACTTCTCTTTGTTTTTTTTTGTTTTTTTTTTGATTCCCGCAGTCAAAAGTTTGACATAATCAATACATATAATATACTACGGAGCCTCTTAAGGGACATAAAAGAAAAAAAGTGTTAGGAAGGCTTTTGGTGAGTTTAATAAATCCCGCCTTCTGGATATATATATATATATATATATATATATATATATATATATATATATTTTTTTTTTTTACAAGAATTTCCATCCATCCATCTATCTAACAACCTCTGTAGTCCAACTAGGAACCATGGAGGCCAGTGGTGATTACCATTGTATTTACTTCCAATTTACAGCAGTGGTAGGACCAGTCAATATTCACATATGCATTCACACTCTACGGACTATGGGAGGAAACCGAGTACCCAGGGAAAACCGGTGAGCCTTCTATGCTATCATTGTTACAAGAATTCAGTCTCCTTTATTATTGGTTGGAAACCAAGAGGACAACAGGAGGACTTAAATTGTGTTCTTATATGCAGTTTACCAAACCTGATGTATATGAGTCACTCAAGGTTTTTGCGAGATCTTGCAAAAGTTTTGCATGATCTCACAATAAACTATATTTTTTCTTCTACATTATTGTTTTTTTTTATTGATTTTTGTATTCAATGTATTTTTAAGAGGTTAAAACTATTATTTTAAATGTATTTAATGGAATATATTGGTTCAATGAGGGCCCTGGTTCTTCCGTTCCAGGCCGTGGATGTGTATGAATTATAAAAAAATATTGTCTATGTAAATAGAGAAAAACACAAAGATAGAAACCTTAACTTTTTCACCATCGAGTTGTGTCATACCTCAAACATACCAACTAAACGCATCATCAGTTGGAAGTAGGGTTTATGTTCCCTTATTTAGGCACATGTTAAGTTATCAAAGCCTATGAGATGTCTGTACAATATACATGATACACATTAAATCTATATAATCTATTTAATGAATTTTAGTTATGTATATATAATGTATTTAGTTTCTCTCTAGTTGCTGCAGATGTTGGTGTGATTAGTGATAATTCATGAATATTAAGCTTCTAGTTAAAGAGTTTAATGATATGAAAAGATTAATCACAGCCAGCCGTTTCAACGCCTTTTATATTTATGACATGTCTGTAATCTCAAGATTCTGCAACATCCTCCACTTTCCCATGGGAACGCAGTAAGGATTCAAGACTAAAACTAGAACTTGCCTCTGAGGTCATGACATCTGTCTGCCAGTTATGGATGGAAAAAGGGACACAGATACAACACCAGTCATGCTAGCACTTTCAGCAAGAAAACACACCTGATAACGTTACATCATCTTAGACAACACTTAATACTCCTTAATAACTTCTTCTAAGTTGCTCCGAATTAGCTCTTTCATGGCTAACGAGCTTCTAACACAAGGCTAAATCTTAAATTGCTCACTAAACCCTGATCAAGGGCACTACTTGGTGTGTGGAACAAGTGATTAAAGACTCTACATAGCGCACTAGCTTTCCATTTCACGCTACTTGGGATTCGACCCTGGAACAATTATTTAGCTATTAATTAGGAAGCTTGAAATAGCTCAGTATTAGTTAATGTTACTTGCACATAGTTTCATGAAGCATAAAACACAGCACATTCCATAGCATCATTCCATTTGCAACACAAGCCCTGAACGCGCTAATGTCATCACTAGCAAATGCCACCAGATCCAAAAGCAACCACATATTTGTGGTACAATTGGACGTGGGGTACGTGAAGTAATCACATTATGAGAAATCAAATTTTTTCAAATAAATGCCCTTTCAGGTTGCAAAGTCCACGATAACACACTGTATGTAAAATTATCAGCGGAATAGCTATCAATTGCATTAGGCAATCCGGTAGATCATCAGGTAATCATCAGGTAAAATACACCTTAAACCTAATTATCGACAAAAATGCATAACGTTATAACGTTATAATGGGATGTCAGGGTAGTCACGTGTCTGCAAATGATCAATATAGTTTGAACTAAGAAGCCAGTAGCAGTGCAAGCTTGGATATTTAGCGAGGCTAGTTTTGCTATGTGTAGGCAGCATAAGATGAGAAATGCTAAGCTATCTAATGATTAATTACAACACAGGCTACACATTACAATTACAAACTAGGTTTGAGATCGCCGTCATCGTCTATAGCGCATAATCCTGTATACAGGTGCGCAGGGGGGCATGGATCCTATCCCAGGAGTCTTAGGGCATGAGGCAGGGTACACCCTGGACAGAGTGCCAATACATCACAGACCACAGAAATACACATGCTCATTTTCACACATATTCACATCTTCGGGCAATTTGGGAATGCGAATTAGTCTAATCTGCATGTCTTTGGACTGTGGGAGGAAACCAGAGTACCCGGAGGAAAACCAGCAAGCACTGGGAGAACATGCAAACTCCATGCACACTGAGACGGGAATCGAACCTGGGCAGGAATTGAACCCAGACCCTGGAGGTGCAAGGCGACAGTGCGACCCACTAAGAAAATACTAATAGAATCACTTATCAGTCTTTTAGCAAAGTTACATCTAAATGTGTTTTAAATAAGTAATCGTACCACATTTGCGAAGGTTTCAGTAATAACTCATTCTCCTCATGTGAGTTACCAAACAGTATCACAGCACAGATGATTTACATTCAGTGACGCCTACAAAAGTTTATAAAAAGCAAAGCTCACGGAGGTGAAAATGACAAGACGATGACTAAACAGAGGATGAACACCGCCTAAGCATGCCGTGCACTAAATCTCTTAGTAATCAGGCTCAGCAACTACAGCGGTTCAGCTTCCGTAGCCATCGCGAACAGTTCAATGTTTTACAGGGTGTTATTCATTTTGTCCCAGAGGTTAATAGCTAGTCTCATTTGTCTCCACTGTGCAGTGTTTTCTGTCATATCATTAAACAAGCTTCATGGGAGTTTCACAAAATGTTAGGGCACTAACCCGTAGTTAATCACCGATCTGTGGAGGCTCTCATTAGAGCGTCTTTTTAGACGTGAAGTTACATGGACTCAAGAGATCTTGAAGGACTGGAATGGATTCAGGGAATTTTGCGAATGTATTTGCGATTTCTTGTGTAAATGCTTCTACACATGATTTATGACTAAATTAGTTTGTAGCCAGTTTGATAAATGAGGAACGGTGTAAACGATGTATATGTAACCATGGTAAATGAATGTACATAAGTAAATACTTTTTCACAGCAAGACTGACAATTTGTGAAACAAATGTGCATTTATTTATTTATTTATTTAAATACGTTTTAATACTAAACTATATACTTAAAAATTACATATCGCAGTTTACATCGCAATAACATCATTTGTCAAAATGAGCGTTCAAAGTGTGATTTTTCTTTTTCTTTTTTTTTTACCAAACGGTAAACAGAATAAATACATAAATGCGAACACACTTCGTTTACAAATAGTAAACATTAGAGATTTCTAACAAATTTCTCACAGGTGAATATTTTTTGCATCCTAATTTTCTAGACAGTAAATACTTTGCATAAGGATATTTTTCGAGTCGATCAAGTACAGCAGAACATTTTGTTAAGATGCAAACCGTCCCATTAATTGATATTGATATTTAATTGGTATTAATTGATAACATTTTTACAGTACAAGTCGACATAGTTGTTTAGACTCTCTTCTGCCCTCTAGTGGCATTCATAGGATATGAACTTGCAACCTTTTGTTCGCCAAGTGTCTAAAGCACTGAACCACGACACGACAACAGATTCTGTTTGTATAAGAAAGTCACATCTTTGAAATGGAAATGTTTTCGATCGTCCTCAAATCAAAGCTAAGTATAAGTGCTCCTCCCAATCCTTCACCAGAGAGCTGTAAAGACTGTTTGCGCCCATTATTGATTCAGATTTACTCAATCACTAGATAAACAGCTGAAGTGTAGAGCTGGAAAATAACCAAGACAATTCGGTTATCCCCCATCAGAAACCACATCGTAACCGATACAGCACATTAGCGAGATGAATCAGCTCTAAAGGCGGGCCAACCCCATCCTGACATTAGCGCATGCACACGCAAACGAAAGGTTATAAATAAATAAATCAGAGAGGAAAATATGGCCCTGGGCTCAGAAGTGCGACGACACAGACGCCCCGACTACGCTGCTAGTGAAAGGGGACGCAGGGATTAAAACTGCTAATCCACTTATCTCGCTGCTATTGGTATCAGTTCGTCCACACACTAATGATATGCTCAGTAACCTTGAGACATTAAAAAGAGGGATTTTCAAGCAATCCCAGTACAAACAACGTCTACAAAGGAGCTGCTCATAAATATTCACATTTTAGAGAATAAGCCGCCAAATCATATTTGGTTGCATTTAAAAGCAAGACACTATTGATACAAGTGATTTTTCGCAAGAACTTAGTTTTTATTACATTTGCAACATCTGATCTTATGTTGTAGTAAATAGATTTATTTTACTGTTTGTTGTTCACTTGCAACCATAGTGTTATCTGTTACTTAACAAGCCTGAAAGCTTTTACGCTCCACCCACTTTATATAAGCCACAATGTCATATATCCCTGAAAAACCTTGATGGCTCATTTTATAAGCTCTTACACCACCAAGTTTCCAAACAAATCATAGGATTTCACAATTTTGTTAAAAAAGAAAAATTATTAAAAATTTTTGAAAAAACAGAAATACTGTAAAAACTATTTGTAATTTATCTATATAATCTCCTGCTACTCTAATGCACCTATCCCAGTGTTGCACTAGTGCATGGACACCATCGCGGTGGACAGTTTTCTCAGTACGCCAGCGCCATGATCGGATTGTCTGCTTCACATCTGAAACGCTGGCCTCCCAGGAGCTCCTTTAACGGCCCATACATGTGGAAATGGTTTAGAACCACGTCAGGACTGTACTGGGGATATGGCAATAACTTTCAGCCGAGTTCCTGTAACCTGCAAGTGGTGTCGGTGAATGATGGTGTGCACTGTTCCCACAGGCAGATGCATCTCTTCTGCAAGTTGGTGAAAAGTCATCTGCCGATTTTCACGGATATATATTTAGTATTTAGTGAATATTTATAGTGAATATTTAGTGAATATTTAATGAATATTTATTGCAATGTGCTTGGCCAGGATCATCATTCACGGATGTAAAGACTTTAAAACATGTGCACCATTGAAATGATGACCAGATCTTCAACAATATAGTGTTCACTAGCTGAATGTTCATGAAATCTTCCTTCTGAACAATAATATTCCAACATACAGTACCTCTATCCTTTAATTATTATTTCTTGATATTCCAAAAAACCTCTGTTTGCTTCACTTCTCAGTGACATAAACACGTGAATTTGTCCATATTTCATCATTCGCTTCACATTTCTGTTATATGTACACACTGTATTTTAAATGATTGTCTTGTCAATCAAACAGGACACAAACACATGGTTTTACTAAGTAGTGTGTTGATTCATGCAGTCAAAGTAAAGTGTTTTTCCTCTATTTATTGGAGCCTCATTAATGGGCTAGATTAGTGCAGTAGCTAATGTTAATGCTCTGTGCGGCAGCGTTCCATTAGCATGATAAACGGTTAATGAAGGCAACAATATGGCAGATGTTTCAACAACATTTCATCTGCTCTCCGCTTACGTCATCATCAGCCTATGAACGTCAATCTTACATGATCAAATAAGCACAAAAAATGCTTTAATAAATGAGAGTAAAAGCATGGAGAGAGCTTCCTAGGCCCCTCTGAACAAGTTCACGCACTCACTTTATTATTCTAGTTTATCCCAGAGCATTGTTGGACTCTCACATCTGATTGATCTGAAGGTATTGATTAATCTTCTGTAGTACCAGCTGCAATTCAAGTGAAAGGTTTCTATGGTAACAGCTGATTTACAGCGATGTGAATGCCGAACATGACAAACAACGTAATTAACGTTCATGGAAGGAGTCTCCAATGTCAGCGCAATACAAGCTTTTTTGTGTTTTGAATTTTTTTTTAAAGGAGAAAGAAAATTAGAAATTGGTGATGGAACAACGATGTTGATGATGGTGATGTTTATGCCTGTTATAATAGGGATAACAGAAACTTGATCTCACAGATGCTGTAAAATGTTTTTGATTAAAAAGTATGTTATTCAGTAGTAAATAAGAAATTTTAATAATAAAATAAGAGGAATAAAATACTTCAGAATGTGCCTTTATAGAAGAATAACCAATGACAGGGTGATCACATAGACTCCTCTTGATTACACATTGAGGCGTTGATTATTTTTCTAAAACAACATTCATTCATTCTTCATACCGCTATCCCAGGTTTCTTAGAGCACAGGGTGGGAGACACCCTGGATGGGGTGCCACCCCAGTGAAGGGCACAAACCACATAAAACTATACACACATTTACCTGTAATATACACACAATTTATCTCTATATACATTGCACAATACTACAGTACTGCTCTTTTTTGTATAATTTTGTGTCATTTTGTGTCATTAGTATATTCAATTCTGCCAATTGTTATGAACATTACCTGCTATATCCCTGCTATTTTTTTTCCTTTTCCACTTCATAATCGCATTATGCATATGTGCAGTCACTGCATAGCCATGTTGTATATAAATGTTCAGTATATAACCAATACCTTATAACTTGCACAATGCTTATATGTGCACTGATGTATAAACACTATTTGCACTTCTAGTAGATGCTAAATTGCATTTTGTTGCTGAATACCTGTACTATCCAATGGCAATAAAGTTGTACCTACCTACCTACCTACACTCACACAATCATACACCACAATCAATGTGGAAACACCAGTCAGCTTAAAACTAACAATTTAGGACTGTAGGAGAAAACCAGAATGCCCAGCGGAAACCCACGAAGCATGGGGAGAACGTGCAAACTCCAGGAACAAAACCCTGAGATTGAGATTCGAACCCCCAGCCCTGGCGGTGCAGCCATGCTAACCGCTGAACCACTATGTCCCCCCCCCATTATATTCCATTATATTCCATTATATTCCTTACTTATAATAATGGTGTACTTACCAGTGCTTTGGCACTCTATACTCAGATCATCACTGTGGTTTGATTTGGATACAGTATGACAGAAACATGTGTATACTGTATAGTGTGTTGCATTTTGTAAGGGCGCACGCGCATCCTTTGTTTGCCAGTGACGCGCGCGCTGGACCTTCTATACACTTCATCAAGAAAAAAAAAAGACAAAAGAAAAACAGAAATATAGTCGAAGTAGTATAAAAAGGAGTAACCTGGCAGGTCGATGGAGAAGAAAAATGCAAACGTAAACAACCTTTGAGAATGAACTTTAGTGATGCAAGCTCACCTGGTCGCTGCCTGGGCTCGCGCGCACCCGTGTACTCAGATCGTCATGCGCGGTCTGTCCGTTATCCGTGCGATAAACCAAGCGCACCGGTACCGTGCTCTCTTTCCCGATGAACCTGCTATCATCACGTAAGGCCCTCGTTTTCCCCAGGACGCCTCCTAGAATAAACAGATACCAAAATATGATCATAATGTCCGTATGTGTGCATACGCATGCGCGCGTCTATTAGGATCACAGCTACGGTAATAGAATAAAAGCAGGTCCTGGATGCAGTTTATTACAGGTTATGGCAGTAAATGGATTTTCATTCTGTCTGCCATGACTGTTTACATCCATCCGTGCACAGTTTGTTCACATTAGCAGTCTATGTATTATAATAAATACATGCAACATAACATGCTAATGCAATGCTTTTTACTGATTAAACATAGTGCACATAAAAAAAGATAGGAGAAAAATCGCGTTACCATTGGTGGAATGTCGCGCGCTCAGACACAGCGCTCCGCACACACACCAAAGCCAAAGCCCCAGTCTGGAAGCCATCACCGTCATCATCATCAGCATCAGCATCAGCACCGAAATCCTCTCCAGCACAGAGCACGAACCCCGATTGTTTTTTGTTTGTTTTGTTTATTTATTTTCTTAATCGTATCCTTTTCCGCTTGGTTAAAGACAATGGCGGCTCACGCGCGTCCCCCCGCGTGCTCCGTTCTTCTGGCCGACGCGCTCTCTCGTGCTGGTTGCCATTAGCGACGCTGGCGCAGCCTCCGCATCGCGCGCGCTGTAGCGGGACGGCGACGAGTCGAGGCGAGTTTCAGCTCTTCCTCCGCCGGAGCCGCCTCCTCCTGAGAGAGAGAGAGAGAGAGAGAGACGCCTCACTGCAGAAACGCTGTATGAATATACATGAGGCGCATAAACGGAGTTGCGCGCGGGGGACGACGGGTAGTGTAGTACAGTGCAGAGAGCCTGGTTGCTGCTGCCTCGTGGCCCACCTGCCGCCACGGTGTGCGCAGCGCTTACCACGTGACCGCACCCCCAACCCGAGCATTGCGCAACAGTGGCAAATAAGCTCGTGCACCCAGCTGTGACCCCAGCTGTTCGTCAGGACTGTGAAGCTGCTATACAGGAGCTTAAATGATTATCTAATAATTCTGCAACCAAAGACCCATCAGATATTCTGTAAATACACAAGCAATACAAGCAACTGTGATTTTTATAATAAAATTTCTAACATATCGATTTTCATTCTTAAATAATCTGGAATTAAATCATAAACAGATAAAACTGCAGTTATATCATATGGATCTTACAGAATACGTAATTTTTTACTCTTATTAATGGAAAAATTACACACATACATACATATATATTTATTTCTATTTAAATTTTATGCTATTCAGTAACTTTTGTAAATCTGCATATTCCAACCTAAATGCTGATATTACCTTTCTTAAAAATATTTTTTTGGAAATTTTATTTCAGTTTAGTTGTGTTCTCTAGTGCAATTTTCCTTTTATTGTAGTGAAATCTTTCTATTCTATGTGTTCTACAACATTCTCTCTGTCCATTTTAGATTACGGACAGTCGTGTGAGCATTCCACTGCATATCATATGGAAATAACATTTTATATAATTTGAATTTTTCATAAAATTATAAAATAAAAATGAAGAAGGAGCATGGTAACTCATGGTCATGGGTTTCTTCTCATCTTTTAAATATACAACAGGAATAATAAAAAATAAATAAATAGGTTTATGTATGTTATTCAGTAAATTTGTTGTGAGGTATAAAAATGGCTGTGTGGTTTTCGTCTTAAAAAGCATAACCAATTTATTTGAAATTCCTTACAGACAGAATGTCTAAGAAAACAAACAAATAAATAAACAAAACAAGATTTAAGTCAAACCAATGAAATATACAAACCTGAATCAGGTCTGATGTTAAAAATAAAGGTGTTTTGTGTGCTCTTTTATTTATTGATTGATTTACTTATTTACTGTATTTATTACTTTCTAGACTTGTCCTACTCAGCCTTAACAGCAAGTCAATGCAAATATGGACAGTGAAAATAAAAGATCAGAGGGATTAAAATCCCTTAAATGAATTCAGCTTTTCTGCCAAGAGTGATGCGTGTATGGACAATTCTCCATTATGTAAATTTTTATATATTTTTAATCACCAATTGTTTGGTCATATTGTTCCAGCTTTTGTTATTCACTATCATTCTTTTAAGTGGATTTGGTTATAATCTTACTTGGATTCAGCTTGTTTACTTTTGACCTAAAATGACCCCTGTCCCAAGGCTTGCTGAAAGCATGTTTAACAAACATAAAAACTGTGTGAAGATGGCTTATCATTCAAATCACAGGTTTAGATTAATGCACAGTTGATACTGTAATGTAGGAAATGTAGCAAACAGATTGCAATTTACCTCACAGACAGTAGAGGGATCTGCTGCTCCCTTAATCCAAATACTCCATTGCAACCCATTGAATTTATTTTATTTAATGTCTATAAGAACGTCACAGGATACCGTAATTGCTCCAATACCTGTAGCACGGGAACAACAACGTGACCTTTATGTCTGCTCAGTGTTTTTATAAATTACTGAGTAAAATCCAAATTAATGAAAATTAATTGGACATGAATTATAAGGAGGAGCAACAATTAATCACATAAAATCAAATCCATAATATAGACCTGTATAATTCTATAATTTTCTAAGGGCTGCAATTTATTATAGGTAATATTGTGTATGCATAGTTTGGAAATGACTGAAATCAGAAGTTCACATACCATTAAGTCATTAAACCTTATTTTATATCCATTCCACTGATTTCCTGTTAACTAACTGTAGTTTTGGGAAGTCGGATAGGACATCTACTTCATGCATGACACAAGTCATTTGGATAGCATTATTTCACTTACAATTCAAAACTATATCACAATTTCAGATTTTCCAATTCAAAACTATACTTTACATACACTTGGTTGACCGTGCCAGCTTGGAAACTTCCAGAAAATGATGTCATGGCCTTTTGACATAAAAGACTAACTGACACCGATAATCAAATAAAGCAAATTACCACTCTAATGTTAAAAACGTTTAGTTATGGGAAAATATTTAAGTATTTCTATCCATCCAGGAACCTCTGTAGTCCAACTAGGGACTGTGGAGGCCAATGGAAACCATTGTACATTTGTACAACCGTGGTAGGACCTCCTGTCAACATTCACACGCACGTTCACACACTACAGCCAATTTGGGAATCCCAATTAGCATAATCTGCGTTTTTTTGGACTGTGGGAGAAAATGCAGAGACCCTGGAGGAAACCCACCAATAATGGGGAGAACATGCAAATTCCATGCACACAGAACTGACAGGGGAATTGAAACCAGCACGTGGCGACGGCGCTAACCACTAAGCCACCGTGCTGACCAATAGTGTTTAATTGTCTAAAACCACAGCAATTTGTCAATACCCAAGAAACAAGCTATGTCTTATTATATAATGTATGCCGTGCTGCTGAAAAAAAAACAACTATACATCTTTGGTTAAAAGAAAAATATTAAATAAAATTTCCAGTGTCATAATTCTGTTCATCATTAGCCTTAGATTATTTCCCACATCTACCAGACGTCTCTGTGAACGAGCCGTTACTATACAAACTATTACACATTAATATAAGATTGTGATTAAAATGACAGCGAGCTTATTATAGACAATAAGTACAGACCAATCACAGAACTTACAAAAATATTTATCACCATGATTATGCAATTCTCTATAGATGTTCATTTTAAGAGTTTTTAATACTTCTTTTAGTACAAGAAAATGCTCATTCTCTATACTGCTTATCCTGTTCAGGGTTGGGCCCGGGGGACCCGAGGCACAAGGCAGGATAGTCCCTGGACAGGGTGCCAATCCTTTGCAGGGGCCGTACAAGATTTTTTATATTATAGCTATTAGAATTAGAAACTGTTTGCTAGCCAAAATTTCCCTATTATACTGAAATGCATTGAAAGTAATATTTTATTCTGTGCAATCCCTTCTACAAATATGTGCAAAAATCATTCAGTTTGTACATGTGCAGTCTAAACATAGTTTAACAGCCAAAATGTCAAAATGACTAGTTAAACTAATTTGTAAGACAGGTTTCATATTGCTTATCTTCTGTTTACTGCAGAATTTATTTCACACGGAAATCTCTACAAAATCTCTCTCTATATATACAGTTATACATGGAATGATGTTCTTGTACCTTTATATAATATGTCACTTTTTTACATATATAAAATAATAGTTAATATCTCTGTCCCATATTAACCACTTCTCAACAGCTCATTCATATAGAAGCTCTCTCTCAGAGGTATAGAGGAAATATTGAATCATCTGGGACACACATACACATGCTTTGCTAATGCTCATTTCATAGTCAGTGTCTATTTTTCTACTAATTCTAGAAACCCTTAAAATCCTCCTCCATGTCATCACTGGACTGGAAGAGCCCTCCTAAGTCTAGAGCAGATGCTGAGAGTGTGTGAGACTTGGAGTCTTCTCTGAGACCCTGAAGCGTCTGGGATTCTACGGGGAAATCTACAAAAATCCAACCCATGGACTCCGATGGTGTGTTTCGTTTCCGCCTCCATGCCCGAACTTTTCTTTTCAAGACTCCAGACGGAATGCCTGTGTCCGATGAGGACAATGTCTCTGTGACCGGGTGATGTGCAACATTGGGTGTTATGCTTGTATTACAGTCAGGTCTCTCTGTTGTACGTTCTCTAGCATCTAAAAGTAACTTTGGTACAGTCTGAATGTCTAACACTGCAGGCGACTCAGACACCACATGAGACGTTCCTGCACCAAGTGAACTGCGGGTCACATTGAAACCTGCAGGATCTGATAGTCTAACAGAAAGTCTGCTTTGTGAAGTCCTCCGTTCAGATAGTGTGTGTGATGAAGTTCCGGTCCTTTCCAGACGCTCAGAAAGACACTCTTGTCTGGTGTTACACAAGGGTGTACCGAAATCCTTCTGTAAAGCAGCATTAGAACTGGATTCCCATTCAAACGATCCCCGCTTTAACTGGGATTTCTGAAATGCCCCCGATTGTCCTGCCAAGTCTCCTTTAGGACTGTGGGAGAGTTCTCTGGAACGCTTGCGTGCTGAACGTTCAGTGTTGTAAGAGCTCCAGAGCGGAGTCTCGTCAGTCACATCCTCCTCTTCAACCCCCGTTTCTCGGTCTTTCCTCACGACTGGTCCTGGAATGATGAGCGGGGAGGTGACACTGCACTTCACCCTGCAGGAGAGACATTGGAAATAGTTCCAGTGCATTAAGGTGCATGTCAAGTTCATACACTGTACATTGTCTTTATGTTGTTTATATACAGTACTGAGAGGAAAAAAAATATTTCTCCTGAAAGATCAAGATTTGCAACACAGCATAGTGAAACATGATGTGTTACATCACATAACCTATAACAGCAATTATACTGGTGAGCAGCAAAGTTCTTAGCAGCATAATACTGGAAATATGAGGGGCGTTCAAATCAAACTGGGATTTTTGATAACGCAGAATAACAGAACACATTTATGAGAGTAAAAAATCCCTTATAATCCCCTGCTACACTAATACACTTATCCTAGGGTAGAAAATTCTCTCAGTAGGTCAGAGCCATGATCTCACTGGAATGTGGCAATAACTCAGCCAATAATAATTTATTATATATAACGGGTCTGCTCACGCAGATAGATGCATCTCTGCCACAAGTTGGCAACAAGTTTTGTTCATTTGGAAGTTGAAGGATCAGTCGCTGAATGTTCACAGGACGATAGTAGTCCGCTCTGAGCGATCTCAGCCGGGATCATCAATCACAGGAGCGCGGCCTTCTTTAAAACTTTTGCACCATTCAATTGTTCAACTGCGGCTAAGAGTCTTATTACCATAATATAATATTAATGCTTGCAGCCTTCTGTAAATGTCCATTCATTTTACAGCACCAAGTTGATGAGACATTTATTTATTTATTTTTAATGGACGATAGGCAGAAAAATTCTCATGTGGTTGTGTATTTTTTGTCATGTTTTATAAGCAGTTTGAGGCACACGATAATCACACAACCATAGCAATGTGCTTCAATTACACATCAATTCTTTTTAAAGCTTTGTAGTTAAAAGCAATATTAAAAACCAGTATTTATCCAGTCCAAGTTTTAGTATTCACCCTTAATAGCTAACTGAATCCCTGAGCATGCGTTGGAGTCAGGGATGATGATGTAACGTGTGTGTGTGTTGGTCATGAATGGAAATACCTTTTCATTTGAGGGCTGATGTGTACAAAATCACAGGTGAGTCCTGAGATTACTCTATCCACCACCAGGTACTCCTCACTTGTAGAGAAGGTCTGATGCTGCTCACTTTGCAGGTGCTGTAAATCGAGGCACAAATCATAAAAATCAGTCAGTCAAGAATTCATAAATTGATTATGGTCAATATGTAAAGATTATTTCAGGAGATGAAATGTTGCAGCTTTTGCACTGATGGTTGTTTTGTACTCACGGCTTTCAGGTTGTCATACTTGACGATGCAGCATTCACAGTAGCCCCCTTTCCTCCGACCCTTTCCCTCACGACCTCGGTGTCTGTCCTTCCTGCTCTTCTCCCGCCGATCTCCTCCAGACCTGAAGCGAATCACGACAAATTACATCACGTCATGTGTAAAGGTGAAAAGCTTTTTTCCCCCCACTGATGGATCATTTTTGTGTGTCTCATTAAATCACATTGTATTTTTCCCTGTGCAATTTTGACCTATATTCAGAAGAGAAAATCTCTTTTTCTAGATGTTAATACATTTTGCTAAAGAAGAATGGAAAAGAAAATATAGTTGCTATATTTATGAAAAACATGCAGACGGTTGTCAAATCACAATGCTTTACTGTAATACTTCAACTTTCTGAAATACTTCAACTTTCTGAAAACAATCTGATGACATCCAGTCAAATGTTTATTTTATTTCGGAAATGCAGTCTCTCAGACTCAGCATGCTAGAACATACCTGTGCACTTTAGTCTTTTTCCCAGGTTCATCTTTATCATTTTCTTCCAAGAACGGACTGCAGGGGGCAGCAGATCGGAGGTTACACACAGGCATGTTGGCCATGTGGAGATAAAGGGGACGGTAGTGTCTAAAAATAAACACATCATTCAGAAAAAAAGAATAAGGGGAAACAGGATACTGTGGATAGAAAATATTTATTTGACTTTAACAGAAATTTAATTATATATAAAATAAATTTACCGGCTAAAGTCCTCCACTTTAACGAAGGGGCGACTCATTCGTCCAGCTGGAAAAAGGGATTTTTTTTTTTTTAATTAAAAGAATTATCACAGCAAAACAATTCTTAAGAGATGAAATAACCTGAATCAGGAGACATATTAAGAGTTGTTAATTATTTAAATTTCTCACGATGTACTTTTTATTTGTAGCTGAAACAAATCCAATGAAACAGACCAAAACCCTCCCATATAAGGTTATAAGTTATTGAATCAATGTATGCAAATCTCCCCCCCCCCCCATGTACTGAGTGTGTTCACTCACCTTTGCTTTTTTGGGAAGCTGTCCCATCTGTGTGCTCAGGCTTGGGATGGAGGAATGGAGGGATGGATGGAGGGATGGATAGATAGATAGATACACAAGAATAAAATGACTGACCAACAAATATAACACAACCAGTAAAATTCTAAAAAATATTGTACACAAGGAGAAAAGCCAACTCAAAATTTCTATTCATATATAGTATAATAAAATTACTTTTCAAAATGTTTCATTGGTCAATATCGAGGTTCTTAATTATACCAAATAAAATTCTTGCAAATTTTATATGTATATAATTTTGCATACACATTAATACAGTAAATATTAAGAATTTATTGTGTTAGAGTAAACATCAGTCACTTACAGCTTTCTTCACGGAGTGAGTCGCAGCTCTGACTTTGGCGATTGTGCTCTTTTTCTTGTCAACATAAGACACTACATCTGGTTAAAAAACAGAAAAAGAAAAAAAAGGTAATCAACTACAACGAACGGCAACAGAAATATGAAATAAGCATAATACTGGAACAAGCAGTGTTGTGCTTATTCTACTTTTACTTTGTAGTTCAAAATTTAACCAAGTATAAGCTCATTGTGAGATCAGATAAATACCATCAATATGGAGGATTTTTACACCCCATTCAAGTGCATTGGCCAGGATTCTGTTCATCTGAAAACGCTCCTAGAATTTTGTGGGAGGGGGAAGAAAAAATAATAATAATAAAAAAATCAGTAAACTGATTAACGTTTCCAAACAGTAATTAATCTGTAATGATAATCAGAAGAACTGCAGTTGGCTTTGACTAGAAGTGCCAAACTAAACAAACACTCACTTGTTCCTTAACAACCTTCTCCACTAAGGATTTCCCTCGGCTTACAAACACCTGTGAAATACCGAGCAGAGATGATAAAATAAATACATTTTTAAAATGCAGTATTCTGTTCTGCAGAGAAATAATTGAAGTGTGCTGTGGCTTATTTCTATTTTCCCCAAAAAACTGTGGCTAGACTACCTGTGTTAGTTAATGCAAAACAATTATTATTTGTATTCTTTTATTTCAACTGAATTTTAGATTTCTTTAAACAAATATATCATAATATGTAATATTACCATTTTAAATAAACATTGTCTTTTCTTATTTTCTGCCAGACAGGCTTTAGTTTGAGAAAGTTTTTAGGAAAACAGTATGGTGTTGTGCAGTGATGTTGGCTATAGTCATAATAAAATTGACTTCAGCACTTTTACAATCATGTTAAAGCACTGCTTTTTAAGTGCTGCTGATTAAGTTAATGCACCAATCCAAGCACAGCACTGACTTACACAGAACTATAACTAGTGATACGCACAACATTTAGATTAGTCTCCTCACCGTGTCAGCGGGACCTTGAGAGCTGCCCCGGTGTCCATGACTGTCCCTCCGGCTGCCAGGATGGGGGGAGCTGAGACCCGAGTCTGGACTCGGCACCGGGGAGTCATGAATGAGTCGCTGTACATGTCGAGCTTCAGGTTTATTGGACACCAAATAGCGAATCTCTTTACTGAAGAACTTTTCCACCGTCTTAAAAAAAATAAATAAAAAATAAAAAATAGGAACACAAAATACCATTAGCAGACACATTCGATAAACAATAAACATACACAGCAACGTACTTGAATTTTTTGCTTCTATATGTACTGCTTGAAAAAGTGAAGTAGTTAAGTAGACGGGAATGTACCAATCCATCCATTTCCCCTAATTAAAGCTTGCTTATTCTTTAACAAAAAACAAACAAAAACAAACAAAAAACATGGTGTATAATCTTCTCAGACTACAAATGGATTTTGTGACTTGGCATGAATGACTGTTGTTCGAACGAGATCACTATTTACTTGCAAAGAGGCCGGTCATTGTCCCATTCTCAACAATCACAGTGCTTAAATAGGATTATACACAAGTATTATTTCAGTCACTATTAACAAGAACAAAGGCCAATCAATCAGGTGTAAAAAGTCATTCATTTAAAACACAAAGAAATCTACCCCAAATTACTTACATTTTAATATTTATGTTCAATCTATTACATTTAGTTGTGAAATTCATCATTTTATATTGAAATTCTGAACTGAAATTTTTGACTTTACTGGTTTTGTTGACAAATTGGTCAATATTGTGCTGCTCAACTATCATTTCATAGTGGTGGTACAAAGCCTCAACTTTTGTGCTAAAAACTCTCATTATGTACTCATTTAAAGATTCCTGAAAAATTAAATAAATAACCACATAAGCAAGCAAGCAAATAAATATCATACATTACCCACATTACTTTAAAAAAGGTTAACTGTTATTAATAGATTTATATTGTACTCACTCCTCCAAGGCTCTTGATATCAGTTTCTAAAGCCTGGGTTCGTTTATTACATGGCAGGTCCAAGTAAAAGATTCGGCCAGCTAAGGGCTTCTTCTGAACAGGCTCACACGCTGGATGATGTTTTCTAGTAGATGCAACTTTTTTGTGCTCTGCGTCAGCCAGTTTTGGGTCTGTAAATAAAAATATGTATTCAAAATAAGAATAGAGTCATTCAGCATTCAGTGAGAGCAGCTTAATTGATAACCCTATCAAGACGGAGCGTACATTAAACCATACAATTAACTAAAGAACAAAAGTCTTTGTCCACAAAAGAGGCTGGATTAAGTGCAGTGTCCTTGATTCTTTCTGTGAGGCTGTCTAGATTTAATACAACCTGTTAAACTGCTCAAAAGAAGAAGAAAAAGAAAAAGCTCAAATATAATAAACTTTGAGGGGTATTTCAAGTCAAACCAGCACTTAAGATTAAATTTCTCGTTAATGAAAGTGTAATGAAACTGGTTGAAATTTACAGAAGCCTTCAAGCAGTTATTTGTTATTCTGACTCTTTAAACATGGCAAACAGGAAGAGCAATCAACCTAAAATTTCTACTTATATATACCTAAAATTGAAAGCATAGTTTGCATTGTAAGGACTGCTCTAATTTCCCTGTAATTAGACTAGTGATGGCAAATCATGTTGAATCTTATGACTATCTCTTGAGTGTTAGAGTTTGTTAAATTTCTAAACACAGCATAAATAAATATTAGAAACATTAAATATGCTTTGTGTATTCTCATTTTCTTAACATGGCATATGGGAACACTTATCAAAACCTGAGGATTATTTTATATCTTTCATCTCTGCATTTTGATTGCAGTCTATGTGAGAAGAACTTACATAAAGAAATAAAATAAAACAAAGTACTTACCTTGAAATTTTGTTTTTGTAGATCTGGGGTAGCTCTGGTGTTTCATTACAGTTTAGGAATTTGCTAAGAGCTATCCTTAGCCACCTTAACCATAAAATGAAGCCAAAAGCATGTGTTTGTTTATTTCTATATTTACAAACTCACGCGCTGGATTAAGAAATAAACACGCCTATTTTAGCAACAAGCACATTTAACTTAGTTTACGTTTCCTCTACGCTGAACTCTGTTCCAGCTGCCAGGCTTAGTGTTGGTGTCAGCTCGTCCGCATCTACAGGCCAAGTGTTTTAAATGCGCCCCGTTTTTAAACTGGATAAACGTTAAACCGGAAGTTCAAACCCGGTCGAAGCTAACAGCTAGCTCACAAACTGCACAATCAACTCTCCGCGGAAACTCATAAACTTCCTACACGCAACGCGCCTCTTTTGTTCATATTTGTTATTTATTTATTTGCAAAATATAAGACCACATACAGATGTTTATTTAGTTATCCTCTAAACCGACACCAAACAAAACAATTCCAGTTTCCCGCGCGTCAGCTCCACTTCCTCCTTCTTCGAATAAAAGATTTACGCTTCAATTTCACAGACGCACATTCGGCCTTGACTCAAGGACGTAATCGCCCTACAGAATTTACACTGTTTAATGCAAGATTAAATAAATATAATAATTATATTACAAATTGACAAATTAAATTTTAGCGAACGAACACTCGTTTTGTACGCATTAAGTGTGACGAATGTTTGGCGCTGAAAATGAAGACAACAGGAAAGGTCCATGCTGTCATGTGCTGGTGTTAAAGAGAACTTGAACTTCCAGGCGATCAGGTCGAGGGGGGACGATGTCTCTGGATCTGATTTAACCTACATATACCTCTATCTAATGCTATCACTGTAAAGAGATCTAGTTGAGCCCGAATGGACTTTATAATAATTACATAATTAATCGGCTGTCTTTCTAGGAAAAACAGTTCCAGGACACTAAAAATGGTCCTGAAGATCGCAGGACTGGATTTAGAAGAGGAGACAGGAGTTCCAGATTTAAGTACGAAACTAAGTAAAGACTAAACCAAGGTGAGAACTGGACGTTAGTTCAGAAGTTGTTTAGTAAGTCAAGATGTTTTTGTTTTAGGCTATAGACTAGACTTGTTCTAGAGTTTATAAGAAAGGATTAACATGTCTCCTCTTAATGTGTCCATTTAAACCAGACTACTTACTGTATGATGACTTCTCAGAGCTTTCAATCCAACATGGATAACATAACCCCAGTTCAGCAGATGATGGCTTCCTGTGCTGGGGCTTTGATTACATCATTGTTTGGTAAGTTTTCAAGAAACGAAAACTTCTATCAGATGGCACGTTGGTTTAGTGGTTAGCACTGCCGCCTTGTACCTGCAGGTTCTGAGTTCGATTCCCGCCTCGGGGTCTGTGCTTATCTGTACTCCCTATGCTTGGTGGGTTTCCTCCCACAGTCCAAAGACATGAAGGTTAGGCTAAATGACATTCCCAAATTGCCCATAGTGTGTGTGAGTGTATGTGCCCTGTGATGGACTTTCACCACGTCTAGGGTGTACCCCAAGTCTCCTGGGATAGGCTCCAGCCCCCCCGTAACCCTGTATACAGTATAAAGCAGTATAGATGATGACTGCATGAGTGAATATCCTGCGTATTCATGTTTTTTTTTTCTTTTTCTGTTGAGCATTATTAAATGTTATGTTGATGCCCTTATGTTGAAGTAGGGGAGAACAAACTTTTGCATAGCGCTATTTGCAGACGTGAGTAACATAGATCATATCATCACACTGGCGACTGTAAATGCTGCAGGTATGAGCAAATGAACGGTTAGTTCTGAAAACAGGCAAAAATGCGCAAGAGTAAGGTGTGCAAGCCACCACGCACCAGCACTATGTGGGATCAGATTGTAGAAATATTTGTGCGAAGGACAATAAAGAAACTGGATCAACTACACTGAACATTAAAACACGCTCTGACAGGATTGCTTTGTTTACAGTAGCATTAGATTGATGATTGATCACTCTGTTCACATTAGCGAGTATTAAACACTTACTGTGGATTACCATTGCTCGCTTTACCTGCTACACAAGGGCGTGACTTTGGGTTCAACGTCATGGGGATTGAGTTCTCCACCCACGTATGGTGTCCAAGGACAATGAGCACTCCAGAAGATTATTTTACACATTAATTTTAAGAGCAAGAGAGTGCTGTGAAAAAGTATTTGCACCTTCCTGATATATATATATATATATATATATATATATATATATATATATATATATATATATATATATATATTGCCTATTTGTCACATTTAAATGATTCATATCATCAAAAAAATAAAAATTTTACACAAACATTCCTGCACAGCCATATGAAAGACTCATTGGCCGTTATCGCAAATGCTTGATTGCAGTTGTTGTCATAAAAGGCGGCAAAACCAGTTATTAGGTAATTACCTTTTCACATAATGCCAGGTAGGTTTGGACAGCTTTTGTCCCTTAATAAATAAAATCATCATTTAATAAGTGAATTTTGTTTTTTACTTGCGTTATTTTTGTGTAACTGTTTTTAGTCAGACATCTGTTTAAATAAAGCAATTTATTCTATTTTACAGTAACTCCTTTTGATGTCGTAAAGACCAGACTCCAGGCGCAGAAGAATCCTTTTACCAAAGGTAAAAATTTTTTTTTTAAAAAAGGTATTTTGTACCAAAATGTGTGTGTTTTTTCCCCCCCACCTCATTTCCTTTTCTTGAGCTGTTCCTTCTGTCCCACAGGTAAATGTTTTGTGTATTGCAATGGCCTGATGGATCACATATGCGTGTGTGAAAACGGGAATGGGAAGGCATGGTACAGATCCCGGGGTCATTTCAACGGCACGCTGGTGAGACTCTAGAACATTTCGTTCTGCAATTGTGAGGGCGTACAGTAGCTGTGTGAAATCCCTGAGCGTAATGTACAATGTTTTGTGATATAGGATGCCTTTATCAAGATTATCCGCATGGAAGGGATCAAGTCCCTGTGGAGTGGTCTTCCTCCAACACTGTTAGTCTGTTTTATATATATATATAAAATGTATAAATGTTTTATATATACATCATAATAATATTATATATATATATATCTATAAATAAAAAAACCTGGCTAATGGAAAGCTGGAGCCACGTTTTCTATTTTTAGCCACACTATTCTTATTCCACATTGTTGACACCATTCTTACATCAAACATCATTTAAAAAAAATTTTTTTCAACAGAATCATGGCGGTTCCAGCTACCGTGATCTACTTCACCGCTTATGATCAGCTCAATACCGCTCTCAGACCCTGGTTACAGGATAGGGGAGACCTGGCACCGGTAATAGCTGGAGGAACAGCTAGAGGTACAGTAACCCTCGACATACACAAGTCCAACTGATCCTTCAGTCTGGGTGTGTTAGTGTTAGAGGTATATGATGCATGCAAGTCATCAACCCAGTATAATCAGATTCAAAAACCTGTCTTTACTCATGTGCAAAAGTTTGTGCACCCTTCCTCCAAAAATAATGGTATCAACAAAACATTTAATACAGTACATTTCACACGTGTTTGTCTCTCATAAATAAAAGTGTAGATTACTGTTCTGTCTTCATAACACTCAGATGAGTGAGCTATTATTTAGTGCAAAAGTATGTGCACCCTTATTTCAAAATAATAATGCTTACCGAATATTTAATGCAAGACTTCAGAAATAAGGAAATAATAATAATTATGATTATTATTATTATTATGATTATTATTATAATGAAGGAACATTTAAGGGTTAGTGACTAATTGTAAAAAATAATAATTATTTGATTAAGAAATTAGAGTCTCATATTCGGTTACAAAAATGGATACAAATCATTTGCTGTTTTTGAATTAGTTTTTTCCCCCCCTGAATGTTGCATCATAAATAATGGAAGCAGTTAATTATTATCTGTGCTGTGAGATTAACTTCGCAACAGTATTGCACACCCTTATTCATATACAAACTTATTCAGGCATACAGAAAGAGTCAAAAGTTTGGACACACCTTCTAAATTCAGAGTTTTCGTTTTGTGATTTATTTTCTACATTCAAGAACAATACTGGACATTTCAAAACTATAAAAGAACACAGATGGCATTAGGTAATTAAGTAACAGCAACAACAGCAGTCAGTTTTTATTTTAAGACACAGAGGTCGGCTGTTTTGAAATAGTTCGTGCGAGAACAGTATCAAGTGCATTTGCAAACCTTTTAAGTACCATGATGAAATGGGATCTGATAAAGACTATCCCTGGAAAGCAAGACCAAAACTTGACCAAAAATCACCAGTTAACAAACAGCACCTCAGATTAAAGACGTTATGAAAGGTTTATAGATGATGAGGAGTGGACACATCTCAACATTTAGGATTTTTTTTTGCATATTTGGGTGTTTATGTATTATCAGAAATAAAGATCATTGGAGTTAGAAGGTGTGTCCAAACTGTGGACTAATATCAGATATCGTTTATCTCCCTCTACAGCACAGTAAAAGGTTCATATTTTTCCTTTACCGTTCTCACCTTTCCCAAGTTGACTTAAAATGCTTATATAACTTAAGGCTTGATTATTACAGTGAACTGTTACTTATCACTTCACGCCTTCAAAAGTTCACTCGAAGAAATGAATTAGCGCGCATCAGTGGTGACGCAAACCTTTTGAGCGTCTGAGGGAACGACTGTCCCTGCAACCAACCTGCAACCTTTGGGCTATAAACGTTACTCAATAACATGTGCGAACATCAGCTCTCAACTGTCACCTTTGCTGAACACCTATGAATAGATTGTGTAACTATTAAACGTGTGTCGTGTACCTCTTATGGGCACTGCCATAGAGAGTGCTGGCATGACGCAACCTCTTCAAGATATTACCCCAACCACCCACACACATGAAGTGCGTCCATCTTTATGAAACGGTTCAATGAAATCTGCTCTTATGAGGCTTTGTTTAAACAGCAGGGCAAATCGGATTTATAGCTTAATGGAAAAAAAAATGTTGAATGATTTCAAACGAGTATTTATAATTAATTTCCGTAAAAAGTCTCTTATCTACATATTCTGTTTTCATGCTGGTTAACAGAGTCACTAGTGACACTAACGGCAGGCCATCTCTACAGAGAAAGAGTGATGCAGGGCTTTTGACTCTCTAATACACCCTGCTCAAACAGATCAGCTTCTAATGCACCGTCATCTTGTAGATCACTAAATGCCTGAGTGCAGCATGACAAGGCCTGGGTGGTGTACAGTAGATGCACTCCATCCTGAGCATCTGCTCTAATGTCTCTATGGCTCTACACTGGATTTCTCCTTAATGTGGCAAAAAAAAGAAAAGAAGTGCTTACTCTTAAACCTGCCTATGATCACGTGTTCTTAAACACCACTGTGCAAGAATCGTCCTCAGGAAAGTAATGAAAACATTAGAATGACTGAAGTATGTTTACAGAATACACATATTTAATGTCTCTTTTCTTAAAACAATAGTTTCTATACCACTTATTCTGTACGGAGTCCCTGGAGGCCTGGAGCCTGTCCCAGGGGACACAGGGTGCTAGGCGAGGTACACACTGGATGGGTGCCAGTCCATTACAGGGTACAAGCGCCCACACTATAAGCAATTTGAAAATGCCAGTTATTGTAATCTGCATGTCTTTGGACTTTGGGAGGAAACCAGGGTACCCAGAGGAAACGCACCAAGCATGACTTGAACTAGAGCAGCGAAGCCACAGTGTTAACCCCAGTGATGCCTGGTTATATAATAAGGTTTCCTAGAAGTTTTCTGTTTAATGGTAGAGTGAGCATCAGATTTGATCTCTCTCTCTCTCTCTCTCTCTCTCACACACACACACACACCTCCCTGATGTTACACTGAAGGAGATTATTTATTTGATCCTTTTCCTGATGTAACTCTGGTCAGTTTATCCATGCTTGAGACAGGTCCTAGTGGTGTACAGGCGGGTGCAGGGTCAGGGGAAGCTCAGTGTTTAAGGTATCGGATTACGATCTGGAAGGTTCCGGGTTCAAAACCCCACCACGGCCAAGTTGCCCCTGCTGGACCCTTGAGCACGGCCCTTAACCCTGAACTGCTTGGATGTATAATGCTGGATAAGGGTGTCTGCTAAATCCTAAAATGTAATCTAATGGCCCACTGGCTGAGGTTTGGGCTGCAGTGGTGGGAGTGGCGTATGCGTGGGACCAGCATACCAGGGATCCGACCAAAAGGCAAAATCTAATCAACAATAACAATTGATAGTAAAACTAGAAGCAAAAGGGAAAGAAGACGAACTGGCTAAAATCTATTCCATCTATTTCAACATTCATGAAATCCTATTGAAATCCTGTCGTGTTTTTTTTTTTTTTCCTTTAGACCAAAGCCTGAGCTGACTGGCTGAGTATAACCCTCGACTGTAAATGTGTGTTTGTTGCAGCGGGCTCCGCTACTTTGATCAGTCCATTAGAGCTGATCCGAATTAAGCTGCAGTCAGAGAGGCGCTCGTACAGAGAGCTGAGCTCTGTGATCCGCCTGGCTGTCCACAGTGAAGGCTGGCTGTCTCTCTGGAGGGGACTCGGGCCCACGCTGTTCAGGGACATACCATTTTCAGGTAAGAAAAAAGAAAGAGAGAGAGAGGGATCTAAAAGCTACACATTTATACACTAAACAGTTTTTGATTTAGATAGCACAGGTGCAGTCTTGTTTGGAGTGTGAAATAACTGATTCATACAGCCTCTGGGTGACGCTCAAACACAAAGAGCAGGACTAGAGACTTTTACAGAGATCTTTTCAGGGAACAGTAGCTAATGCATGCTTAAGAGTGTGCCCTGATCGTGTCATAGACTAGTTTCTGACTATTTGATCAAACTTTTGTTGGTCAGTTTTTGATTCATAATACTGTATAGTCTCACTTTTTAAATTATTTAGGTAAACTTCACAAATTTTCACAAAATCTATAAAAAATATACTTACCGCTTTTGCAGAAACAGCAAAGCCCTCCCATCTTCGACAAATACTCACATTTTGCAAGAGTATCGCCTTTTCTTCTTTTGAATTTAATGGACGGTTGATGCAACACTGTCAACTACTGGACAAGCGGTGTAGGGCAGAAAAAATATACAATTGTTTTCTGTCAGAGATACAAAGAAGAAAAAATTTACATTATAATTTACACATAATCAATTTTTATTAAATACTTAGTAGTAGGTAATAGTAGTTTTTAATACTTTACAACAATGCGTAATCATAGGGCTAATCAAAACATAAAAGAGGGGAGATTTTAGGAAAATATTCCAAAATGGGCTTTTAAATCTATTTTATTTTTATTGCTGCAACAACATTTATGCAATGACCTCAATTGCTTCCTTTTACTGTGTTAAATAAAGACCTTATCATATTTATAATTTTATAAATTATAGAAAGAATAAAAAAAGCTGAGTTTTTGACTGGATAAAAATAGGTAAGATATATATATAAAAAAAGTTAAATGAATAAATAAATAAATAAACCTCAAGTGGGTCTCATGAGAAAACACATTATTTACTGCATTTCCCCTACAGACCTTTCAAAGTGTTCTGGTGTTTCAGGCATTTGGACTTGAAAAAGAATTTTGTCATAATAGTTATAATATGTTATAATATTTCTAAATATTTAGACCCTTTATGATGCTTGCAGTTGGATTGGAGAATCCTGCTCCTATCAGTGCTGCTTGAGATGCTTCGACAACTTGATTGGAGGCCACCTGTCCATCTGAATTTATTCGACATAATTAGGCAAGACACACACCGATGTTAGTCTAGCGGGTGAATATGAGAGTGAAAACACAACCAGAAAGGTGTCTTAACCAAGTACCAAAAGAATTTGAATCCATTTTTAAAAAATGTGGAAAACTTAAAGCATCATTTCGTCAGCCCTCTAAGACAGCCACGATAATAAGGATTTATCAGTACTAGGAATACTTTACGCACTCTTTACAGGACTGTTTGTTCAGAATTTGCTCCACATCATTCCCTGTTATGTTGTAGCATGCTAATCGTGCGCCACCTCTGTTTTCAGCCATGTACTGGTATAACTATGAGAAAGGTAAAGCATTGCTGTGTCAGTACAACAAGACGACTGAGCCGACGTTCGGCATGGCCTTCATCTCTGGAGCAGTGTCCGGATCCGTAAGTCTGTGCTGTTCACTACACAAGACTTAGCTTAGGGGCACGAAAGACAAATCCTAAATTAGGATTGTCCGGTTACTCCTCGTTGCATTAGGATCTGGTTTCAGCTAATTATGTAGAAGCAGCAGCACAGCGCATGAAACAATGCCTGTGCACACAGTAGACGTCAGGAGCCTGAGGTGTGATCTCTGTGGCTTTCATCGTGGCATGGTTGTCAGTGCCAGATGGGCTGGTTTGAGTATTTGCGAAACTGTTAATCTTCTGGGATTTTCGCACACACGTTTACGTAGTATGGTGCAAAAAAAAACAAAAAAAACAAGTCCAGTTTTCTCTGAGTAGAAATGCTATGTTGATGGAAGAGGAGGTTGGCCAGATTGGTTTAAATTGTCATCAGTGACTCTTTTCAACCGTGATGTGCAGAAAAGTGCTGTACCTCCAAACATAGCCCATGTCAAACATTGAGGTGAGATGGGCTACAACTGTAGAAACATTAGCCTCCTCTCATGTCAGCCAAGAACAGGTATCGAAGTGGGTTCATATTAACGTACAGAACAAATCGGGTGTAACTCAGTTGGACTAGTAATCAGAAGGTCCTGGGTTCAAACTCCAGCACCACCAAGTTGCCATTGTTGGGCCCTTGAGCAACTGAGTCTGCTCAGATATATATAATGTAAGTTACAATACAAGTTGCTCTGTATAAGGGTGTCTGCCAAAACTTTTTATTCAATAACCAATAAGTAATAGAGGTGTTTTTCTTGTTTTTCTTTTCTTTCTTTCTTTCTTTTTGGACTGTTCGACCTACACCTAGGAATAAAATGAACTAATAGCAATGAGACATAATCTTCTCATTAGTTCACCACTGTAAAAAAAAAAAAGAAAAAAATGAACATCCTTTTTTATCCCTTTGTTCCTCCTCCTCAGATTTCTACAACTCTAACGATGCCGGTGGACGTGGTGAAGACCAGGAGGCAGACGGAAATGGGTGAACACCAGGCGAAGAAATGTAAGTCCTCAAAACGCCAGGATGTTGAACAACTAACAGTTACACCACATTTTTAGACGCTTATATTAATAACGTGCACGTGTGCTTCTGTAGCATTGCCTCAAACCTCGTTTTCAACCTTCAGCGTGATGAAAAGCATCATGGAAGAGAGCGGCGTCAAAGGACTCTTTGCAGGTAGGAGTTCTCCATGGATAGATTATTATGCAAAACTAAGCATTTTTTTTCCCATGCAGCTTGACATTTTATGTTTGTGTGTATGTATGTGTGTGTGTGTGTGTGTGTGTGTGTGTGTGTGTGTGTGTGTCAGGGTACCTGGCTCGGATGATGAGAGTGGCTCCGGCCTGCGCTATAATGATAAGCACGTACGAGTTTGGCAAGGCCTTCTTCCGCAATTACAATGAGAAGGAGCGAACGGGTCTCGCCCTGTACACGACCAATAACTAATCACTCCATCATCTGTCACACACTCTATTACTTTGAATACGCGCACAAATTTGCTTCACCTGAGATCCAAGCCTACTGGTTGTTGCAAACATTCACCTACTGTATGCATCAAGATACGCTGAATAACGTAGATACAGATACAGAGGAAATTTTGCACCTTAACTTGTAGTTTATGGTTAAAAAAAAAGAAAGAAAAATAAACAAACATCCAACATTCACTCTGATAAACCTTCATGTTTGACAATTACACAGTTCAATGCAATTACTATTCGGTGTAGTAGATTCTGATTAATACTCAATATTCTGTTACAGTAAAGAGTTTAACTGGACATACAGTACAGTATTAACCTTCAGTTTGATTATTGAATAGGTTTTATGTCCAGTTCCATTACATTAGCCATGTTCTGAATCCCTCCATTATAGACACGATTTTATATTGCAGAAATAAATATTTTATAAATATTAAATCTATTTCAAGCTGTCCAAGTGAGATCACACTAAAGCTTAACAAGCTTATCATGTTCTCGTCATTTTTTAAAAACCTGATGTGAATGCAATATTTTAATCAATTGAATGATTAAATGTTTTGAATATTAGACGGATTGATCTCAGTTGTTTTTAACTACAGTATAATGTCAAGTTTATGTCCAGATTCAGATTATATACGAGGCGCGTTCAAGTCAAACCGGGACATGTAATGAAATTTACAGGAACGCCTGATCCTTGACAATTGACCGATAACTTGTTGGCAACTTTTAGAAGAAAAGTATCTGTATCTAAGAGCTATACACACGATCAGTCCCCAACGCCACTAGTACGTTACAGGAACTCGGCTGGGAATTATTGCCACGTCCCTCATGCGGTCCTGACCTCGTTCCAAGCCATTTCCACATGTTCAAGCCATTAGGGGAGTTCCTGGGAGGCCAGTGTTTCAGATGTGACGCAAGTAGTCTGATCATGGCTCTGGTCAGTGGTACTGAGAAAACGTTCCACTTTGATGTTATTCAAGCACAAGTAAAAAAAACGCTGGGATAAGTGCATCAGTGTAGCTGGGCATTATATAGAGAAGTAAAGGGAGGTTTTACTCTCATAACTGTGTTCTGTTATTCTGCACAATCAAAAGTCATAGTTTGACTTGGACGTCCCTTGTATTTGCAGGTTTAATCAGGTGTGTGTGTGTGTAGTGATTTGTGCTACAGTATATTGATGCTTCTGTGGGATTGAACCAGACAGGCTGGACTTTGGTCGCCACAGGTATAAATAAGCATTGGGTACCCTTGATTCTGTCACCAGTTTACTGGTATATAATTGATAAGTGTTATGTTAAGTTATGACTGGTTGGTGTAATAAAGATAAAAGTATATATAAAAGGTTAGATTATTTAGTTAAAATATTATATTAGGTACTAGTAGACACCTAACAAGGCTAACGTTACCTAATTTTATCTAGCTTTACCCCAACTTACCCTGCTTTACTAACATTATTTTTAAAAACAAGTTTACTATAAAATATAATGGCTAGTGACATTTTTAGGTAAATGTTTTCTACATCTACTGTATCTAAAAATGGTAAATCCTTTGTTATTCACACTTGCTGGATCCGGGTGGACATAGAATCAAAAAGACGTCTGCAGTGCTCCGGTGCCACTCGCTCAATCCATGCTTCCTGAAGATTGTGCACAGAAATTTGCCCCAGAAGTTTGCATTTTACCTGAGAATTCCTGAGTTTTAGCCATTAGCCATCATTATTAGCACAACTCTTCGGCCAGGTAGGCAGGAACTAATTATAGAGTGGGGTCCAATGGCCTCACTGGCCCTGCTGGAGAAGATTGGACACCACTGTTGTAGAGAGAACTATAAGAGCCAATATTACATGAGAGGGAGTGCTGTTGTGCTGGAATATCAACAGACTGTGATTTGTTCATAGGCATCAAGGCACAGCTTTGGTTTTAAATTCTTATCAGTACTATGTAACCAAAAGGTGAGGAGAATAAACCAAGGAGGTGGTGGACTTTGCTGGTACTCCAGTTTCCTTCCACAGTCCAAAGACATGTAGGTTAGGTTAATTGACATTCCCAAATTGGCCATAGTGTGTGAATGAGTGTGTGGGTGTTTTGTATATGTGTGTGTTCCCTGCGATGGATTGGCACCCTGTCCAAGGTGTACCCCGCCTTGTGCCCGAAGTCCCCTGGGATAAGCCCCAGGCCCCCCGCGACCCTGAGTACAGGATTAAGTGGTATAGATGATGAGTGAGTGAGTAGAATACCTGGGACTTGCATATAGTTAAATGTCCCATTGGTGTTACTGTCCATTATCTGGATTATACTGTCTGTATAACTAACTGTTGTACTGTATAATATATGGTACTGTACTGTATATGGTGTATTTATACTTTTGGCCACCACCATTTTGTAAGTTTTACTATATTAGTTGGGTGCAGGAGCAGTAGCGTTTAATAGTCCTTTAATAGTCATATTATAATCTGCTATTATATTAAATATTAAAATATTTTCCCCCTCCGAGTGGCGCAGTGGTTAAAGCGCTCGCCCTATCATCCGGAGATCGCGAGTTCGAATCCCGGGTGGTGCTGTAACCTCTCGCAGCCGGAGGTCTAGAGAGAGCTGATTGGCCGAGCTCTCTCAGAGGGGAGGGATGAGAGGTACATAGTGCTCCCACATTAATCACGGCTCTACAGCCAGTCAGGGGCGTCTGTGAGCTCGTGCAGCGGAGGGAGCGGATAGCGCTGTCCTCCGAGTGTGTTACGCCTCCAACGGTGCGCGAGCGAGCAGTTCGAAAAGAAGCGGTCGGCTGGCGTCACGTGGTTCGGAGGGAACACGTGATAGTCTTCGGCCCTCCTGGCTGAGTGGTAGTAGTAGCCTTAATGTGGGAGCCCCCTAGTGACGGGGAGAAATTGGACACGACTAAAATTAGGGGAGAACAATCGGGGGAAAATCCAAAAAAATTAAAAATATTTTCCCCAATAAAAAAAAGTGTTCTACAGTATCTCCATGTAAAATATTATAATACTGGTTTAAACATGTTCGCCTAAGAAAATCACACTGTGGCACTATGCATTTCTTTATGACCAAATTGAGAGCAACAAAAGAAACGTTATACAGTGGGGTTTGGAAGAATCAACATTTATTTGGTTCTGTTTTGGAATGTAATCAAATGTACAGTATAAAAATGCACAAACATCATTAGCAAGCCATTTTGTTTATTCAAGAACCCATGACTAATGGATGTTCAGAAATAAAGTGCAAAAATATTGTCTCATTGCCCGAAGCCTGACATCCTGCTGGGCTTAAAAGAACAACAATGAACGAAGATGTTTTCGCTCTCAGTCTCACTTGCCACTTTACATTAACAAATCGAGTTTTGTAGCTCAAGAACTAAAGCCGTATGAACAACATTACAGTAAAAAGAAAATCCCCAAAAGCATAGCTTGTACATTTTAATAATGTAGAATTTGTTCTGATTTATTGCATTCATTTTTGTTTTTTGGATAAACCATGTTCTTGTTTCTGTACTTTTTCTGATTGAGAATGTGTTATTATTAATCATACTTAATCTACAGTATGTGGAGTTTGTTATAACCGACATGTCTTACTATACATAAGTCCATATTTCATAAAACAATTCACTAATACACTACCAAAGGAAATGAAAACCATGTGCGATGAAAATATAAATATTTTGGAGTTTGGCAAATACAGAGTAACTGGACATGAAAATAATATTTTTTCATGCAAAAAAAATTAAACACCGAATTTTGTAAAGTTAATAGTTATTTTTAAAAAAAGTTTACGACTGCAACATATTTTTGTTAGTTAACAAAGCGGAGTTCTATAAGGGCTGTTCAAGAAAAACTGGGACTTTTGATGGTGCAGAACAACACCACAGTTAAGAAAGTAAAAACTTCCTTTATTTCTTTATGTAATCCCCCTGCTAAACTAATGCAGTAGTGCACAGTGTTTCCATCAAAATATTAATGTTTTCAGCACGCTGAGGCCAGGATCAGTCTGCCTGCTTCACCCCTGAAATGCTGGCCTCCCAGAAACTCAGGAACAGTGAAAATGGCTGGAAGCAAAGTCAGGACTGTACTGGGGATGTAGCAATAACTCCCAGCCGAGTTCCTGTAATGTGCAAGTGTAACATGAATGTGTGTGTGTACAGTTTTCAGACAGAAATGTCTCTTCTGCAAGCTGGAGACAATTAATCCATCGATTGTCAAAGATCAGGCGTTCCACTCGCTGAGTGTTCATGTGAACTGCTGCAGTGAGCTCCGAGCTGCTTGTAGTCTCTTGTAAATGTCAGTCAGTTTTACGCCTTCATTCATTAGAATTTCCAGTTTAACTTGAATGCCCGTCCTACTTTTTAGAGATGTGCAACCAAAAAAATCTGACAAAAGTGCCCCAAAGGTCTCTACACACAGAAGTAGATAAAAAACATTGTAATTACATTGTAATAACAAAACATCTACTACGGGACTTGGATTTCCTTCGAGGTCCATACTGAGTGGTTTCTCCCTCTCATGATGAACGCATCTGGTGTTATGCATATAATTGCCTCATTACGGTAATCTCCACTATTTCTGAAAAGCTGTAGATTTGACTTTTTTGTTTTTTATTTTTTATGTGTGCTGCAAGTGTGGTTACCTCGGATTTGGCCACATTTCCTGTAACTAAAGAAAAAAAAATCCCAACTTGTACTCAAAAGGTTTCCTGCTTCTGCTGTACAACAGAAATATAATGTATATATGAAATGAAGACATATCAATATTGCTCTGATGCCTGCTAGAAATCCTGTTATAGTTATTCACAATACTGTTGGTTATTATGTGACGAGATGTGTTTTCACGCGCCATCACATTCCGTCAAGCTACACTGAACTCATTAATGTTCATTGAGGATGAAATAAAATCAAAGACTTGAAACACAATAAAACTCACAATAAAGCAACCAGGTGTCTGATGTGTGTTTTCGCTAGTGGGATAGTTAGCGCAATGTCAAGCTGATCGATCAGCTAAAACTGACTCATGTAACATAATAAACTTAAGTGAGTGAATTTTAACTAATTAGCTTTATACTTGGCACTTTTTGTAGTATGGCACGTTGGATAATAACAGGTAGCAAATGAATAACATCATTCTAAAACTTTGAACTGCTAATAATAGTCTATATATTGTCTAACTAGAAAAAGACGGGCTAAGCAAAGGTAATAATCACGCGCTTATCTGAGGAGAAAGTTTCACAATTGAAAAAAACGCTTACTTTGACCTTAAAGTGTCATATGATTAAAGTAGTTCAAGTCTCTCTCTAGCACATATTCACAGGAAAAATCATATGCTTTCTTTTTTCTTCTTCTTTTAACCTAACTGTGAGCGTCCATTACTCCAACTTTTAGACAATATACAGTAAATCAAATCAAATAACTAAACCCGCACCGATTCTAACACTAGCTATGTTTACATGGACAATATGAACATCATTACATGGACAACATTCGGACAGGAGATTCCAATTTAACTGTTAACCTGGATACTGATGTGATAAAGTGTGTGTTTACATCTTTAAAGGATTTAATCAGAATTCTTTGACATGCGCAAAGTGGTTCTGTTCACTATGTAGCATTTAATCTGGTGATTAAAAAATGTTCTCCTAGGTTAGGCTTCCCCCTTTTTTTTTTACAATAAACCCTGCCTTCTGCTACATTATGGGTAATAAGAGTTCATTCTCATCTATGACTGGGTAAATGCTTTACTATGTATGAAATGGCGAGGCTGATCGGTGGTACTGCTGGTCCCTAAGACAGAGACCCAGCCGATGAAAGTAAAGACGTTTAGGTGAAAGTTGTTCTCATGAAGTTCACTGATCGGGAAGAAAGACAAAATTTCCCTCCTGGAAAGTCATCACGTGACATAATATCACCCCCATGTGAGGCAGATTTTAGAAAGAATATATATTATTCCAACAAGAGATAGACCATCAGATCAGGATCAGTGAGACTGTTCCCACTGAGGTGTTCACATAGTGCATTTTAATTCAGATTGGGCTATTGTTCCTATTCCTGTTTTATCTTTATTTTAAATCAAATTTGAAATCATTTTAGAAGTTTTATTGCTTTTAAAATGACCATTGTGTATGAAATGTGCTATACTAATAAACTTGCCTTGTCTTTCTTATTAGTAGTAAATAATCGGGTCCAAGTAAACACATTTTGGTGAACCTGAATTTATGCCGCATAAACGAAACAAAATCTTTGGATTATTTTGGAGCCACATCCTAAAGAGGAAATATCTTTCCTCTTTAACAAACAGCACGAAAAGTCTGGTTTGGCAGATATCTCGAATGTAAAAATAATGCAAATATATCAATAAAAAAAAAAAAAAAGATTTTATCCAGAAAAACGCTTAATTTTTTACCTTTAAAACCAGAATTTGAAAATCCAGAATACCAAATGCTTTTAAGCAAAGTTGATATAAGGGATTCATACTCTTGCATAAACTAACCTGTTAATAACATGGATTCTGATCAAAAACTTGAAAAACAGGCCAAAGTTCCCGATGTTAGCTTATAAACATTGTAATGTTGGCTTAAATCCCATTTTTACTTCATAAAGAATAAAAATGCCTTCAACACAGCAAAACAAAATCCAAAATACTTAGATGTACATAGATAAATTAATGAAAAACCCCTTGCTATAAGCTTATTATACAATAAATATTAATAATAGTCTTGTTCATATTTTTCTTAAAGAAAACCTTTTTTTTTAAGACAGAAAGACTTTTTTAATTAGACTAAATTAATTATCCATAACACAACCTTTCACTTATCCTAGGCCAGGCCCCCCCCCCCCATGTTAGCGTTGTTTAATTTGTCCCTTAAACCTGCGTCCAGTCTTGCCAAACTCATCCATGACCAACGCCCTGACACGTTAAAAAATCTCTAGTGTTTGTCAATCACTGTCTGTTCATGAGCCAAAGCAAACAAGCATGATTGACGTAATATGGGATAATACTGTATGTAAATCAACTTGTAAGAGCATGGAAACAAAAAATAGGGTCCGGAGAGACCGAAAAAATTCAGGCGACCATGATAAGTAATTAAGACTAGATCATTCATTGTTACTAATGATGAAAACCCGTGTGAGAAGGGTAAAGAATTGAGCCTTGTGGATGAATTGGCACAGATTAAGTTTAGGAAAGTGTGTAAACCCAAATTACATACAAGTCGCAAACTGAAAACAGGTCCTGAGCTCAAAGCAAATACATTAAGTACAACTGCAGATTATACAGTGTTCAGGTCAAATCAGGACTTTTGAGTGCGCAGAAAAACAGAACACTAACAATCAGAAATGCTGGTCTCCCAGGAACTCCTTTCTTGGCCCAAAAATGTGAAAATGGCTTGAAGCAAGGTCAGGACAGTCCCTGTAATGTGCAAGTGGCTTTTGTGAATGATTGTTCCCACAGACAGATCTCTCTCTTGTACAAGGTGTTCAACTCGCTGGATGTTCACAGGAATGACTGCAGTGGGCTCCGAGCCACCGCGGACAGAATCGTCATTCACAGACGTACGGCCTTCCTTAAAACATTTGCACCGTTCAAATTTTAACCACAGCTAATTGATGGACCATACTGTACTTAAAGTCTGTACATGTCAATTGGTTTCCTCTCTTATTCATGGGTACCGGTTTGACTTGAACGCGCCTCATTGATAATAAACAGGGGTGGACAAATCGCTAACGTGCTCCTGAGTTAAGTGTGTTAAAGTTACCTAATGGTTTGTATTAACCTTAGGACACACAGCATTTGACTGAATGCGAAACGACATAACCAACTAGAGTTAGTGCATACTTTGAGACTTACACACAGACTAAATTTCATTGTCACTTTCATGCTGCTCTTTGCACAACTACTTAGGTTTTTGCACAATTAATACGGTCTATACTGTTGTCACATTGCCACATAGAAAATTGCACACCATAACTGAACAGCAATTAACCTTTTTTCATTTATATGCTTAACTCCTTCTATATCTTGCAGTGTTTGTTCTTAGATTTTCATTGCACTAGTATCTTCTGGTCAGTTCTCATATTATCCGGTGTGTCCAGTCTATATGCAAGATATACAGTGTGAAATTCTACAACCTGTCTTTTGTGTTACTGTCTCTATGGCTGCTGGATATCTGGAATTTCCTTTGGGATCAATCAATCAATCAATATATCAATCCATCTATCTATCTTAGTCTAAGTTCATTAGTGACCAACAAAGTGACAGATCATTATTAATATTCTATGCACCTACATGCGTTTTAGGATTTCGGCATGAAAATTCACGTTTCAAGTTTCACAACGTCTGAAATATAGATGTTATGCAAATTAGGTACGATTCAGGGCAAAAAGCAAATGAAAAATGATTGGCTCGAATTGATTTCTCAGGCACGTTTGGTGCGATGTTTTTCAGTTCCCTGCTCATAATTGGAGTTCCTACCTGCAATTAGTTCCTGTTTAGTGTTTGACGCAGAAAAAGTGACGCACATCTTATACTAACACATATCGTTAAAACCCCTTAAACCATTTTGTAGAAAATGCAGCTAGTAGAATATGGAAGTATAACAGTGCCAAAATTCCTCAAAGCAAAATAGCATGCTGAATCACATGAACTGAAAAACAAAACTTGTCACAAAAAAGCAGTTTGAATTTTTCTGCTTTGAAATTTGATTTGAATGAAAAAAATCCTTACAGAATTTATAATGCTTGAAATTTTCGACGCTGCAATTTATTGTGGTTGTATATTTGAAATATATAATTCAAGCATTTAAAATTCAATGCAAAAATATCCACCTTACTAAATTGCTGTTCGAAAATATATTCGATTGTTAAAATTACAATCTTCATTATTTTTCAGCCTCACAAATTCAGATTGAAAAAAAAAATCAAGTATTAAAATTCAGGTTGGAAAAAAAAAAGTATTAAAATTCTGGTTGACAAAATGCGAGTCTTCAAATTTGGGTCAAAAAAATTCAGGTCTTCACATCCGGGATATGATAGGAAGAGCAATGGATTGCCGATTTCTGGGGCCCGTGTGCTTCAGTGCACTTTTAACACCTGAATTTTTCCAACCTGAATTTGTGAGGCTGAAAAATAATGAGGTTTGTATTTTTAACAATGGAATTCATTTTCGAACAGCAATTTAGTAAGGTGAATATTTTTGCATTGAATTTTAAATGCTTGAATTATTATATTTTCATTTTCATTCAATACATTGCAGTGTCGAAAATTTAAAGCATTATAAATGCTGTAAGGATTTTTTTTCCATTAAAATCAAATTTCAAAGCAGAAAATTTTAAACTTAAAAAGAAATATATATTTAAAAAAAAAATTCAGTTCATGTGATTCAGTATGCTATTTTGCTTTGAAGAATTTTGGCACTGTTATACTTCCTTAGTAGAGAAGTAGCAGAGAACAGTTTACTCTGATGTGTGCACATACAGTACTGTAGTGACGATAGGTGGAGAGGCATTACACACTACACAAGTTGCTCTTCATTTGTCCACCCCTGTAGCATAGAGTTTGAAATTGGAAAATCAAAAGGTCAGAATTAAGCAGATTTTATCTTTAAAAGCCACAAGACTAATACTGGTGTCAAGCTTTTAGGTAGTTTTTTTCCCCATGATTTAGCAGGGATTTAGCACAGTGCAGTCAGATCTGGTCCAGTAACAGAGTCTGATTCTCAGGCTGTAAAAAAATTTTTAATACTAGGCTTTCAGCTTATGGTTAAATAACTATAATACATGTATATGTACAAAGTGTGTTTGCGTCTACAGTATGTGTGTGCACGTTTAGGACGGAGTGAGCCCCGGACTGGTCATATCCGTAGTTGGACTGGCCAGGTATTCGCTGGACTTCAGGCTGGCCAGGGATTTATAGCTGGCCACTGAAGTCAGAGAGCCACACAGACCCCTGAGAGACGGAGTGTCCTCTTTACCTAAAAACACACACACATAGATGAACATCGTGCACAGCTTCAAATTAATTCACTTACTCAGATGCTATTTCGGGCTGTAATTTGTAATAAGCAACAAGGCCAGCGGCACGGCGATGAGATCTCTTCAGATAAAGAATGTAATAAAGAGTGTGATACACTGCTGCGACGTGGAGAGAAGAACCGGGACGAGAAAAACAATATGAAGGGTGACAACGAGCAAGGGTATTCCAGTAGTGAAGACACCAACACAAAACACTTCAAATATACACAATATTATCGGTTATTAGTTACTATATTAGGACATCTAATGCATTGTAATTCATCAACCACTTCATCAGTAATCATGTAATCATTAAGATAAAATTATTTGTTATGTACTTTACAGCACAATTACATGATTAAAATTATTTTTTTTTGCATATCCCAGTTAGGAAGTTGGGGACAGAATGCAGGGTCATCCTGAAGCAGAGAGGGACAAGGGACTTCCTCAAGGGCTCAACGGTGGCAGTTTGGTGGTAATGGGGCTTGAACCCACAACTTTCCAATCCATAAACCAGAGCCTTAACTATTATTAACTGCTTACTCTATCTCTCTCTCTCTCTCTGTCTCATTCTCAGTCGAGCTACACATGTCACCCCCGAGCTGCCAGTGATCCAGACCCCTTCTGCCCTCCGGACCTGTCCCATCATCTAGGTGGCCCAGTTCTGGTCGTCGATCTTGTCGCATGGATGCATGATGCAGACATTTGTTCTCTGATGACAGTTTTGTACCCAAGCCTCCAATGACTCCATATTAACTTAAACACATCTTCTGTAATACTGAACCTCCAGCCTCCTAACACTGAGTAGGACTGCAGATCAATCCCTGTTATCCGATATCACCCAAATGAGGATGAGCTCCCTGTTGAGTCTCAAGGTTTCTTCCTCTGAGTTTTTCCCTCGTCACCGTCGCGCTCGGCTTCCTGATCAGGGACAATCTGATGATTTTGATTTCTACATATTTCCTCGCACATTACACACTCATTAATATTCTTTTGATTCTGTAAAACTGCTTTGAGACAATGAGCACTGTTAAAAGCGCTACAGTATGTAATCATTTGAGCCACTATTGCCACATATAGCAGCTTTTAACCTGTAGTATTGTGTACTGTATATTCATCATCACTATCCCTCTGTGCAGGGGTGTGTGTGTGTGTGTGTGTGTGTGTGTGTTTCTCTCATGCACAATAATGTAAACTTTCATTTTGCTGTCTGATTCCAATAATGTAAGACCATTAACCTTGTGTTCCAACATAACAGTGTGAGAACAGTCCTCTTTAAGATTATCGATTTCCTTTGGAAAGACTAATGCCATCCTAACTGACGCACACAGACACGCAGACACACACACAAGGCGCTGTACCTTCTCTGTGCCAGGAGGCCAATCCGGCCTTGCCATCCAGACTGTGCGTGTGTGTGTGTCCCGGCTCCAGGGACATTTGAGACAGACTCATTTCTGCGGACAGCTGGTCCAGACTCGGAAAACTCTTCCTGAGAATACACACAAACAAACCCGCGTCCAGAAACGATGCTGCTGCATTCACACATAGACGCGCACTTTTACTCAAATATGCTTAAGAAATATTCAGCCATTCAGACTTATTGATTTTGCAGCTGCATGGCTTTAATGCATTTCTGATTCACTTGCTGAGCAAAATTCTCACTTATTATAATGTGGTTCGCTGTCCACTTTATTAGGAACACGTTCAACTGCAATTACCACACATTCAATATTTGTACAGCCAAGTTTTTACTTTTTTTTAATTGATTTTTTTTTTTTTTTACATATTTTGTATTTTGCATATTATATTTTGTTCTCATCTACCATATTTTCTACAGCTAAGTTTTTCTATATTTTATTCTGATTTTATTTCATAATTAATTTCCTATTGATAATCTTGTTTTTTAAGGTCACGGGCGGTCATTTAAGCATTTCACTGCGTATAGTACTGTGTATGACTGTGTATGTGTCAAATAAAATTTGAATTTGATTTGCACATTCATACAGTTATCTAAGCAGCCAATCGTGTGGCAGGACAATGAAGACAATCATGCAGATCCACATTGAGAGTTTCAACATCGGAATGACAGGAGTATGATCGCTGTGACTTTGCGGCATGGATTCTGGTATCAGGGCTGGTTTAAGTGTTTGAGAAAGTGCCGATCTCCTGTTTTCACACCACAGTCCCTAAAGTTTGGTGTGAAAAACAAAAATACTGAGCAAGCGACAGGTCTGTGGGTGGGAACACCTTGTTGATGAGATAAGTTGGCCAGATTGGTTTGAAGTATCAGGCAGAGATAATAACTCAAATAACCATTTTTTACAATCATGGTGAGCAGAAAAAAACATTCACTTAACATTCACTTATTCACTTAAGCCTAAAAGTTGCTCCTAGTGACGAAATTTTAAGAATATTTTTAAGAATTATGACATTCTGAAGAATTTCTCCCTAAATGTAGGATTAAATCTTAGTAAAGATAAAAATGATTCATGAAACATCTCAGTCCTAAAAACAGCTCCTAAGGTAAAAAATTGTTACGAGTAGAGAGGAGGACATTTAAGAGGCTTAAGTGTTTCTACAGCACAGGACAAAATGGTGGAAAGAAGAAATATTCTCCAAACTCTGAACATAAAGCTAAAAGTAAACACTGCTTTTCTATCCAATTTGGCTTTCTTGTTCTTTTACTTTCTTCCATCTCTCTTGGCTTGTTGGCTACATAAGATCCAAAAGTGCAACTTAAACAGACTGTCCTGCAATCATGTCAATCTGAAATAGATCTTACTTATGAACTTGTATATAGTAACGACTGCATGGAAATTGGTTGCTTCAAAAGTAGACAAATTTTTTAACATCTGGCTGTTTAATTATCTTTAAGATATTTAGCCTATAACAGGAACTTTGCATAAAAGCAGTCTGCAGTCATGATTATACAATTTCTACAAACATTATGATTTCACTGTCTATTCTACAGTATTATCATGTATTCTATTTTCACAAAGAGTTAATTTACCTTTACAGAGGTCAGAGGTTATTTTTCAATCAACCAATCACAGTCCTTGAACTGCTGCATCATTCCAACGACACCTCCTCACTAAGATAAAGGTTTTTGTACTTTCCTTACTCAGGGTTGCTCTGAGAGTTTTCCTAAAATCACTTTTAGTCTAGGACTCCCAGCTAGGACTTTTTAAGCTAAGATAGGAGGACTCTGAGAGAATTCTAAGAAGCTTTGGAGCCTTGGAATCAAAGTCGATCATGCACACAAATCAAAACTAGACAATATACGGGTTCATACTCTTCCCAGCGTCCCGTACGCTTCTGGTAGAGGAGGGTGTCCAGAGCGACGGCGTTGCTGTCCATGGCACCGGGCGAGGGCCACTGGTTGGTCAGGTGAGAGGTGAGCTCCTGTCGGGATCGCAGGTCATGGTTCTTCAGTACAGTTCTGCTAGTGTTGAGAGCACATCCATCCACAAAAGACAGAATATACGTTTAAAATAGGCATAATCATCCGCTTAAAATTTTGCATACGTTGATAAAGAGAGATGTGTTTGCTTTTTGTAAAGAATGAATCAGTCACTAAAGAGGAACCAGATCTTCTAAAGACAAGGTAACCTCTCATTATGAAATTCCCACCTACTGTAATTTCAATTCGCCGTCTGCAATCAACAGCCGAAGAGAACCACTTAGTGCTCTACTCTGCAGGACGGGGTTTTCTTTTTTTTTTTTGACCTTTTTTAAGACAAAGTGGCTGCTTCCCGAGAGAAGAGAGGAAATTGCCTCAGCAACGGTATGCAAATTGGCCGAAAGTGACCTCGAAAACACGGGGCTATAAATTAGCAGCAAAAATGCCGGCATCTGCACGCTTTATTAATAATATAGGACACCTCTGCGGCTATAAAGTGCAGAGTTTCCACTGGGATGGCACATTTGGTGATGTTGACCGGGAGCTGAAGCACATCATCATCATAATAAGAATGATACTTATGCAGAATGAATAATCAACCGGCGAGTATATATTCTGCCAGTCGCTGATTAGCCCGACTGACCGAGTCCATCGTATATTACGGAGGGGGGGGGGGGGGGGGGGGGGGGGGGGGTGGAACGCATTCTTCTGTTATTATATAATGAATTTTTGTTATTATTAAAATCAAGAGCATTCATTGCACGTCTGAACTTATTGCAGCTCGTTATTGCTCATGCAAATTCTCATCACGTCAAACCATGCATTCATTTCCGAGTCAGAGAAAGTGAAGAGCTTCAATCTAAATCTCTAATCGCTTTTCCTGTTATCATAATACAAGGGCGAGTCAAAATGATCCGTGTTCTGGCTGAGGAATTTAGATCATAATCCCCTTGCTTTTCAATATACTTTGTCCATCTGTTAACAAGCATTCGTATTCACTCATTAAAAAACGTTTGAGGCCGAGCTGCGAGCCACAAATGCACTGCTGTCTTCACTTCTTCATCCTAAGTCAATCTTCGTTCTCCTAGGACTGCTTCAACAGTGTGGGCAGAGGTGTGCAGATGTGCATCGTCATTGCCAGATCAAAGCGCCCTCAGATAGCAATCCTCTGCGTTTAGGTTTCAGCTCTTCAATAAGCATGTCACCGTTCTGAGCCCTGTTGATTGACAACTTTTTTCCTGATAAATGTTCCAGTACTGGCCCTTGAGAATCCCAGAAAAACGTATAGATATTCATACACTTCTGTTTACGCTCTTCCGTGAGTTGTTCCGGTGTTATGAGCTAAAATGCCCCCCCCCCTGCCACGGATTGCACCCCTTACATAATCTCTATCAAAAATTATACTAGAACATAAATGCATAGGTTTATGACTTACAAATTACACCAAACAAATTTGATTATCAAATAAGCAATATAACAAAATACATGTTGTGTATTTTTTTATGTTACTTAGTTTATAATAAAAATCGTTTCATGTAATTTTTCATCAGAAACAATATTTATTTAGTGTAAACATTTACTTGACAAACCCCAGCAAAATGTGCCACAGAATAAACATTATGATATGAGAATTTGTATTAATGGTCTCGACGGCTGTCACGTGCCTAGGGTTCATTATAATAGTAATATCATGTTTGATAATCATATTCTAAAATAATATTTGATAGAGATTATGTAGGCGGGGCAATCCGTGGCGGGGGGTCATTTTAGGACATAACACCGGCACCAGGTTCATCCACAGACTGGGGAGACAGTAGCTAAAACAGCTAAAACGAGGCATCCTCTTCCTTCTTCTGCACCTCAACAGACGCATCCAACTAACTGCTTGCCATCCAGATGATGCAAACAAAACGAATCCACATTATAGTCAGATGAAAGTCGCGTTTGATTATGAATGAATGTGAACAGTCATGACATGTAAATCTAATCTGACGAAAAAAAAATGTCTTGTAATGTGAACAGTCATAAGAAAAAAATCTAATTCAATAATAAAAAAAAATAAAATAAAAAATAAAAAAAATTTAATTGTTTTGACAAGCAGTGTGAACGCAGCCTCAGTCATGTGATAAAAGCTCATAAAAATAGTTCACAATGAAACATGGCCGATACTGAATGAAAAAGCAAAGCTCTCCAAAAAAGAGACAGTGGTTTAAAAGGTGGCAATCATTTACTTTTGAATCAGATTCTTATTCTTCGAACATTTTTCTTGTACACTAAAAAAAAAAACCTGTAGTTTTATATGTTTGCTCGGTCTTTATTACTATAAATATATTCTATATAAAAAATTTTATCTCTTAAAAAAAAGAAAAGAAAAAGCATTTTTGCTCTTGACAGCTCCTGTCTAACATCATCCCTCCCTTTCCCTCTCTCTCTCTCTCTCTCTCTCTACCATTCCGTCCCTCCTCTCTTCTCCTCTACTCATCCATCACTCTGTCCTCCCTTCCGCAGTGCCCTCACAGAGCCAACTCGCTGATGAATGTTTGATTACTCAGCACTTTTATCCTAATGAGCTGAAAGCAGGATGCCTCTCCTCGCTGTGCGCTGTGAAACATTCCTGATGCAGGAAAGGCGCAAACCACATTTCCTAAATGAACGTGATCACAATGAGATAATCTACATGATTAATCTTGACATCTAATCAATTAAAAAGCAGACACCCCGCACAATCTGGTGAATGGAACATTAAAATGAACTGCCACATCTACTCAGGCACACAGGCCACGCCTCCTTCGCTGAGACTGACAGACACACAGGCCACGCCTCCTTCGCTGAGACTGACAGGAACACGGGTCATGCCACCTTTACTGAGAATAACAGACACACAGGCCACACCTTCTTCATCAAGACTAAAGGCACAAAAATCACGCCACCTTGACTGAAACTTACACAAAGGCCATGGCTCCTTCCTACAGATTAACAGGCACACAAGACACGCCTCCTTCCTACAGATTAACAGGCACACAGGCCACGCCTCCTTCCCACAGATTAACAGGCACACAGACCACGCCTCCTTCCTACAAATTACCAGACACACAGGCCACGCCTCCTTCCTACAGATTACCAGGCACACAAGCCTCCTTCCTACAGATTAACAGGCACACAGACCACGCCTCCTTCCTACAGATTAACAGGCACACAGGCCACGCCTCCTTCCTACAGATTAAGAGGCACACAAGCCACTTCTCCTTCCTACAGATTAACAGGCACACAAGACACGCCTCCTTCCTACAGATTAACAGGCACACAGACCACGCCTCCTTCCTACAGATTAACAGGCACACAGACCACGCCTCCTTCCTACAGATTAACAGGCACACAGGCCACGCCTCCTTCCTACAGATTAACAGGCACACAGGCCATGCCTCCTTCCTACAGATTACGAGGCACACAAGCCACGCCTCCTTCCTACAGATTAACAGGCACACAGACCACGCCTCCTTCCTACAGATTAACAGGCACACAGGCCACGCCTCCTTCCTACAGATTAACAGGCACACAGGCCATGCCTCCTTCCTACAGATTACGAGGCACACAAGCCACGCCTCCTTCCTACAGATTAACAGGCACACAGACCACGCCTCCTTCCTACGGATTAACAGGCACACAAACCACGCCTCCTTCCTACAGATTAACAGGCACACAGACCACGCCTCCTTCCTACGGATTAACAGGCACACAGGCCACGCCTCCTTCCTACAGATTAACAGGCACACAGGCCACGCCTCCTTGCTACAGATTAACAGGCACACAGGCCACGCCTCCTTGCTACAGATTAACAGACACACAGGCCACGCCTCCTTCCTACAGATTAACAGGCACACAGGCCACGCCTCCTTCCTACAGATTAAGAGGCACACAAGCCACTTCTCCTTCCTACAGATTAACAGGCACACAAGACACGCCTCCTTCCTACAGATTACGAGGCACACAAGCCACGCCTCCTTCCTACAGATTAACAGGCACACAGACCACGCCTCCTTCCTACAGATTAACAGGCACACAGGCCACGCCTCCTTGCTACAGATTAACAGGCACACAGGCCACGCCTCCTTGCTACAGATTAACAGACACACAGGCCACGCCTCCTTGCTACAGATTACCAGGCACACAAGCCACGCCTCCTTCCTACAGATTAACAGGCACACAAGCCACGCCTGCTTCCTACAGATTAACAGGCACATAGGCCACACCTCCCTCATTAAACAGATTTAAAACATCATATGTTCTCACACAAAGCATGGAGGCTTTCATTAAGACAACAAACAAGGAAGCCACATCTCCTTCACTGAGGCCACGCCTCCATTATTTAAACCTTTGCGTGTACTCACAGCTGATCCTGGAGCTCCAGGATGATGACCTCCAGTTGTTCTTTCTCCAGTTTATGGTTGAGACCGGCTTCTGCGAAACGCTGCAGTAAGGCTTTATTTTGGGAGACGGACTCTGAGAGCTGAGCCTCTCTTAGACGAACCAGCTCCTCCAGATAACACTAAATGCACACACGCAAAACCTGTTCCGTCATTGATATAAGACACGGACACTGATGTATCATGTAAAGTTAATGAACTGCAGGTAGACTATACTGATTTCTGCTATATGCACACACTTGCCTTTTGTTCCAGCACCACTCTGTATTTCTGCTCCACTCTTTTGCATTTGCTGTACCAGCTGCTCAGGTCCGTGCTCAAGCAGGCGGCCATGTTGGTCTCCGGAGTGCTGGCCTCGCTGCCACTGCTGCCCAGAGTCCTCATTTCCTCCTCATCGCTGCTGATACTGTCCGAGCTGAGGAACACGCGCGATATTGCAAACTATTTCAAACATTATATCTTTGGCATTTAATAATCCTGTTACGGTTTGAGGGTTTAGTCTTACGTTTGTGTAAACTTGAGGTAAGGTGTGTAGTCGATTACAGCAGGACAGCTTCCATCTAAACTTTCACCCTTCAGGCAAAAACTGTCGAACAGAAGTGACTTTTACAGCTTGATTTACAGGCGTGTCTCGCGCTTATTAACTGATCGTTTAGAGATTCAAACACAATACAGTTTCAGTAAAAGTAATAATCACTCACTCATCGTCTATACCGCTTTATTCTGTATTCAGGGTCGCGGGGGGCCTGGAGCCTATGCCACGAGGACAGGGTGCCAATCCATCGCAGGGCACACACACATACACTCATTCACACACTACAGGCAATTTGGGAACGCCAATTAGCCTAATCTGCATGTCATTGGACTGTGGGAGGAAACGGAGTACCCGGAGGAAACCCAAACACAAACTCCATGCACACAGAGACGGGAATCGAGCCCGGCCCCTGGAGGTGCAAGGCGACAGTGCTAACCATTACACCACTGTGCCGCCATTATATGATCATTATGATCATTACATTAACAATATGATTGTGTGCTAAATTAGGTATAATCTCCTCACAATAACCAAAGTTCAAACCTCAATGATTATACGAAACTGGCATTAGAACAATTTCCCATTTTATCCTATAAATCTTCTTTTAAGCCAACACAAACACAAACACAGGTAATGTTGATTTAATTTTAAGATAGTTGATTTTAAGATATTAGTACAGTGAGAGGTTTAGTTTGTATGCGTGTGTGTATGAATCTACGGTAAGTGGAATCATTAACATCCTCTCCGCCAGATGCATGCCTGAATGTCAATAGCACCCCACAGAGAGAGGGAGAGAGCGATGCGTACCTGAAATCAATAGCGTTTAGTCCAATGAGAGTGTCTGCCAGCACGCCAGCTTCCTCCCCCAGCACTATCGCGCCGTCCTCATAAAACCTTCTGGGAAACATCAGTGCGTGCACAAACACACAAACGACTCCATCATCATCATCCACATGCAGTTTGCTACCGATGAGCAAATTTCTAATATATAAGACACTAGATGGTCCTTCACATTGCAGTACATTTCATTTACTAATATTTCTACTAGGGACAAACTTCTAACCTTGTACCGAAGTGCAGAATTAGATTTCTCTCTTCGTCATGTCATCATTTCAAACCTTTGAATAACTGCTCATTTTAGATATACATGATTTGAACTCATGCCCATATTTGGATGCAAGGACACACCCAGCCTTTGATTAACTGACTTAATGACGCCCATATTTTATATACAGACTTCATGACATGTCTTTTTTAAGCAATATATATTAGCGGATATATGCACAGTTGGCAAAAATTGTGTGTGTGTATTGGTGTGTGTCTAAAACCTTGTGGTTTTGAAGTCTCTCAAGGCAGCAGATACATATTCAGAGAGCCGTTTCTCCATCAAGACAACTCGGATCCATGCACGACCCTGAGAGGCAAACGGATGGATAGATGGATGGACAAGAGTGAAAAAGAGAAAGAGAGAGAGAGAGAGAGAAATTCAGAGGTGGGGGAGAGCGAGAAAGATGGAAAGAGGAAGAGAGAAATGGCAAGAAATAGAAAAGAGAAAGAGAAAAAACACACACACAAATATATAGAAATGGGTTGAGTTGGAGATGAAAAAATGGATAAGTACAAACAGAAGGACAGAGGGGGATATATATGGATGGGGAGAGAGAGAGAGAGAGAGAGAGAGAGAGAACAGAGGCAGAAATAAATGGCAAGAGATGAAAAGAGAGAGAGGCAGAAAGGGAGAGATAGATTAAGATGCAAAAATGGAAACAGGCAAGGCAGGGAAATATATACAGTATATACAGATTCATAAATGGAGAGAGAGAGGAAGAGAGAGAGTAAACCCTATTCCTCATATTTACCTATAGAAGTTTATAAAAATAAAATAAAATAAAAAAATTATGAAAAAGGCTCATTATTGCAATCCAAATGTGATAAAATCTTGTTCGTGTGTGTGTCCTTACCTTGGCTCTGGAACTGCGTACATTCTCCATGCTCTCAATGCTTGGGATGCAGCTGTGAGGGACTTTGCTACAGGCCACACGCACATAATCCCAGAAACTACGCGGACTCTCGTAGCCAAACCAAGTCACCTGACCTGCACATTGTAATACACAGAAAAGAGAAAGTGGGAGAAAGAATTAAAGACAGAAAGGAGACGCTAGATAAGATGCATAAGAAATACTCTGCACTGGTCTTTTGTGGAGCTCTAATTGATTTCTTCCCACATTTTTGCGGCAAATATGTGCAAAATAAAGATATGAAAAAGTTAAAAGAGAAAACGTGTATGAGAGAATAAAAGAAAGACTGTTGAGTTAAAAGCTTCAGTGCAGAATAAGTTCTCTTCTCGTTCTCACTGCAGACATAAAGAGTGGTTATTTGCCTGACAATAGCTTCCCTGTCAGCTCGAACCTGTCGCCGTTACACTATAACCTGTGCATGTGTGCTGATTTTCTTCCTCCGTGGTGAAAACGAGGCCGTGTGCGTCCTATTACTGTACATGAATAACGCCAACAGGAAGCAAATGCATTTCACTGACAGCTGTATCTCAGGTGTCTAACGACAAATAATGATTATTTAATAACTTAAAGGGCACCTATTATGCAAAACTCAGATGTTTTTTGCCAAAAAAGAAAAAAGTGAAAAATTGTGCTTTTTGTCCTTTTTTTATTTTTCTGCGAGCTGAGGCTTCAACAAGGGAATTAGATGTTCCCCTGATGTGACCTCATAAAAACTGCTGTGCACTGGAGGGGCGTGGCTCAGCAGTAGCTCATATAGATAGACACTGAAACGGTGCATTTGGAGAAGAAGCGAATCAGTGAATTTGAGGTATGAAAAAATGCATCATCTGGAGCATTACTGTGTTAACTGTTTCAAGAAAGAGTAAAACATGGGACCTTTAATTTTAGTTTAAATTAAATCAGTAATACTGACAGGGATGTTTAAGAAGTTTAAGAAGCTTCATGTTGTGCTATATGCTGCTCTGAATCCAACCCCTACAATGACAACCAAGTGCAATTTCAATTCGAATGACAACAATGTTTAAAGTATCTCCAAACAGGTTCATAGGTTTTGGAACAAATAAGTTTTTGACATTTGTCCACGGGCTCCAGACGTCAGAAGGCTCCAGACTTTAAGAAGTATTAAAAGCAATCTTTATATTTGTAATTAGGAAAGCTAGTTCCATTATTTATGAGCCTCCGTAATTCCTGCATCAGTAATGCCAGACTTTTGTCAAACCCCTTGAATTAAAGCTGAAACTCTCAGAAACTCTAAACTCATTTAAATTTTAATTTACTGACGTACAGGGACCAAATGTCAAAAAGAATGTCTCTGTTCCAAAATGTATGAACCTGACCTACTGTATCACTCACTCACTGATCATCTATACCGCTTAATCCTGTATTCAGGATCACAGGGGCCTGGAGCCTATCCCAGGAGACTTGGGGCACTTGGGTACACCCTGGACAGGGTGCCAATCCATAGCAGGGCACAGACAAACACACTCACTCATTCACACACTACGGGCAATTTGGGAACACCAATTAGCCTAACCTACAACCTGTCTTTGGACTGTGGGAGGAAACCGGAGTACCCGAAAGAAACCCACCAAGCACGGGGAGAACATGCAAACTCCATGCACACAGAGACGGGAATCGAGCCTGGCCGGGGATCAAACCCGAACCCTGGCGGTGCAAGGCGACCACTACACCACCGTGCCACCTACCTACTGTAATAGAACTTGATTTATTTTGGAATAACATTAAATCATGTTTTATTATACATTTTGTTTTGTATAACACATGCCTTCATTTTCATACTTACGAATACATGCATTGGATGATAAATAGTTTAAGACACTATAACCCAAGTGCCCCACAAACTGCCAATTTTTTACAGCCTGCCTGATGATGCACAGGATCATGGAATACGTCATATAGAGGCTGATAAAATATTGATGTATGCTGCCTTCACAAATAAAATGATAAAGGCATCTCAAAAGCGAAACCTTCAAACCAGACCGCATCCGATGCCTCCAAATACTGCCTTCTTAGGCAACTTCATTATGTTTCAGAAACACCCACTGTGTGTTAATCATGATGCCTGCATGGGGTTGGGTTTGGTATTTCATAGCTCAGTATGCATACGGTCTGAACAGTCTTATGGTCCTACCTTTGAGCCGATGGCTGAGGATCTGCTCCAGGATGGAGACAAAATTGATGAACTCTGGCGACGCGTCATCTATAGTTTCGTAACAAGACCGGTCGATCAGCGTTTTCACGGAGAACCTGTAGAGACAGATGTTCTTTTTTAGAAAATCTATCTTAAATGAAAAGAAAGCAAGCAGATTCAGGAAGGTCAAAGAATCTAAATGAAAATAGAAACCTATTATATTGGCAAAATAAATGTCTATTTCTTATCTAGCTACATTTAAACATTAGCTCAATTCTGGATATTCTCCATATATTCTCTCCGTACTTTTCTTGTACAGGGTCACCAATTAGCCTACTATGAATGTCGGCACTCTGGGAGGAAACCGGAGTACCCGGAAGAAACCGAACAAGCACAGGAAGAACATACAAACTCTATGCACGCAGACCCGAAGCCAGGACTTGGAGGTGCGAGGGCACAGTGTATAGCACATGCTATTTGTTTTAAATACCACCGCCTGCCGCGCTACATACATCAGCCAAGCAATGTTCTGATGAACGATAATAGTTGCAGGCACAAATAAAATGTACAGCGTTAAACCTTTTGTTTAGAAGAGAATATTCATGGAGCCTCCGAGTGGCACAGTGGTAAAGATTGTGAGTTCGATTCCCGGGTGATGCTGTTGCCTCTCGCAACCGGAGGTCTAGAGAGAGCTGATTGGCCGAGCTCTCTCAGAGGTGAGGGATGAGTGGTACTTCATGCTGCCCCATTAATCTGCGGCTCTACAGCCAATCAGAGGCGTCTGTGAGCTCGCGCAAGAGGAAGGAACTTATAGCGCTGTCCTCCGGGTGTGTTATGCCGCCCCGAGCACTTCCAAAAGTTGCGGTCGACTGGCGTCACGTGGTTTGGAGGAAACAGTGTGAAAAGAGTGGTAGTAGTCTTAATGTGGGAGCCCCCTAGTGACAGGGAGGAATTGGACATGACTAAATTAGGGAGAAAAATCCTCCACTAAAACATGAAATTCAAATAAATTTTGTTCACCTCTTCATATAAATCTCAATAACATATTGCAACTATCGACACAACTGACTGGCAACAACATGCTGAGACAAACCTCAAAAAAATTTTCCTATCTGAGTTTCCCGTTTAAATCTGGGCAAAGTAAACCAAATAAAACCAGACAGAAAATAAGAAACAACAAACTGCTTGTCACATTCCCTTTAGACTGAGCAGCTGGAGCTCATGAATCAGCGTCCGAACAGGTCTGCTGTGCCTTGTTAACCTTTACAAGAAAAGAAACACGAGCCAGATCTCCATCTACACACCAAACACCAACACCAGCAAAGTAGGTGCTTTTTTTAGGCAGATCTTACCACTTTAGCAAACGTTCATGAATGATACAATGTTCTGTTGTAAATTGTGACAGATCGAGGAAGTTAATTAGAGATACTGTTTCGAGGATGCCTGTGATGGCAGAGCAAATGAGTTTCTTTTCATAACCGTGGCTTTGAAGCTAAAAGGAAGGAGGAATGGGGAACATTACCCAGGGACGCGGATATAAATTGCAGGTAATCTAATAGAAAAACTAAGGTAGCCAAATATTAAAATAGAACACAGAAATGAGGAATATAAAGAGGAAATACAGCCTGGCTCAGGAATAGAAATGCAGGTACAGCATGTCTGGTTTGCTTTTATAGCCTGAAGCATATTTTGCCTCCTATAGCATAGGACGCAAAGCTAATAATAGGATATACTACATTCAGTAAGCACAACTCTGTTAACTACTCTGTTACTGTACTTATTTTTCATGTATCTGCATTTGAGCTTTTCCCAGTTTGTGATTCTTTTACTCACTTCATTTTGTGATGAAAAACCTCACTACATTTTAAATTGAGACTTGTTCATTTTTTAGGTAACGATCACACAAAAATGCTTCAGCAGGAACAAAACATTTCCACCAGTTCAAGAGCTCCAAGATTACAAACACGACTGGCAGGATTGCACAGATTGGTTAGCTACAGTACCTCACCAACTTGATCGACAGTTACCTGGGCAACGGACACCACTCACTTGGTCTCTGGGCTGTGGATTATTTTGGCTCTTTTTCAAACCTCTAGAACTGCTGCACTTTTCATATTACGATCAGAAGTGATCTATCTATGCAGCTAATGTAGCAATAAAACAAAAATAAAACAGCAGTATTCCTATGGACTATCTTACTTGCAATAAATATGGTCGCAACTGTAGCAGTTTGCAAGATAAGCTACTGAAGAGGCTCACAATGCTACTGTACCGACCATTTGTGTAAATAATGTTGAATCTCGTCATATCAGCATCAACTTCAATTGTGTGTAAAATACTTAGTCTCGAATAGATAATCATGTTTCTGTGTGTAGTACTTAAAGTAGTTCTCAAAATACATTTTAGAGAAAGTACTTCAACGTGAGTAAAAGTTTGAACTGGTACTTCTATTTGTAGTGGAGTACAATTTTTAAGCAAGTACTTGTATTGACTTGAGTATCGAGTTTCTTTACTTCCACCACCTTTGCCAACAGGGAAGTGGAATACAAGTTGTCCCCGACTTACGGACAGGAGCATGTTCGTAGGTCCGATTTGTTCTTAAGTCAGACAAAGTGAGTCTTTGATACAACTCTACAGTGTAAAGCATACGAAACCTCTTGACTTTATATGCCCCCTTTCCGCACACTGCAATCATATGGCCAGAAAACGTAATCTCACCTAAGGAAATGAATCTCACAGTGAAATGTTGCCTCTGCACCCTTAAAATGTGAGGGGAATCCCGGACACTATTAGGTCTCCAGCTGTTTTCCACTGTACTGGACTGTGAAAATAGAATCATTATACTTCTTGTATCATCATATTTCACTACAGTTACTTCTGTGATTGAACTGCAAGTACAATGGCGGTAAGTTCGTATCTGTGGAAATTCGTAACTCGAATGATCATAAGTCGAGGGCTACCTTTATTAAAGTTAAAGTTAATGCAGTGGTTTAATGCAGTGGTTTTGATCTCTGTGTGTCTGAGAATTTTTTTTTGTATTAGTCACATTAGTGAAACACACCATTACCAAATCTTATTATATTTAACATTGAGTTGTTATTGTTACTGTCTTGTCTGACGTGTTACTTAAATGCAATGGGTCCTCAATGCAATGCAACCTCAATACCTCGAAAAGTCAGACTATAAATTAACATCAATTTGGACCTGATGTGTAACCTACTGTAGAAACCATAGGGCTCTAATAACTACACAAACTATTTTCGCACACATTTTAACCAATGTCTGTGAAATTAATCAGTAACATTCTTTTTCTTTTCTTTTTTTTTACAGTTAAAGGGGTCTACAGGAGGTTTGAAAACCCCTGGTTTAGCGAGGTGATGGAACAAAAGTCTGTGTCATGACTGAACCCTGTAAAAAGATCATTAACACCGCTCATGTTTATAAAGAGGAATCCAGGATGGAACTACTTTAGAAATAATTGTGGATAATAATCATATAAAGTGTTTGCACTAATGTTCTTCAATGGATGAGTGAGAAAAGCGCAGCCTTCACATGTCATTTACAGTAATGAACTTTGATGTCTTGTCAAGATCCGCAGATGCGCTTCTGAAGGCTACTTCGGAAAGAGGAGTTTTATTTACAGCAAAAAGAGCACTTGAGATCAGAGCGTTTCTCACTTATTCTATTCCCTACTGTCTCGCTCTCACACACTCACACACACAAACACATACACATTTAATCACTGGGACCTGAAACGTCCCACATTATCAAGGTTGACTAACAGACAGGTTACAGCCTTTTTCCATGACGTCTTAACTCGCATCATCAGATGAGAATACAGTCCCAGTCAACATCAATAAGTTTCAGTGTGTGTGCGTATCTCGTTGCAGGTTGCAGAGAGTGTGTGTGTGTGTGAGAGAGAGAGAAAGAGAGCACTTTAGCACATATTCTGCTAAAAAATGAGGCAGAAGCCATGACATACAGCATGTGTTATGCAACCATCCAACGATCCAAATCTAGGTTGGGATTGTTACAGCACCTCTCAGCACACTTATGTTGAACTCGCAAATCTGATTGGTCAGGTGGTGTTGACTAATCTTGGTGTTGATTAACCTGAAGCTGACAGTCGTGTTGGCGGTAAGGCAAAAGTTAATGTTAAAGCTACATTAATATTAACATAATCATTTCTATCGTTATTGTTTCTATAGTAACAGCTCTCATTACTGACTGTATAGTAATAGCTTATTCACAGGTGGATGCTCTGTACGTATTCCGTGTCTAATAATAAACTGGTTAGCTAAACAAAAAAGAAAAAAGAGCTGCAAAGGAAGCTACAATTCCTAGTGCCATATGTCTGACATGGTGACGCCTGCTGTGACTCTGGCATCTCACACTTTTCTCCAATAATAAAAAAATAAAAAGTCATCTTGTGACAACAGGACTCTAACTAGTCTTGCTTTAAATACAATTAATATAAATTGAGGAAGTGGCGCTATAACGCAAGTCTTAATAGAATCTAATTTGGTTTTCCAATATGAACATAAAAATAAATACAAACATTCAAAAAATATTAATTTGTTTCCTCATGAGTTAATCAGGAAGTACAACATCCTAAAACAACCATTATTTATCAATAGCTAGCTATGTTAGCTAGTAGAAAAAAACGCTACTGCAACTATGTAATGAAACCAGTCTAATTTGCGTTCAAGTCAAAACCGTCCCCGGATTAAAAAATGAGACAGATGGGATGAAATTTTATGTGAATGAAGGTTGGTGTAGCGGTTAGCACTGTCGCCTTGCACCTCCAGGGTCCGGGGTCGATTCCCGTCTCTGTGTGCATGAAGTTTGCACATTCTTTCCTAGCATGGTGTGTTTCCGGTTTCCTATCACAGTCCACAGACTTACAGATTAGGCTAATTCGCGTTCCCAAATTGCCCGTAGTGTGTGAATGTGTGTGTGCCCTGTGATGGATTGGCACTCCGTCAGAGTGTACCCCACCTCGTGCCCCAAGTCACCTGGGATAGGCTCCAGGCCCTCAACGACCCTGAATACAAGACAGAGCGGAATGGACGATGAGTGAGTGTGTACAAGACTTCAAGCACAATATGATGATGAAACTCTTATGCACAGTGAATGCTGCAAACGTTTTAAAGAAGCTGAACATTCAGCGAGTGGAATGCCTGATTTCTGATTGACATCAACAGATAACTTGTTGCCAGTGTGTGGAAGAGGAGCGTCCATCATTGGAGCGTACATGCAATCATTCATGAACACCACTTACACATTGAATTTACTTCAGGCCTTCTGAAGATTCAAAGTAGAAGCCTCATTTTATACGAATCTTTGTTTCTCCAGCATTTTGAAACTGTGCCACTTATGTCCACATTCTACACTATAATCCATAGATAACGAGAGAGGAAAAATGTTTTTCAGTAAACCTGGAGAACTATTCCCTTTATCACTACATTCAAATACAAGAAAGTCTGGCTCTTTGGGAACAAAATATGAGGAAATGAGGGGGGGCGGCTCAAGGCTTTTCCCCTGTGTTTAATTTATCATGAGAGGAGTACAAATACAATTATTCAATTTCATTATTCAATTGTTCAATTTCAGTAGCACTACATTTAAAAATAGTGACAGACAGTAATCTTCATCCATCCATCTTGAGAACGCCAAGTAGCCTGGACTGTGGGAGAAAACCAGAGAACCTGGAGGAGACCCACCAAGCACAGGGAGAACATGCAAACTCCATGCACACAGGCCTGATGGGGAATCGAACCAAGGACCTGGAGGTGCCACCCACATACAGCTGCTTTAGTATTTCCTACAAACTAGACTCTTGTGTAACCTTCTGTGAATCATTTTCTACAGCATTACTCTGGTTTAAGTATAAATCATATGACGAATTTAACCCAAACACCTTAATCAGAACCAGTAATTAGTATCGGCAATTTAATAATAATTAATATTAGAATCATTAAAAAAACTACATTTAATTATAGACAGAGACATATTAACACTTGCTGAGTTAATAACTGGAGACCTTTATGCACTCAGCATCACTGATCACATTTTCCAGAGAGGAAATTAATACGGAAATCATTTCCAACCTTTTGTTCCACCTGTCCTTAACAAATATAATCAGTGTGAAATGACGTTTCATGCTTAACTCTTCTCGTTCATTGCTTTCCGAAGGCTGTTGCATGCAGCAGCTGGGAGGAAATATGCTATTTCACTGCTAATTTCTCATGTGACATTTCCCTTCTCGGAACAATAAAACATGCGAAATAATAAATGGCAGAAAATATTGGCCAGGTTCCTTTATGCCTGCAGACACAAAGGTGTGTACATGTTGAGTGTGTGTACGCATGTGTGTTTGAGATCGACGGCTGCAATAATAGACTCCGAGCTGCTATTCTCTGGGCCGTACGTGTGAGACAGAGATGGATGCTGCGACTCCATTGCGATCACACTTCTCATCTTGTAACACCAAGGGATTTCTCTTTAGTCATGCTTTCAGTCCAAGTGGTATAACTGGCTGAAAAGCTCTGCCGAAAATGGATCAATAGTATAAACCCTTCTTCTGCCAGCCCCCCGCACATGACCCCTCTTCAATCAACCTTCCTATACTGCTCAAAACTTTTTTTTTTCCCATAAAGGATCCAAGCGTACATGATACACACGTGGACAAAATTGTTGGTACCCTGCGGTCAATGAAAGAAAAACTCACAATGGTCACATAAATAACTTTAATCTGACAAAAGTAATAATTTGAAAAAATTCTATGAATGTTAACCAATGAAAATCAGACATTGCTTTTCAACCATGCTTCAACGGAATTATAAAAAAAACAAAAAAAACTAATGGAACAGGCCTGGGCAAAAATGATGGTACCCCTAGAAAATACTGAAAATAATGTGACCAAAGGGACATGTTAATTCAAGGTGTGTCCACTAATTAGCATCACAGGTGTCTACAATCCTGTAATCAGTCAGTGGGCCTATATATAGGGCTCCAGGTAGTCACTGTGTTGTTTGGTGACATGGTATGTACCACACTCAACATGGACCAGAGGAAGCGAAGGAAAGAGTTGTCTCAGGAGATTCGAAAGAAAATTATAGACAAGCATGTTAAAGGTAAAGGCCATAAGACCATTTCCAAGCAGCTAGATGTTCCTGTGACTACAGTTGCACATATTATTCAGAAATTTAAGATCCATGGGACTGTAGCCAACCTCCCTGGACGTGGCCGCACGAAGAAAATTCATGACAAATCAAAGAGACGGATAATCCCAATGGTAACAAAAGAGCCCAGAAAGACTTCTAAAGAGATCCAAGGTGAACTTCATGCTCAAGGAACATCAGTGTCAGATCGCACCATCCGTCGTTGTTTGAGCCAAAGTGGACTACATGGGAGACGACCAAGGAGGACACCATTGTTGAAAACAAATCATAAAAAAGCCAGACTGGAATATGCCAAACTACATGTTGACAAGCCACAAAGCTTCTGGGAGAATGTCCTATGGACAGATGAGACAAAAATGGAACTTTTTGCCAAGGCACATCAGCTCTATGTTCACAGATGGAAAAATGAAGCATATCAAGAAAAGAACACTGTCCCTACTGTGAAACATGGAGGAGGCTCTGTTATGTTCTGGGGCTGCTTTGCTGCATCTGGCACAGGGTGTCTTGAATCTGTGCAGGGTACAATGAAATCTCAAGACTATCAAGGGATTCTAGAGAGAAATGTGCTGGCCAGTGTCAGAAAGCTGGGTCTCAGTCGCAGGTCATGGGTCTTGCAACAGGACAATGACCCAAAACACACAGCTAAAAACACCCAAGAATGGCTAAGAAAAAATTAGTCACAAAATTGAAGCACAAATGCTTTTTTTTCCCCGTCAGGTTTTTTTGGTTCGTACATGCACAGTGGGGCCGTTTCTGAACGTCTAAAAATGACCAAAAAGTGAATTTTGCATAATGGGTGCCCTTTAAAGCAAAATCTGAATCTAATGCCCTACAGCATTCCTTTCAATCTAAACTTTCCTTGCTATTAATAATATTGTAATATCCATCCTGTTTCTGCGCAGAGCAAAGACAACTGCTAATGTGTTAACTAGGATCTTACACAGCGAGGTGCTCCTGCTGAGTCTCCCACTGGTGTCTGACATTAGTGGGCATTTCTGCTGGCATCCTGCCATGATGCCTTACCCTACTTCAAAAACACTGCACGAGGCATCGCTTAACATGATTTAAACACTAAATATAAACAGATTAATTACTCCAAATCACCCACAAGTTTAAACTGATGGAGACCTTTTTTTACTCAGAGGAACTGTATAAAACTACTAATTGCAACATGACTGAATGGCAACAACAGTTACCTTTTAATAGCTTTGGGATACGACAATGAATTATACATACAGTATATAATAAGTGGTTATGTATAGTCTCACAGTAATGCTTTATGTTGCTACTGTACTTTCGACTACAGCCATGGACTCTAAACAGATGAGACATAAGGAAGCTGACAATGAAGTATATCAATAATTTAATTTTTTAATCATTGGTCAGTGCTCCTATAATTGTTTTGACATTTACAATCATTCCAAAATGCTATACAATAATCCTTCGAAAAGCTAAACGGTCTGATTGTAGTGGGTGACGTGCTATTCAGCAGCTGGGATGCAGAATGACATTTGCTGCTGTGCTCTCTTGTGACACTTCCCTTCTCTGAGCCAACAACAACAACAACAACAAAAAACAGAACATGCATCACACAATCTTCTAGAAATATTAATTGATCAAGATGATAAAAAAGCCAGAATTAAATTAAATTAAATTATTATACAGAACAGCTTAATTAATCTCTTCTTTACTGATCAAACAAGCAGAGACGAGCAGGCCCTACAAACAAATGGCTTATTTAAATTTTTTTGTGTACACTTTTATGACTTTAAGATTTGCACGCACATTTGGCCAATTTGTTTAAAATCAATTTTTTGTGAGGTTCATATTTAGGTTTTTTTTTTCCATGAACCCTATCATTTTTGAAAACATTTCCCGCACCAATCTTCTTCCTGAATAAGTTGTATCCAATTCCTACCAGTTTTCATGCCACTCATCAATCAAACAAGAGCTACGACAGGTGTTCAAGTCAAACAGAGACTTGTGGTGAAATGTCTCATGAATGAACATGCAAAACCGATTTACATTTACAGAAGATTTCAAGCATGGTATGGTGGATGAGACTCGTAGCAGAAGTAAAACATCTGAACTGTACACAAAATGATTCACGGACACCGCTTGCACATTACATACAAGGTACTCGGCTGGGAGTTATTAACACGTCCTCCGTTCAGTCCTGACGTCACTCCAAGCCATTTCAACGTTAAAGACGTTCCAACATGAAGCAAGCAGTCCGGTCATTCCTGGGGCCTACCGAGAAAACTAGTGAAACACTGGGATAAGTGCATTAGTGTAGCAGGGGATTGTACAGAGAAATAAAGGGAGTTTCCAATCTCATAACAGTGTTCTATCATTCCGTACAATCAAACATCCTGGTTTGACCTGAACACCACTCGTACAAACAAGGGAGGACAAAGGCTATCATATACTTCCTCCGGGACATGGCGGGACGTGCTATTGACCCCCCTCTGCCTGCAAGATTTGTTGTTGATTGATGTGACAGTGCAAGTATTCCACACTTCTCCACTGAGAACACGGCCAATTCAATCCCTACGATTCCCAGATATGGATGGCTGAGTCACCAGCAAGGATGCACCAAACTCCATGTGATAGGGTGAACGCAAAACACAGAAACAAACATGCAAAAACTAGATATTTAAAAACAAAACTACAAAAGAATTTTAAGTCACAGGAACATATTTGAAAGATACTCTATTACTATTTCTATAAATCTTGACTATCAATATCACTATCTCTCTATCACTATTCAATTACTTTTAGCAGCTTCCATATGCCTGTGCAATTACCACTCCTAGTATACACTTCGGGGGTCATAACATGCTCAAAAACTCATGAAACTTAGCAGACTTGGAATTTGCTACCATTCGGATGCCTGAGAGTCATGTGGCCCGGGGTACCCAGGGAGGCGTATGGGGGGTGTATGCGCTATGCAGATTTTGCTGCATAGATCATACATTCTTACTAGATCACACTTTCACATAGGCACACAACATTGAGTACACATTTAGAGCTCATCGAGTTGAACATGTCTTGGGCTAAACTCAACAGGAGGCTGGTTATTTTGGGTCGTTTGCAAAAACGCACCCGATGAATTTTGAGATACTCCTCCTAGGGAATTTATACGATCGTAACCAAACCGATGTGATCTAAAGATATTGAGGATGCAAAATTGCAGAGAGATTTTTGATATCTCAAACGGGTCAGCTGTGATAATGTCTTAAACTTACACCAAAAAATTATTAATAACTTTCTGTGTGGCATTATATTGAGTGCCATTAAATTCAGTGACATCACGTTCAGTGACATCACGTTCAGTGACATCACGTTCAGTGACATCACAGTGTGACGCTTACTTTCCAGCATCTGTATGTTCAGCCTATTGAACATACGTACACATCACAAATGTTAACACTTACGCACACACAAACACATCTCACACACACACACACATTCGTACATCACACACATGCACACACACACATATTACAAATGTCAACACGCACACACATACCTCTCATGACACACGCACAAAAGTTAACACTCTCACACACACAGACGCCCTCAAGCATGTATACACAAACACACTCATACTCATGTATATCACACATCCCAAATTTGAACACTCACACACTCACATCTGTCTCACATGCCCACACACACAAACACGCACGAACACATTTATTGTCACACACACTAAGCCTCACACACACACACGCGCACACGCGCACACGCGCACACGCACACTAAGCCTCACACACACACACACACACACACACACACACACACACACACACACACACACACTAAGCCTCACACACACACACACTAAGCCTCACACACACACACACACACTAACGCACTCAACAAATATTTAGAGCCCAAACTGACATTAGCCCTGTATAGTGTGTGATGTGAGCAAGTTGTGCGGTGCAACCGGGTGGCGAAGACTTTTCCGAGGTCTTAACACTCTCAACTAACACACAGGTTTTGCGGTGCGCCTGGGTGGCGATGGTGCAGGGTGCTTGGACCCGTTATCATTGCTTGCAACTATATTTTATATTGTTTTTCCCCACATGGTGGTTACAGCGAGCACCGGACACAAACTGCCTTGAAGTAAGCAGCTATCAAACCTCTAACCCTCTCATATATATATGTATGAAATATCCCAGACGCTAACATTAGTATTGTTTAAAAGTTATAAATGTGGGAAGGTTTCATGAATAGCCATCTCCTTGACAAGAAGCTACAACTAGAGACCTTTTACTGCTTTTACTCACTGAACCTCAATAATAATAATAATAATACAAAAAATAAAAAATCAGTCCCTAAGCATGACATTCCATGCAGCTTAATTCGTAGGACTACTTAGTCATCTGTATTGCGGGCTTCATCCAGCCTCTGAGCTGGGCTCCTTCTCCAGCATCCTGCTGTGCTGATGTATACAACTGTCAAAACGTGAGAATTTGCTCGAGAGTTTTTTCTCAAGGCCGTCGAGCTGATTAAAGATCAATCTGGCGCACACACACCTATACACACATACACTCTTAAAGCCAACACTACAGTATATTTATAAATAGAATAATTACGTTAAATTGGTCCTTCTTTACCATAAATACTACAGACAAACTATTAAACAAATAATTTAGAACGAACAGAAAATCTTCTCAAAACCAACAGCAATACAAACACACTGTAAATAGGAGGCAAATTAAGCATCTGGTTGAAACTGTTTAAGAAGACACTAGGAGGACAAAAATACTATGTAGATATTAAAATCATGAGACAATGAAAGGCCACTTCATTACGATGAGGTGAACGATGCATTTACAAGATTCATTCATTCATCTTTGGTAGCTGCCCGGTCAGGGACAATGCAGTTAAACCATGATCACTTATAATGGGTTAAAAGTTTGTTTTGATTTTTAAATATATTGTGGGCAAATAAACAAAATGCCTTGTACATTTCTAGTTAAGACCAATAACTTTATTTGAACTTTACAGTGTTTACAGGGGCAGAAAGTTTCACATTTAATTAATAGTAATAATATTACATTTAAAAAAAACAGCTCCTGATTTTGGCTACACCCATTTCGGTGTAAACCTGAATAAACCAGATTAGAATTAGAACCATGGCGATGCATCGAAATACAGGACATGTTGTTGCAGGACATCCCTAATCTTAATGCATTTTGCATTGTTATTGTCAGTTTTACTACCATCTCTACAGTCTCATTAATTAATTACACTCCTTAAGAATAAACACCACTGTCTCCACTTAATTTAACTCTAATTATACACCTGAAACACACATAATAGGTCTATTTACTGGTGCCCATTTAAACAAACCCAAACAAACAGTCAATAATTATACTATCAATTGATATTGTTAAAAAAAAAAACCTGAGCAGAATGAAATGAAAGCTCAGCCTGTGACGGGGCTAATTTGCATAAAAATGACGTGATGCGAGATTACCGATGCGGTTGCCAGATTGATCTTTTCTCTTCCATATTGAACTGCTTTTGTTTGAAAATGTGAGGGATGAAAATGCACTTACAAAATTATTTTGTTTTGTCCTGTAGCTCTAATATCCCTGATGCAAATACGTCCATGAATTGTACCGTTTAATTAGTGTAACCACTTCCTTTTCCTTTCCTTCATGCATACATGAAATATTTTCGGTTACGTTTATATGGAATGCAAATATTGTCTTATATAAGTAAATAAAAGTCTTAACACTGAAAGTAAGTTTTTTTTAACTGGAACGATTTGCTTACTCATTCATTCATTCATTGTTTAAGTTATACATTGCATCGATTAATTTAAACAGTGGATGAAAAATCCACAATTTGGCAACCTTATTTCAGTGTGTTTCTGCGTGCCGCACGCGTTTTACACACTTCCACTGATTTACAAAGCAAACTGCTGATTCAGTGACTGCGGTTTATATTATATAAAATGGCAAGAATAAACACAAATATATGAAAACAGACCTTTATATTATTGCAGACTGGAGCAGAGTAAAATAACTTTAATGATGAAGTAAGAATTTCCGGGTGAAATAACTGAATTGTAGACAGTTTAATAAAAGAATATGTACAAGCAACTGGAACAGTGAGAAATAAACCGCGCACTGATGAAATTCTGGTGTAAAAACTGCAGAGTAATTATTAATAAAGGCGCGCGCACTCGTCGCTTACCTGCACACGGTGATTAAATTCCTTCTTTCCACAGCTCCGTTCCTCGCGGCGGCTTTCTTCCGAGCCCCGTTAAAGCCCAGGCTCGGGGATGCCATGCCCGCTTCCCTTGCAGCCCTGACAGCTGTCTATCTCTCTGTCCGGTGCTTTTGCTCCTCACGAGGCCCCGCGACTCGCTCAGGGAGGCGTGTTGCAGAAACAGTAGGGAAGGCTTTTTCCTCGGCTTCGTCCCAATCTCACAGCCCCGTAGCCCACTGCACGGCGCGTGGAGATCCTACGCTGCGTATGGTAACCATAGTAACCTGTTTTCTTTAGACGTACTGTACGATGTGCGTTTAAGGTAGTGCGCGCGCAGATTGGGACGCAACCTTCTCGCCTTCACCAGTCACGTGCGCACTGTTACTGCAGTGGACGTGAAGGAAGAGGGAGTTCCCCATTCACTCACATGTCTGTCCTTCTTTCTCTAATAATGATCCATCTTTAGTGCTAATGGGGGGGAAAAAACACATGTTTAAGTTTTCATTATTTTCATTTGGTCTGTTGACCTTTTATTGCTTCGATAGACAATCGAATTGAAACATTTAACTACAAAAGAAACTATTTTAACTTCATAATTAATAAAACACGTGCTGAAACAGAAAATCCTTGTGTAGTAACACATTACCGTATTTATCTACCTATACACTCATTAGGTTGCCTCATATATTTGCCTATACACTAGTTTAGTTGCCTATACACTCATTTTGTTGCGTATACACTCATTTATTAACATATACACCTATTTACCAATACACTAATTTAGTTGCCCTTACACTCATTTAGTTGACTATACACTTGTTTAGTTGCTTATACAATTATTTATTTACCTTTAAACTATTTTATTTCCCTATACACTCATTTACTTGCCTATACACTAATTTATTTACCTATATACTCATTTAGTTGCCTCTACACCGGTTTGGTTGCCTAGACACTCATTTATTTGTCTATACACTCATTTATTTGCCTTTACACTCATTTATTTGCCTACACACTTATGTATTTGCCTACACACTCATTTATTAACATTTACATTAATTTACCTATACACTTATGTAGTTGCCCTTACTCGTTCAGTTGCCTATACACTTATTTATTTATAGACCATCCACTTCTTCCACTGGCTTGACTTCCTGGTGCCATACAGGATCTTCCCATTTTAAGAGATGTGCACACACCTAGCCATCCAGAACATGTAAAAGAAAACATGATTTGTATAACATATATTTATTCTTTAACTTTTCTAGCAATTTGTGCTGCAGTAACCCCTAGACTGTGAGATTGGACCAGACAGTGCCCATAGGCTCTGAGCGACTGATCAGAAGGTTGGCGGTTTGAGCCTCAGCTCAGTTAAGTTGCCGCTGTTGGGACCTTGAGCAAGACCCTTAACCCTGTCTGCTTCAAGGGTGCTGTCAAAATGGCTGACCCTGCACTCTGACCCTCTATTTAGTTGCCCTTACTCATTCAGTTGCCTATATACTTATTTATTTATTTAACTATAAACTAATTTATTTGCCTATACACTAATTATTTGCCTATACACCGGTTTTGTTACCTAGACACTCATTTTTTGCCTATACACTCATTTAGTTCCCTATACACCCATTTATTTACCTATCCACTCATTTATTTGTATTTACACTCATTTATCTGTCTATACACTCAATGTCCACTTTATAAGGATTGGACTATAATGCCTTAATAAAAGAGTCCAAATGAGAACGTCTACACTTGTTCAAGCTACTAAAAAGGTAAAACAAAACGCTTTACCACCGCAGAGAGCAGAAAAGTTTTGCTTATCATGTTTAACACGTCGATCCTTGCAAGAGTTTTTTACATTAGTTTCTACTCCTATCAGCGAAGCACATTAACCCGAGAAAATACTTTAGTATGCACAGTGTTCATCAAAACCAAAGACCAAAAATCAACTGTCCTTTTTCAGTAAACCAGTATGTGATGTACTGTATTTGTGCAAAATAAGGCACCATTTACACACATACATTACGAAGTAAATTCACATCAACATGGGGAGAACACACAGATCTCCACTCAGACAGTAAACTGAGCTCAAAATCAGTCTAAGAACTCTAAAGATGATGGGATGATGGGCTGTGGTATATTCTTCACCATCATGCTGCCAGTTTTTTTTTTTTTTTTTTTTTCAGGAGCTTCCAGGAAACAGGTTAGTTTCTGTTATATGTTTTAAACATTGGATTCAGCAAGTACGTTTTCTGTTTGATTAATGTCTTAGGTCTTGGAGCACAGATTGCTTATTCAAACACACCTGGAGAAGCAGATTAGTTTTGTTGGTTTTGTGAACCAAACTGATTTAAAACAGGCAGGGAAATGACTAAACCCTCTGGTCTCCCAGGCCAGGGGTAGTTCACCACCACTTTAAAGTCAAGCTGAAACACAAAGGGCAGTAAATGATTACATTTCATGTCTCACTTACATTTCACCAAATCAACACAGTGGCTCAACTAAATCATTTTGGTTTATGGAGGTCAAAATCACTGATCTACTGTACTTCAACAGACATAAACAGCTGTTATGTATGGATTATTCACATATTATTTGTAATATGAGATTCTTGTTTTTAAGAAAATTCCTAAAACACATTTATCATTTTATAGTTTTTCATATTGCAATTTACTCTGCATAACACTGGCTTTAAAATTATTGGCACACCATACAATTAATATTTGGTGAAGTCTCACCAAGAAACCAAAAGGTTGCCTTGTTCCTCCAGGGTTGAGGGTTCAAATCTCATTTCCAGTCAGTTTGCAGGGGTTTGCATGTCTTCTAATCTGTGTTTATCTCACAATCCAAAGGCATGTGGTAGACTGATTAAAATGCTTGTAGTGTGTGATTGGGTGTGTGAGCATGTCCGCCTGTGGGTTCCACCCTGCCTTGTGCCCTGAGCTTCCAGGGATGGGTGTCAGTATGGGAAAAAAAAAATTGGGTGCCAATAATTTTACCAAGTAAGTTTTAGAGAAATATATACATATTTTATTAAATGATATAACAAGGATTTAGAGTACAAATTATGATTGGTTGAAAAAAGACAAACAATTTATCCATTAGTTTGAGTCAAAATTTGAGTGGTGGTGTAAACGGCTTACTAATTGAAATGTTGGAGGGTTTCAATAATTCTGATGTAATTGCTCTTGAAAAAAATCACATTTCAAATTTATTATGTTCCTTTATTATTTCACCAACTGATCATGGCTACTTTTAGAAGCGGAAAATATTTCTGCAAACTTTTTTAAAAATAAAATCCATCTTTCAAGTTATTTGGAAAAATACATCAACATTTATAAACGTAAATTATGGTCTTTGCAATGTGTTGTCCTCGTAGACTGAGCTTTGGATATGTGAACAGATGCAAGCTTTTATTTTTTTACTTTTATGTTTTTTTTTTTAGCAGCGTCTAACGTTCTTTATAAAGATAATCTTTACAATAGTGCCCTCTGGTGGCAGTTAGAAGTAAGGCTCCCCCCCAACACTTTTGACACTGTTACAACATGAGATTTCAAATAAGCAAGTCCGAGGTGACAGGGGTAAACATACTGAGACAACATGAGTGGGCAACCTTTAGAGGAACTAGACACCAAATGGAACCTCACAAGAGTCACAGGAGCACGCCTCACTATAGTAGTTGTGGGCCTTTACTTATGAGTAAGTAATAGATCAAATAGTAGATAGGTAAAGATCATGATTTGCCACATTTTTGTTTTATTTTATATAACCTATGTGTGTCCGTTAACACAAAACAACACATATCCTTTGTCATATAAGACAACAACAAGGTGGCTTGAAGCGCATCACCATCACAACTCATGTTATGCATATATGATCACGCTTGGTTATTGAGAGGTAACCAACCAAATCATTGTATAGGGTATGTAGCTCAGTAATTAAGGAGTTGAACTACTGATCAGGAGGTCCCAGGTTCAAACCATCAAGTTGCCACTCTAGGGCCCTTGAGCAAGGCCCTTAACCTTTATAATGAGGTTAAAAAAAGATAAGTTGCTCTTTATAAGGGTAAATGCTGTGTGTGTAATTTTATATGTTTTAGTTTACATGAAAAATGTAGAAACAATTTGCACTCTAAACTGCTAACAGATAGTATATAAGTATATCTGTTAGAACAAATAAACCAGCACAATATAATCGTCGGTCAAAACGGTTGAGACAAAATGACATCATAAAGTGACATCATATTTTGTTCTGGATGTGAAGCCTGCTTTGTGATCACATTTGTGGTCACTGTGTGCCTGTGAAATTATGTAATTCTTGTAGAATCTGATATTGCAGGAAAGCAAAGGACTGTAAAGAGGGAAAGCAATAGTCAAAGATTGTGAGAAAAATTAATACCACCTGCCTGATATCATGTAGGTCCCCCTTCTGCCCCTAGAACAGCCGGTACCCTTTCAAAGCATGGACTCATGGGGCTTCACGGATCAGACTTGTTTGTTAAGCACATCCCATAAATTATTGTTTCGATTAGGATCTAGGGAACTTGAAAGGATGTACTTGGTTTGCAATTATGTTTAGGTAGGTGGTATATGTAAATGTAACATTCACCTAAATGCCAGTACCCAAGGTTTCCCAAAACATTGCCCAGGCCATCCACTTCCTCCACTGGCTTGACTTCCTGGTGCCATACAGGATCTTCCCATTTTAAGAGATGTGCACACACCTAGCCATCCACATCATGTAAAAGAAAACATGATTTGTATAACATATATTTATTCTTTAACTTTTCTAGCAATTTGTGCTGCAGTAGCACCTAGACTGGATTGGACCAGACAGTGCCCATAGGCTCTGAGCTACTGATCAGAAGGTTGGCGGTTTGAGCCTCAGTTCAGTTAAGTTGCCGCTGTTGGGACCTTGAGCAAGACCCTTAACCCTATCTGCTTCAAGGGTGCTGTAAAAATGGCTGACCCTGTACTCTGACCCCTGCTTAGTAACAAAGCTCGGATATGCGAAGGATAAAGATTTTCACTGTTCAGTAATGTACAGTATATGTGACAAATAAAGGCTGACCTTAACAGGTGACTTTTGTAATGATCTATTCACTGTTATTCAATTTACCTGTAATAGTAATGTACAGTACTTACCTGACCGTGTACAACTGTCCTACTGTATTTTGCTCCTTTTATTTTAAACATTTGCTTAAAAATTACAATGACAATTCCATATTGAAAGATGTAATCCAGTCATGGTAATGATTAACATATACTGTATAATGATAAACTTTGAGATTAATTCAGGTTTATGATGATTACAACTTACAGTATATAACCAAGTTAAATAATGTTATATAACAAGTAATAGAATGACCTTGGTACTCCCTTTATGTGGGAGGAAAAACCCACAAAAGACATATTATTATTATTATTATTAATGATAATATTATTATTATTCAAGAGTACCATATAATACACTTTATTTATACATTTTGCTTGATAGGGGTGGCCCAAAAGTCATACAAAACAAGTATAAAATAGAGCAAATGCTCAAAAGGATGGCCTCTGACTTCATAGCACTTGTGTAGATGCTGAATGCATGAACATTGAACATTATTTAATGTTAACATTAACATTTCCTTAACATTCTTTAATGTATCAGAACTGATGTTGGTAATTTCTTCTTTTAGTGCAATGATTGTTCTGAGCTGATTTTTTATAGACTACTAACTTCAGATGACCCCTAGTCATCATTTTTTTTATTACTTAAGTTAAAATATTTGCATTCTTATTAATTTATCAAGACATCCAATGCTTTACTACAGTCAAGACATGTTGACTTTCTAAAGAATGAAAGTCCAGAAACAATAAGATTAGAAACAATAAGAAAACCGCAACACTCAGAGAAAAAGGAAAAGAAAAGTTGACAGGTGTTAGATCTGCTTCTACTGGGATCTTTAATTGTTAGATTTAAGGTCACCTTGGATCTCAAATTAAATGGAAAATGTTGTACAGTATTTGAATGTAATATAAATGTTATATTTCATTAGATATAACGGAAATGGCTATGTACCCAGACTTTCGGGCCGGCTTTATGTCATTTTTGTGTGTGTGTGAAATACAAAGCAATAATATGTCTCAGATAACTGTAACACAGCATGTATTATTTTATGATTTATGACTATTATATTTAACATGAGCTGTTTTCAAAAGTAAATCTCTCCATATTTCCTGTTCATATTTGGCAACAGGGAAAATTCCACACAGTAACAGAACTGACACATCACCAATTACATTATTGTCTTTAAAAAAAACAAGCAAGTAAAAAAAAAAAAAAAAACGAGGTTTGTTTTTCATACATACAGTACATAAAAAGTATTTTGCTCACTTAGATAATTATCTTTTGTGGTACAATATGTCTCCTGAAGCACTGTGTACTTTACTTTTACATCATCAACAAACAAATTGCTTAAGTACACTATATGCTCACTTATGATCTACTATGATTGGGAACACCTTTACTACTATGCATCAATGCAATAATGCAATTATAAGGCTAATCTAAATGTCTACATCAAATATAAGAATGTGATATCAATGACCAATGGTGCCAGATGGATTTGTTTGAGTATTTCAAACTAGTAGCATTTCAAGTCAAGTCAAGTAGGCTTTTATTGTCATTCCAACCATATAGTACACAGTGAAACGAAACAACGTTCCTCCAGGACCAGGGTGCTACATACATGTAACAACATAAATTTTACATTTTTAAGTTACTCTAAAAGAAGAACTATCAATATCTATACAAAAATAGACAAAGTGCACATGCAAATGTGCAAACAAAGTGGTACATGACAGACACAACAATGTAAGACATAACAGTACTTTTTGATGAAGGATGAATTGAGGTAGTGGGAAGAGCAGCAGTAAACAGTTTACAATTTTGACAGAAGTATTGTGTGCAAATAGCAATAAATATTGTGCAAAAATTGCGAGGAGCAGCACAGGTAGGTAGGTATGAGCAGATTGAGATGGGTGTACATCAGTGTGATTGTGCATGTGTGTTTATCAGTTCAGTCCAGATGTTATTTAGTTCGTCTGAGTGATTTCCACATAACACTTTCTGTAGTTTATAATAAATGTAAAAAATAATAATAAATACATTTAAAAAACGTAATCATCCAGTGAGCAGCAGTTGTTGTTGATGAAAAAGATCAGAAAAAAATGCAGACCAGTTAAAATTAACTGGAAGACTGTGGTAACTCGTCTTTACCACCATGGTGAGCAAAAAAGAATCTCAAAAAAGCACTTGTCTACTCTTGAGGCTCACACCACAACATTATGGACGTTAGTTTCCATTGTTGTCTGACAAGAATAGGAATCTGAAACTATAGTGGGTATTAAGACTGGGCAATTCTCTCTCTCTCTCTTTCAAAAGTTTTGTTCTGCTCTTTTTCTGAAGATGATATTAACCCTTGTGTAGGCTTAGCTATTTGTATTCTTCCCTTGTTCTAAGGTTCAGGAATAACCTGACTTCAATAAACTGCTGAAAGAAAGCAGCTTAATTGAATTTTAAACCCCAAATTTATTTATTCTGCATGACAAAAACAGCTTATAAACTTTGTGAAAATCTCATGTGTCACTCTAGAAAAAAAATCTAATAAATAATTTAAAAAAACATGTAGTTTAGCGGGTTTTCTCTGCTTCTTTTAAAATATTTTCTCGATTATATTACATTTATTGTATTATTAAGAAACTAGAGTATTCAGCGGTCTCGTGCGTCCTGTTGTAAATGACGTAATAGCAGGTGCCAATAAAATCTCTCGCGCGGTCTTCAGAGAGGTGGCGCGCGATCACTGCGCGCGAGAGATTTTCTTGGCACCTGCCATTACTGTACGTCATTTACAACAGGACGCACGCTTCCACGTACTGCAGGGTAACGGCGCAGTGAAAGCAAGATACACGCTATTTTGTAAATTATCGTCGCCTGTTCTGTGTCGCGTTGTTGGGGAATGTTTTGTTCTATCTTGATTTTATCCCGTCTCAGGAAACAACAGCGCTCAAGTTAACATTAACATTACTGAACAACAAAAAGTCCGACCGAAAGACGGAGGAAAGTCAACGGAGTCCAAATGGAGACCTAAGATACGGTTCTCTTATATAAAAAAGATACAATTTCACTTTTTAATGGGTTATTTAACGTACCACAGTTAAGAGCAAAATTTGCATCAGATTTCCATCCAGCCTTGATCATTTAATATTAGCAAATGAGTCAGCAGATTTTTTATTTTTTATTGCTTAAAATAAATTATTTGCTTTTTCATTAATTTATCAAGACATCTAATGCTTTACTACAGTCAAGAAATGTGGACTTTCTAAGAATGGTAATTCAGTCAACCTCAATTCAATATAATCAAGAAAAAAGCAACACTCAGAGGAATAATAAAAAAAAAATCAAATGAAAATGTTCAGGGATACAGTATCATGTCTATAGAGAAGAAACCAAGACCTAGTCAAAAAGCAAAATATTATAAGAGACCTGAAAAAAAAAGTCCTTAAAACTTCACATTATTATATAATTTGTTATTAAAAGGGTGTACTTAAATAAGGAAGTATGCTACACTGTAAACTCTAATGCTCAAAGTAATTAAACATATTGAGTACTGTTAACTTAAACAATTACAATTTGTTCAAATTAATAGACGCTAATGAGTATTTAATACCTTTTGGTATTCATGAGTTTGTAGAAATGACACTTTTCAAGTTAACTGTACAAATTTGATATTTTAAGCCACGGTAACTTTAAGGAGACCGTGTTTAAGTTCCACCAACTTAAAATCTTTCAGCCTAGAGATTTTGTGTCTGTCGTCATCAATGCACATGTAAATTGCCCACATTGAATTGTTTTTTATCAAGATGGTGGATTGTTCTTCACATAATCTTTACAAATCTGGACACCCTAACGTACCAGAGCGCTGGTGGCTCAGTGGTAGGTGTTTCGCCTGCCATGCGAAAGGGCCGGGTTCGAGTCCCAGCCACTGGATGAAGTGCCTGTCCCAAACCTGGATAAAAATTGGAGGGTTGTTTTCAGAATAGCATCTGGTGTAAAAACTTGTGACAAACCGCTGTGGTGACCCATTGCCAGGAGCAGGCGAAAGACCAACAACAACGTATTTAATTTGCAACAACTAAAAAAAATTATAGTATGAGTTAGGCTACTCAGTAATGCAAGTAAATAACAATTCATATGAATGAGTACAACAAACTCAAAAACTGATAGTCCTGTTTACTTACAATTAGAAACATCATTACTTACAAATTTTGATGTAACTGATTACCTCAAATTTTTTTAGTTTTGCCAACTTAATCGGGTTTACAGTGTAGTTTGTGTAACGACGCGAGAGGCAGCGCCGTGCTTAAACTGTTCAGACCGGGCAGATCCGCAAGCTGTTACCACGCGGAGTTCTGAACAGGCAAAAGCACGGCCATTTATATACACGGTTGCTAGGCAACGCCGCCGTCAGACAATCAGCCTGAACGAGCCGCGCCTGACGGCGTGTTTATTTAAGGGTCCTGATACCGGCGCACTTCGTGCGATTATTTAGGTAGCACTGGTGAAGGTATCAGGGCAAAAGAAATGGAAAGAAATTAAATTAAAGACAGACAGACAGACGTGTAGACGGCGGAGCTCTGTTTATTTTGTGTTTTCACTTTCATTTATTTTCCTTTAAGTTCCTTAATTAATAATCCCACGCTATCTCCAAACGGGAAGGTCTTCCCGTGTGTATCACAAGCACTCTCACTATCTTCTATTTCACTGACCCACTCTAACGCCCAGCATAAGGGCTCTTATAACTAAAAACATCGCGTGGTGCGGCTCTCCATACCGCACCACGCAACAGTTTGGTTCTAAACCTGTACAAAAGCTGTAAAAAAAAGTAGCACAGTAGTAGCAGTACAGACTGCTGTAGCATATGTTCATAACTATAATGTAGTTGAGAAAAAAATAAATATTGACTTTACTTAAGCAGGGACATTATGAACCATCTGTGAGACAAGTTAGTGCTTTATGTCATCATAGCAGTTATAAACAGTCACTTCATCACAAGCATCTTGTTCCCTCTCTGGTTTCTCTAGAAACCAGAAAATGTGAAACATCTCTCTTTTGTTATAACTAAAATTGTGGAAAACTGTTACAAAGCCCTGAGACTCCTTCTATAAATATGAATATATATATATATATATATATATATATATATATATATATATATATATATATATATACCATCCTTACAAAAAGCTGGAGCATGATCATGATTATTATATTTTATTTATATTAAATACAAAATAATTTATAGGTATTATTAGGTAGAGATTATGTAGAACGTTCACCTTACAAGTTCCTGTACAACAAATGCATTAATACGGAAATAACATGATTTGTCTTGGAGATGGGACTGCTGTTGTTTGTAGAACATTAATCAAAGAATCATGTGAATAATAATTCTCCCACACCACCCCACTTTTCCACTCCCTGCACTGGCTTCAGTTGCTGCTCGCATCAAATTCAAAGCTAAAAATGGCCCGGCACTCACTTATCTCTCAGCTCTAATCACACCCCGCACCGCACCATGTTCCCTCCGATCCTCCAGCATTGCTCATGTGCTCTCACCATCTCTCAGGGATCGAGAAAGACATGCATCTAGACTGTTTTCTGTTCTGGCACATAGGTGGTGGAATGACTTTATCCAGATGTCCATACAGCTGAGTCACTGGCAATGTTTCTATTTGTTTCTTTGGTTCAAAAAAACCTTCCCAACAGTGTTTGACTGATGGTGCTTATAGTTAGTAACATAGTAAACCAGTGTAAGAATCTATTGAATGACTTCAAAGCAATTTTTAAAAGTCGCTCTGCATAAGAGTGTCTGCCTAATACTTAAATGTAAATCAATGCTTTCTAAACAATCAGAATTAAGAATATGTTGTGGCCTAAGCAAAAAAGTCACAATATTTAAAGATGTCACTATGATACTTGATGTGTGTAGTGATAAGTACTATGGGTTTTGCATTTGTAAATGAAAGGAAAATGTTTGACATATGTCTAAAAATATAAAATAGAAATGGAAGAATAAATCTTTCTAAATCTTAACATGTAAAGAGGACAAATATTTCAGAAAAGAGTTTTGAGTCTCTATATCATAATATTGGTGTGATTTTGTCATATTTGTCAGACCTAATGGGATTGTTGGAGTATTTGAGTGTGATGTACAGTTTGTTCTTACAGTGAGGGCAACAAAATAAATAAAGAGAAACCTGCCGTGGAGCCAATGGTCAGGCCGTTGGAAATAGTGAGTGGATGTCTAAATCTTATAATATGATAATGATCCTACAGTATCATGATTATGACATTTAATTCACAGACGTGAGCAATGTGTTTTTTACTGAATAAACTGAGTATTGAATATTTACTATAGATTTATCAGAAATAGGCTTTAGTATAAAGTCACAGCCTGTTTTATAAAGAACAGAAGTTAAGATTAAATACTATGCCTCAATCAGGGTTTAAATGATGCACTCATCATGGTGTCGAAGCAGCACAAGACTTTTTAGGTGAAAAGTTAGCTTTATATTTGACCAAGTATGTTTTCTAACTTATGATATGTTATCAATCAGTTTCGCTTTGCTGATGGTGTAGACATTCTTCTGATGGTGGTGGGAACCATGATGGCCCTGGGTAATGGGGCAGTGCTTCCTGCAATGATGATTGTATTTGGAGACATTACGAACAGCTTTGTGGACAACAGTATTTTAGATAGTCTGCTTCCAAACATGACTTTTCCGGGGAGTGAGTTAAAAGTATTTCTATATGAGCATTTACTCTGATATATGATTAGCTTACAGTATGTGTTGTTGTCATTTGTTTACACACATGAGGCTCTGGAACAAAAAGGGTGCACAAATTAAGACAATTTTTAAAAACACATTTGTTGATCTATAAGCAATTAACACTTGTATAAATTTTTTATCCTAGACACCACCTGGACATTTTCTAATGAAACACTTGGAGAACAGATGACGAGGTAACAGATTCCTCTTTGTGCATCATTACACAAGCTGTTTATGCATGAAAGGCCATTAAGTAATTGTATATATCAGCCATTATGGATGCTTGATTGGATTGGATGAACATTGGGTGTTCTGGGGCCATTCTATTGATGATGTTGTTGGCTGTGTTTTGTGGTTTGTTTACCAGTTTAATTCACCCAGTGGTCGTGTCAATGTTATGGCTAGTTGTTTTATTTATAATTTTTAAAAATTTATTTATGTAATCATAATCTTGAATTATGTATCATCTTGCAGTTTTCAAGATCCTGAAGCTGGGTTAAGGTCCAGAGGGTTTATGAATTGTTGTCTTTTATTATCTCATATTTACATTCTATTTTTTTTCCTGCTCAGGCATGCCATTTACTACAGCATCATGGGTGGTGTAGTCCTTTTTGCAGCCTACATGCAAGTGGCCTTCTGGACCCTGGCTGCAGGGCGACAAGTGAAGAGGATCAGAAAGATGTTCTTTCACTCCATCCTCAAACAGGACATGATTGGTTTGATGTCAACGAGACAGGACGGCTCAATACACGACTTGCAGAGTAAGAGCGAAAAAAATATTAAATTTTAGATAATAATAATAATTATTTATTTCACATATACCATATAGAGGTTGGAAGAGTAGTCAAAAAATGTTCTCAAGTAAGAGTAGCTGTACTTCAAAATAATAAATAAATTTACTCAAGTAAGAGTAAAAAAATATTTGGTGAAAAGACTACTCAAGTACTGAGTAACTGTTTCAATTGTATTGTCCAATTTAAAACTTTTTTGTGTGTGTGTGTGTGTGTGTGTGTGTGTGTGTGCGCGCTCATATACAGTACAGACCAAAAGTTTCGACACACCTTCTCATTCAAAGAGGTTGAATTTGTATTATGGCAAGAAAAAAGCAGCTAAGTAAAGAAAAAAAATTAGTGGCCATCATTACTTTAAGAAATGAAGGTCAGTCAGTCTGAAAAATTGGGAAAACTTTGAAAGTGTCCCCAAGTGCAGTCACAAAAACCATCAAGCGCTACAAAGAAACTGGCTCACATGTGGAAAAGGAAAGGAAGACCAAGAGTCACCTCTGCTGCGGAGGATAAGTTCATCCGAGTCACCAGCCTCAGAAATCGCAGGTTAACAGCAGCTCAGATCAGAGAGCAGGTCAATGCCACACAGAGTTCTAGCAGGAGACACATCTCTAGAACAATTTTTAAGAGGAGACGGTGTGAATGGTAGAATATCTGCTAGGAAACCACTGCTAAGGACAGGCAACAAGCAGAAGAGACTTGTTTGAGCTAAAGAACACAATAAAGAACAAAATAAAGAAAACTCTTTGAATGAGAAGGGGTGTCCAAACTTTTGGGCTGTACTGTATATATATTAATACTTCATAATACTTCATATTCATAAACTGTTAAAGTAACATTATATGTACAATTAAAGTTAACATATAATCATGCAAACATGAAAAAAGCATTCTATACTCACCGCATGACTGTACACTAACTGCAAGATCCCACTAGTATCAACATGGATTTATGGGCGTTCCCCAAAATTAGAGAAAGATGCGGAAACCTTTGTTTGCGCATGCACAGTGGTCGTATGTAGGACGGATTCATAGGTAGGATGAATTTATGGAACACCAGCTGAAGACCTAATTGGACAAACAGAGTTATGTGATTATTGTTGCTGCGTCTGATTGGTGAAACAGTCATGCGGTAGATCCATTCGGCTGCACGAGTAGAATAAATGGTTAGAAAAGTAACAAATCGAGTGTAGCCGAATGTAGGGGAGTAAGAGTTGCGTTTCTTCTTCACAAATCTACTCAAGTAAAAGTAAAACGTATGGTGCAGTAAAACTTGCTTCATAGTAGTGTTTGTTTTTTCAAAAAGTTACTCAAGTAAATATAACGGAGTGAATGTAACTCGTTACTACCCACCTCTGATACCATATTTAAGTGGGAGTGAGAATGGTACGTTGGATATAGCTTACTTTTTTCTTTAAATAATTCTGGATCAGTGCACAGATCTCATTTAAGGATTTTAAAAAAAAAAGAATTTATATTTTCACATGATTCTGAAAGTGCAAAGTGGATTATGATGCCATGCAATTCCAATTTAAATTTAAACAGATAACTGTACTGCAATGATAGCTTCCATAAAATAGGTTAAAAAAGCTGTAGCAGTGCAGGAGATGAATCTGTTTAACGACAAGACAATGTCACAAGTGTCATTAGAGAGGTTTCTTGTTAAAGTCACGCAAAAGGAAGAAGATTCTCATAAACAGATCCTCTGTCAGAGAGAAGTGATTCCATTAATGTGTACGCGCAGGAGTGAAAGTTGTCCTACACAGTAGCCCCCCTTTATCCTTACATTAGCGACGATTCTTTTGAAAAGTAAAGTGCAGGTTAATTTGTTTCATTTTTACTTTAGATTTTGTATAGATTTTTTTTATATGAATATTTTTATGCTGTGGAATTATTTCATTATTTCGTATGGGGAAATTCACTTTGATATATGAGTGCTTTGATATACAAGCACACTGCCAGAACAAACAATGCTAGCAATCCAAGATTTAACTGTACGTGTAGTATATTACACACCCTTCTCTCTTCAGTGACATCTTTAAGATAAATGAAGGCATTGCAGAGAAGCTGGGCACATTCATTCAGTCCATGTCCACCTTTTTAACGGGCTTCATCATTGGCTTTATCAAAGGCTGGAAGCTCACCCTTGTCATCATCTCCATAAGTCCCCTGCTAGGAATCTCAGCTGCTGTCATTAACAAGGTAAGAGAATGTAACCAGAAACATGAGCAGAGACAACAAGAGCATCATTTACTGTCGTGTTTATGTGTGTATATAAGTATGGGGAGATGGAAGTCAGGGAAAAACACTTGGAATGTAAACTGTAGTTAGAGACATAGATTTTTATAACTACCAAAAACATTTCTCAGTCAGTTCAGAACTAAGGTACTAACGTACAGGTTTTCCTGCTTCCTGTTTAGGTAATGACCTCATTCACCTCGAGGGAGCAGACGGCATACGCGAAAGACGGAGCTGTAGTTGAAGAGGTGCTTTCTGCCATCAGGACAGAAAAAGGAATTAAAGAGGTATGATGTTAATATCTGCAACAACGTTACCACTTTAATGTTAAATTAATTTGTCTGTTGCCTAAATATGATTTTCTGACGTACTGGTTGTGCCTTATACATACAGTTATATCTAAATATACAGTATTGTTTTTGATTAGACATCCTTACCATTATAATTTTCTGGTAAAGTTATATTATTTTAAGTTAATTCCACATTACTTGTGCTTTTTATGTTATTTATTTATTTATTTATATTTTTTCTGTTTTTTTGTGACAACCTGGTAAAACTCCTTTTGATATTTCCAACCCTGTGTACAGTTCTGTAAAACAAACTCTTTTGATTTTTTTTTTTTTGTAATTTCTTGGCCTATTGTGCTTTTCACTATGGCACACAGCTGTTCTACAACTTGATCCAAGCATGGCATTAACTGTCTGAGATGTCTACAACCTTATTAGATAAGCAGAAATACTTATAATTCTATAGCTGGCTTTATGTTCCTGCAAAAATATGTCCAAAGTGATTGAATTTCCTACAATTCTTACTTTCAGGAGTTAAAGTATATTGCTTTAAAAAAAATCAGGCATAGTGTGATGGGTTTTCACATAGTAACTAATCAAAGAATACAATGAAGGACAGAAAAAGAAAATGTTGCATATTAACTTTTTACATACAGTGGGTATTGGTATCACTCCCCTTTTAAAATAATCACATTTTGTTGCTTTGCACCCTGAAATGAAGACAAGGTTTTTGTTTTATCCAGCTGTATTTATAAGTAGAGTTAAATTTGATAGTGACAGTTTTTGGACTCCAGTCTTTCTGACTGAAGTAATTTAATAGATTTTTAATGGGTTTTAAGTCTTGGCTCTAACTGCATGGACATGCAAGCACATTCACCTTTTTCTCCTTAAATCACTGTGTGGCTTTGGGTAATTGTCATGTTGGAAGGTAAACCTTCTTCCCATTGACAACTTTCTGGAATTTCACAGTATTTTGCTCCATCTATCCTGATACGTGCTCCAGTGGCTGCTGCAGAGAAACACCCCCATAACAGGATATTACCAACCTCATGCTTTGCTGTAGGAATGGCGTTATTAGGATTTCCACCAGACATATCATTTGGTGTTGTGGAAATAATAAAAATTTAGTTTCATTTGACTATAACATCTGTTTTTCATATTGCCTCAGAATCCTTAAGGTACGTTTTTGCAAAGCTCAATCACCCAGGCTACCTTTTCTTGCTACCTTCCCGTACAAGCAACATTTATGGAGATATTGTTGTTACTGTACATGTACACTCTTTGTCATAAATTCCTGCAACTGCTTCAGAGTTGCTTTTAGCCTCTTTGACCAGTTTTCTCCTGGCTCTTTCATCCAGTTTGGAGCAACATCCTGATCCAGGGAGAGTTTGTGTTGTACAAAATACTTTCCACTTCTTAATACTGGACTTCATGGTGCTTCTGGGCAGGGACAAAGCCTTTGAATTCTTTTGTATTCACAACTTGTGTCTGTGCACAATCGTATCCCAGAAATCTTTTGACAGTGCCTTGTCACCCTTAATTAATCAGGGACTAAAATGCTCCCGCTTTTCATGATGAAGCTAATCCAAATGACCATGAGCTGATCACAGTTGAAAGTCCAATGGCTTTGTTTGCCATTGAAAAGGTGATTAGCTTCACCTAAAGCCAAGTGGGTGAGTTTACCAGTCCTTATCCTTCTCCATATCACTGATTTGGTTTTTTATTTTTATTTTGTTTATTTCTTCTGACAATTTGGTGTTATATCTTTCACTTGGTTGTTAAAAGTTGCACTGAGTAAATTTAGCTAGATAAAACAAAAACTGTGTCTGTCTTCATTTTAGGCTGCAAAGCCAAACAATGTTATTATTTTAAGTATTTTCTATACCCACTGTACTGTAGATGAACACTTCAATATGTATATTATTAAGTTGCTAAGACACATGGAAAGGATTTTATGTTGCTTTAAATGCTATAGAGGCTTCCTAATCATCTTTGTGTTACCAGCTATTTGACCAGCTCTGACGTCCTAAGGTATGAGAAAAACTTGGAAGATGCCAAGAACGTTGGCATAAGGAAAGCCATTACAGTAAACATTGCTGTGGGTTTCACATACTTTACGATCTTCATGTCCTGCGCTCTGTCCTTCTGGTATGGTAGCACATTGATTTTTGCTGGAGAGTACGACATTGGAACTCTTCTAACAGTGAGTATAAGGTTTAATACAAGAAAAAGTATGTGAACCTTCCATGGTTTTCTGCATTCTTTTGTCATAAAATGTGATCTAAGTCAAGAGTTTTGACAAATATAATGTGCCTAAAATAATACAAAAAAAATTCATATACTTTTTCCTGCCACTGTATATTCAGTGAGTCACCTAAATGTTACATCCAAGAATGTAAAAATTCAGTCAGTGTTGGTCATTATTACAAAATTATACTTTTTTATAACAGAAGTTAATAGGTCAGTTAAATAGGGCTTTCAAATAAGTGTGTACAAAACTACAATATACTAAATTGTTAATTCAGCTGTAACCATGTCAAGAAGCAGGAAAAGCCACATTTTCTGTTCTCCATTTAGGTTTTTTTTGCAGTTGTCATTGGAGCATTTGGCCTTGGACAGACCTCTCCTAACATCCAGGCATTCTCTAGTGCACGAGGGGCTGCTCACAAGGTTTTTAACATCACTGATCATGTGAGTAACACTCATTCTCATGAAGATACTGTATAAGACCTTACATAAGTGATAATACCACAAATTCAGAACTAACTTTTACTCCTAGATATGCTTTACACTGAAAAGCTAGCTATTAGTGAGAACAAATTCTAAGGGTTGTGCTGGGATACAGCTCTGGAAAGAAACAAGAGACCACTGCATAATAGTTTTGGTTTTTTTTTTCTTACAGGTGCATGTATTGGTGAGATGAACAGTTTTGTTAAATTTTTTGTGAACTGCTGACAATATTTCTCCTAAATTCAAAATATAACTATTGTTATTTAGAGTGTACAGTCATGGCCAAAAGTTTTGAGAATTACATAAATATTGGAAATGGGAAAAGTTGGGAAAAAGTTTTTATAATAGCAATTTGCATATACTCCAGAATGTTACGAAGAGTGATCAGATGAATTGCATAGTCCTTCTTTGCCATGAAAATGAACTTAATCCCGAAAAATTATTTATTTTTTTTCTCCACTACATTTTATTGCTGTCATTAAAGGACCTGCTGAGATCATTTCAGTAATCGTATTGTTAACTCGGGTGAGAATGTTGACGAGCACAAGGCTGGAGATCATTATGTCAGGCTGATTGGGTTAGAATGGCAGACTTGACATGTTAAAAGGAGGGTGATGCTTGAAATCATTGTTCTTTCATTGTTAACCATGGTGACCTGCAAAGAAACGCGTGCAGCCATCATTGCGTTGCATAAAAATGGCTTCACAGGCAAGGATATTGTGGCTACTAAGATTGCACCTAAATCAACAATTTATAGGATCATCAAGAACTTCAAGGAAAGAGGTTCAATTCTTGTTAAGAAGGCTTCAGGGCGTCCAAGAAAGTCCAGCAAGCGCCAGGATCGTCTCCTAAAGAGGATTCAGCTGCGGGATCGGAGTGCCACCAGTGCAGAGCTGCTCAGGAATGGCAGCAGGCAGGTGTGAGCGCATCTGCACGCACAGTGAGGCCAAGACTTTTGGAAGATGGCCTGGTGTCAAGAAGGGCAACAAAGAAGCCACTTCTCTCCAAAAAAAACATCAGGGACAGATTGATCTTCTGCAAAAAGTATGGCGAATGGACTGCTGAGGACTGGGGCAAAGTCATATTCTCGGATGAAGCCTCTTTCTGATTGTTTGGGCATCTGGAAAAAGGCTTGTCCGGAGAAGAAAAGGTGACGCTACCATCAGTCCTGTGTCATGCCAACAGTAAAGCATCCTGAGACCATTCATGTGTGGGGTTACTTCTCATCCAAGGGAGTGGGCTCACTCACAATTTTGCCCAAAACCACAGCCATGAATAAAAAATGGTACCAAAACACCCTCCAACAGCAACTTCTTCCAACAATCCAACAACAGTTTGGTGAAGAACAATGCATTTTCCAGCACGATGGAGCACCATGCCATAAGGCAAAAGTGATAACTAAGTGGCTCGGGGACCAAAACGTTGAAATTTTGGGTCCATGGCCTGGAAACCCCCCAGATCTGAATCCCATTGAGAACTTGTGGTCAATCCTCAAGAGGCGAGTGGACAAACAAAAACCCACTAATTCTGACAAATTCCAAAAAGTTATTATGAAAGAATGGGTTGCTATCAGTCAGGATTTGGCCCAGAAGTTGATTGAGAGCAGCCCAGTCGAATTGCAGAGGTCCTGAAAAAGAAGCGCCAACACTGCAAATACTGACTCTTTGCATAAATGTCATGTAATTGTCGATAAAAGCCTTTGAAACGTATGAAGTGCTTGTAATTATATTTCAGTACATCACAGAAACAACTGAAACAAAGATCTAAAAGCAGTTTAGCAGCAAACTTTGTGAAAACTAATATTTGTGTCATTCTCAAAACTTTTGGCCACGACTGTATATTTAAAGGAAATGACAACATCACAACGTATCAAATTAACTCAAGATCATTCAGTATTTGCAAAGCTTTAATATCTCAAATAAAACAAAATTCAAATAGTGTGTAAAAAAATTCTGTTATTGCTTTGGCTAAATAACATTAAGAAATCAATATTTGGTGGAATAACCACAATTTGCAATTATAGCTTTCATGCATTTTGGCATACTCTCCACTAGCTTTTCACATTGCAGTTGGTTAACTTTATACTACTCTTTTTGCAAAAAAACAAACAAACAGCTCAGCTTTGCTTGATGGTTTGTGGCCATACATCTTCCTCTTTATGACATTCCAGAAGTTTTCTGGAGTAAATTGCAGTGGTCTCTTATTTTTTTTCCAGTGCTGTGTATATATATATATATATATATATATATATATATATATATATATATATATATATATATATATATATGTGTGTGTGTGTGTGTGTGTGTGTGTGTGTATATACTATATATATAATATATCATATATATCCAATATTGATAAAGATTATAATAATTAATCTGTGATGGTGCTAAAGTCCAAAAACAGGAAGGCAAACTGAGGAATGCTTTTACAGCAAGTACATTTTCTATATAACATAGCATAGAGAACTGAAACATCTTGCCTGAAATTCTCACTTCCGGTCTCTTGTTTCTTCCCAGTACGGAAAGAAGAGGTCATGGTGTGGGATTAGTGCACACTCTAACATGCTCACAGATTTACACACATTCTATTACATGGCCAATTGTTCAGTTATAATAAACATTCAGGAGTGCAAACAGGGGCTTTGAGGAACAAAGAAAATTGTGAATATCATCAAACTTGAGAATGAGCTTCCTGCTTTTGTTTCTGTGGCAGCATGACCCAACCCAAGACCAGAGCTGGTCTCCTACTGAGTTCTGAACAATGCTCAGTTCAAACAATCTTCCATCAGACATGTTTTTGGTCTGGAGATGAAAAACAGTTATAATTTATTAATTATTTGTTTGAACGTTTGTTTTTCTTTTCATTTTGGGAAATCAAGTACTCCTGTATTTTGTCCACAGAAACCCAGCATTGACAGTTTCTCAGATGAAGGCTACAAACCTACGGAATAAAATCACTGTCAAAAATAATTGTGCGTAAAAAAAAAAAAGATTTGTGTGTAATTCTGTGTTTTGTCCGAGTTGGATTGCAAAATCTACGGCCACAACTCTGAAATATACGACTCTGACTGCTTACAGACACAAAACTCGTTTTTACGTACGATTATTTTTTACAGTGATTTTATTCCATACAAACCCGACATGGTCAAAGGAAACACTGAGTTCAAAGACATTCACTTCAGCTACCCCTCGCGGCAGGATGTGAAAGTACATGCACACTTTGGCTTAGACACGTTAGTTCTCTGTAATATTAAAGGAAAATGTTCACAGCATTAATTTCTTGTTGTATTTATAGGTTCTAAATGGGATGAATCTAAAGATCAGCAACGGACAGACTATTGCTCTTGTAGGTAGCAGCGGTTGTGGTAAAAGTACAACAGTTCAACTGATTCAGCGTTTCTACGACCCCCAAGAAGGAGCAGTAAGTGTGGACAGAGTAAAAGACAGTGTAAATGTACTGTAAAAGAGACAGTGGTCAAAATACAAGAAGACACACATTTTTAACCATACCCACTCCCGTTCTCTAGGTGAGTATAGATGGCCATGACGTTCGCACTCTGAATGTGCGCTGTCTGAGGGAGATGATTGGTGTTGTGAGTCAGGAGCCCGTGCTTTATGTCACCACACTTGCAGAGAATATTCGATATGGACGTGAGGATGTGACGCAGGAGGAGATAGAGCAAGCTACACGTGAGGCCAACGCATATGATTTCATCATGAAACTTCCTGATGTAAGACCTCGTGAGAATATTCACTAGTTAAAAAGGAGCAAAGGAAAAGATTCTGTTCAATAATAAACTCATTATGAAAGCTAAAAAAAACGAAGTGGCTTCGTGTTTATTGTCTGCCTATTATGTGCACACTAATGAAGCATCTTTTTCAGAAATTTGAGACTCTGGTTGGAGACAGAGGCACTCAGATGAGTGGAGGACAGAAACAGAGAATTGCCATCGCCCGAGCTCTTGTGCGCAATCCCAAGATCCTCCTGTTGGATGAGGCAACCTCAGCTCTGGACACAGAAAGTGAGGCGATTGTACCATCAGCCCTGGATAAGGTATACATATAAAATAATACCAGTGAGGCAGAACAAGATCCAACAGTTATGTCGTACAAAATGTACAGGCAGGCAGTCATTCAGAAGACTTGTAGAATATTTTAGTTTTAATTGCCTAAAAATGAGCTTGCTGACAAAAATGAGCCGTAATCTTTTAAATTATGAAAAGAATTGATGTGCCATTTTATCAGGAGTTATAGGTTATCTCAATAGCATTTACTGCATAGATAATATGTGATGAACAAAATAGTGGATAGGAATTGGACAAAAAAATTAACCGTGTGCAGTTTCTCTTACAGTTTACTTGGAATGATAAGCTTTATACTGTATATGATGTAGGTGAGACTTGGCAGAACGACCATCATAGTGGCCCATCGTTTGTCCACTATCCGCAATGCTGACATAATCGCTGGATTCCAGAACGGGAATATTTTAGAGCTCGGCACACACAAAGAACTGATGGAGAAAAAGGGAGTGTACCACTCATTGGTCACTAAGCAGGTAAGATGATCTCTGGCAGTTTAAGAGAGAATGTTTATAAGAGTGACTCATTTCATACAAAGTTAGCTTTAAAGTACATTTTACAATACACATTTATTATTTGTTTTCTTAAAACGTTTAAAGACCGACCCAAAAGCATAACTTAAAGGACACAAAAATTTTGCTAATTTACTTTTATCCGAAAAGGAGACTTTGCACCACTGAGCAAAGATCAAGTTATCGTGATCTCCGGATGGTAGGGCGAGCCCTTGACCACTGCGCCACCCGGAGGCCCCCTGGACAACTGTGATATAAATTTTCTCTACCCATTTTCTCTCTCTCTCTCTCTCTCTCTCTCTGTAGGAGGAAAAGGTCCCAGAAGTGTCATTCTTCAAAGTACTGAGTCTGAATAAGAAAGAATGGCCCTACATTGTGGTGGGGATCTTCTCTGCGATCATCAATGGAGGCCTGCAGCCTGCTTTTGCTGTTATCTTCTAAAGTTGTTACTACTAAAACTATAAACAAAAAAACATAGTGCTGGTGAATTCCTAATCTCTCCCCTTTTTCTTTAAGGTGTTTGCTGAGATAGATGAAAACGTCAAAAGGGAAAAGTCAAATCTCTTCTCATTCTGGGAGCATGAGGAATCATTTTCACAAATTAAATGGGACAGCACAATGTGTGCGGTAATCAAAGCCAAAGTCAATCAAAAGAAACATGTGCTTTTTTATTTTTTATGTGTTTAGTAAATTTTATATAAGGATATATAAATTTTGTCACGATTCAAGCAGACATGGTGGGCACAGACGCAGAGCGCATTTTGGAAAATTTAAGTGTAAATATAAATGTGAGGCTGACCTCTGCACTCCTGGGTCGGTTCAAAAACCAGAATTTGAAAGTTATTACAAAAGATCTGTATAATATGATATTCTTTGGAAATTTTTGCTATAGGCAGAATTTTTTTTTTACTTGTAAATAAAATATATTTTAATTCTTTCAGGGTTTCTGCTTTGGTAAAGCTGGTAAGATATTGACCATGAGACTGAGGTACAGAGCTTTCAAATCCATGATGAGACAGGTGAGAGTCGGAACAACAATTCTTCAGTATATACAGTATATCTCCTAAATCATGGTCATATCCAGAGTAGGTAGAAGGATTGATCTCATTTTTGTGTGCATGTGTCTTTTAGGACTTAAGCTGGTATGATGACCCTAAGAATAGTGTCGGAGCACTGACCACCAGACTGGCCACAGACACTGCTCAAGTGCAGGGCGTGAGTTTTTATCCCTTCCAGCCTGCAATCAGTTGATGCTATAAGGCTTAGATTAAAGTTCTAAGGTATGTTGCATGGGCCATTAACAATTGGTCATTCAGTGCAGGTTCTCTACATGTTAACCATGCTTAAACTGTTATATCCAATCTGACAGATCAAAAGTTCTAAAGTTAAGGTGCAAGACAAACTGTGTCTGTATCTGTTCAGTGTTTTCAATATACAGTGGAACCTCGAATTGCAAGTAACGTGTTCTGCAAACAGAGCAAATGATTTTTATTTAATTTTTAATCGGAAACCAAGCAAGTATTAACAAGCGCCGAGTATCATGTATCACGTATGCGACTCTTATTTTGACACCAAGCATCACTCTCTCACCCCCCCCCCCACTCAGCTTCGCAAACACACAGAAACTCGTCTCTTACTTGTATAATCATCTCCCTCTTTCTTTCTTTTAGTCTCTTATGCGTGTGCGTGCGCAATTTGACACCGGCACACACACACACACACACACACACACACACACACACTCACTCTCTGACACACGCATAGACGCTCTCTCGCCTTTTCACCCCCTTCCCGGCTTCACAAAAACACAGAAACTCTGCTCTGTTGCGATTCTTTTCAAAGGAAGGTGCTAGTTTTTTTTTTACTTTACAGCAGTGATTCCCTTAGTATGCGCTCATGCCAGTCTCAGAGAGATTTATTTTTTCCCTTAAAATGGTGTTTCCGCTGTGTTTATGCGTTTGTTGTGAAACTTAAAAAGTGATTCCGTTAATATGCGCTCATGCCAGGCTCAGAGAGATTTATTTTTTTTCCTGTTAAAACAGTGTTTCCGTGGTGTGTGTGTGTGTATGTGTGTGTGTGTGTGTGTGTGTGTGTGTGTGTATGTTTGTTGTGAAACTTAAAAAGCGAGGTGGGGAGAGGGAGAAGGAGTGTTACTGTGTAAAACGAGGCGAGGGAAGGGGCTAATTCCACACATACACACACACACACGGCGCCTGCGCGCACCAACGGAAACACTTATTTGTACTTTTTTTTGAAGATAAAGTGCAGATTAATTTGTTTTATTTACATTTTATAGATTGTATTAGTTATTTTTATGTATTTATTTTTGGGAGCTGTGGAACAAATAATCTGAGTTTTCATTATTTCTTATGGCAAATGATGATTTGGTTTATGAGTGTTTTGGAACACGAGCCCACTTCCAGAACGAATTATGCTCTTAATCCAAGGTTCTACTGTATATTGAAATATATTGTAGTTATTTTTCAGACTTGCCCATGTTTTCTTTTTGGCAAAGTTTTATTTGGTCTGTTTAGAATACATTAGATATTTAATTTAATTGTATTCTAATTGTAATATTTTAATATAAAATTTTTATCTCTACATTAATAAGCTGAATGCGACCATATCAGTTAATCCTTCTCAATAATGAATTAAGGACTTAAAGAATTAGATAGTTCATACATAATACTCACTTACTACTGTAGGGCCATTTCTGCATGTTTATTAACTTGTTTGTCTAAAGCATAAGCTAACCAACACAAATACACTTAGAATTGTTCATATCCTTTTCTCCTTGCTGTAAAGGAAATAAGAGAAGTGCCGAAACCAATATGAATCTATTGTAAATGTTCTTTGTCAGGCAACAGGGTTAAAATTGGCCACATTGGCTCAGAATGTGGCCAACCTTGGAACTGCGATCATCATCTCAATTGTGTACGGCTGGCAGCTCACCCTCCTCATCCTCTCCATCGTGACAGTTATGGCTGTTGCAGGGGCTATCCAGATGAAGTTGTTAGGAGGCCATGCAGTAAAGGACAAGAAGGAGTTAGAGCAAACTGGAAAGGTACTATAATGTTTCTAGAAAAATAAACAAATAAAAGACATGATTCATGTCCTTGCTGGTGAAAGAAGCCCACAGCTTATATCAAATTAGAATAAATAACAGCTTTTTTGTCCAAGACACGTCATGTTTTCCCTTTTTCTCAGATTGCTACAGAAGCCATAGAGAACATCCGCACAGTTGTATCACTGACCAGAGAGAGCAAATTTGAGAGCCTTTTCCAACAAAATCTGATTGTACCGTACAAGTCAGTTAATCTTTTTAGGCTTGATCAAAAAAGTCTTATAGCTAACAAAAGAAAAATTACTAACTCAGTGATTTTTTTTTAACAGTAATGCTAAGAAGAAAGCACATATCTTTGGCTTTACATTCTCTCTCTTTCTCCCAAGCCATGATCTACTTTGCCTACGCAGGCTGCTTCAAGTTTGGTTCATGGCTTATTGAGCAGAAACTTATGACGTTTGAAAATGTTTTTCTGTGAGTGACAATTTTACCAATACGATAATATTCATTTCAATTGATCAGTTTTATCCATTGATACAGTGACTTGCATAAGTATTCACATCTCTTGAGCATTTTGCAATTTGTTTATTGCTACAACTTGGATCTGAAATGGGCTGAACTAGGATTATATATCATAAAGTTATTTTTTAAACAAGTAATTGGAAAGCATGATTGTAATGTATTGCAAAAGGATTCCACTCTGGTGTTGAACTAAAAACTATTAGATGTTAAAATATGGCCAGAATTAAAGGCACCTGATAACACATCCATACAGTATGTGCTTCTACCCCACATCTAACTACCCCTTAATGGCTATTATAACAGCCTCAGGTATTCTGGGAAGGATTTCCACTTGATTTTAGTGGAAAGACGAATAAAAACAATCAACCAATAGCTTGTTAGTGTCATTGTGAGTCATTACCTGGATAAGCACAAGTGTAACAATACAACACACTAGAAGTTTATTGTATGGACAGTAGTACACATAACAGACTACTGTATGGAGGACAAATGTACTTGGTATCAGTTAATTATTTAAAGAACTGAGAAGCATGTCTACTAAGGCAAAAGGCACCATCTACCATATTCTTATTGGTTGTTTTGTTTAGTAGATTGAAAAATTCTTAAGATACCTGTTATGATAAAAACTTGTCTGTCCTTGAAATGTATTTTATTGAAACATATTTGAAAATTCATTTTAATCAATCAGAATTTTTACATCATCTACTTAATGCCAGACTTTTTAGTTGCCCTAGAGATATTTGTCATGACAGCAGTGTTTGAAGTAGTGTGTAGGGTTGCCCCTATATAATTCTTTGTAATTTCACTAGTATATACAATACACGCTCAAAAGTTTGGGATCACTCGCAAATTTCTTTATTTTTGTTTCGTGATTTGATTCCTACATTCAAAGTCAGTGAGTCTAACTACAGTACATGGATTGCTGACACTTGATTGCAATGTCTGACTTTCATTGGTTAACATTCATAGAATTTTTTTACATCATTACTTTTGTCAGATTAAAGTTATTTATGTGACCACTGTGAGTTTTTCTTTCATTGACTGAAGGGAACCAACAATTTTGTCCACGTGTGTACATGAAAGCCTACCTCTAGACCAATGCTGCCTTATTTGTACAGGATCACTTTGAAGGCAACGTGCGCTTCCGGGATGTGAACTTTAGGTACCCGTCACGGCCAGACGTGCCTGTACTGCAGGGCCTGCGTCTCCGGGTGAAGAAGGGTCAAACGCTCGCTCTGGTGGGCAGCAGCGAATGTGGCAAGAGCACCACTATTCAGCTGCTGGAGAGATTTTACGATGCCCTGGATGGCACAGTGGTGAGACACACACAGAGATGCACACACACATACCAACACTATCTGTTTTTACTGTGTATTTAACTTAACCACTATGTACACACATTTAGTCAGGTAAAAAACACAGACAAGGACCACTAATGGATGAACTATTATGTACCGTTTTTTGCTATGCACAGGCCTCTTTAATTTATCTGTTATTTCAAAATAACAAGCACAGAACCATCACTTCTCAGAAATTATTTAATTGATCTATGATTTTCAGTACAGTGATCATCTTGTCAGTGAGTCTAACTACAGTACATGGATTGCTGAAACTTGATTGCAATAAAGGGCTGTACTCTTCGGCTTATAAAATACCATTCAGAGCCTTCTGTTGTTAATTTAGACAAATTGCACAATAAACCAATAAATCCAGGATGTAAACATGTGAGACTGCCTTCATGCTCTCATACACTGCCTCCTGCAGGTCTGCAAGTACAGCATGCCAGGTTTTCTTCACTAAAATATGGCAGAACATGAGTCCTTTTGCTGTTTGCAAAATACCTTCTGTGGTATTTTTGATGTTTTAGTAATAGTGATAATATTACCTTTGTTTTTATTGGCAGATGCTAGACGACAGCAACGTCAAACTGCTAAACATACACTGGCTTCGCTCTCAGATCGGTATTGTATCCCAAGAACCTGTGCTATTTGACTGCAGCCTGGCTGAGAACATTGCATATGGAGATAACAGCAGGCAGGTCACTCAGGAGGAGATCGAACAAGCTGCCAAGGCGGCCAATATACACTCTTTTATAGAGGGGCATCCTCAGGTATACATGACACACATGATTTTTTTCAGTCCACATATAATTATAGCCAGCACTAATTATTTAAAAAAAATTCATTCTCAGTAAAAGAGTTCATTGAGACTAATAAAACTGATTGAACTTGAAAATTGAAATTGAAACATGTAAATTATGTGTGATACAAGTATGATAATTGAATATCATGTTTTGTGTTGATCTGATATATTATCTTTCAGAAATATCAGACCCTGGCAGGTGATAAAGGCACACAGCTGTCAGGTGGACAGAAGCAGCGTATCGCCATCGCTAGAGCCATCCTGCGCAACCCCAAACTGCTGCTACTGGATGAAGCCACCTCAGCTCTTGACACAGAAAGTGAAAAGGTACTGAACCATAATGCTCAACTTTAAAGTCGAATTAATCAATCCAATTTTATTTGTTTAAAACAAAACAATAAATGATTTCACAGCAAGCAGACTCCAAAGGGAACCAGTCTATGTGACATAGGGATAGTCAGATTACTGTATAGATCATACAGGTGTAGAAGAGTAAAGACGAGCTGTATTAAGTGTGTAGAAAGAATGTTCATTTACATTTAGGCATTTGGCAGATGCTCTTATCCAGAGCGACTTACAAAAAGTGCTTTAAAGTTTACATCACTGGATAGATACCTACACGTTACTAGGTTACTAACTAAGTGCCATCAGTCAAACACAGCTGGGAAGGTTTTTTTTTTTTTTTTTTTTTTGTCGGAGTGGATTAGTCCAAGTATTGGAGAAACAGATACGTCTTGAGTCATCGTGTAAAGATTGTCTTCCATCTGGAGGAAGTTCGTTCCACCACCTAGGTGCCATAACAGAAAAGGGTCTGGATGAATGCCGCCCTCGATCTTTGAGAGATGGTGGGACGAGGCGAGCAGTGCTGGAGGATCGGAGGGAACGTGGTGCAGTACGTGGTATGATTAGAACAGAGAGGTAAGTGAGTGCTGGGCCATTTTTAGCTTTGTAGGCAAGGATCACGGTTTTGAATTTGATGTGAGCAGCTACGGGTAGCCAGTGCAGGGAGCGGAGGAGGGTGGTGGGGAGAACTTGGGAAGGTTCTTGGGAAGGGAAAACGAGACGTGCTGCTGCATTCTGGATCAGTGGCCGAGGATGAGTCGTGGACAGAGACAGACCTGCCAGGAGTGAGTTGCAGTAGTCCAGTCTTGAAATAAAAAGGGACTGAACAAGTACCCGAGTAGCCTGTGGAGAAATACTATAAATGGGCGGATTCTTCTTATATTGTAAAGAAGAAATCTACAAGAGCGAGTAAGGTTACAGATGTGTGGGGAAAATGACAGATGATTGTCCACGGTTACCTCAAGATTGCGGGTGGTGGCTGAAGGAGTGATATGATTGTTGTCCAGGGATATCACAAGGTCTTGCCCTGGGGATGAGTCACCAGGGATGAACAGCAGTTCGGTTTTACACAGACTGAGCTTCAGCTGTTGAGCTGCCATCCAGGATGAGACAGGATGAGATGTCTGCCAGACATGCTGAGATCCGGGTGGAAACCTGAATGTTAGAGGGAGGAAAGGAGAGAAAAAATTGGGTGTCATCTGCATAACAATGGTATGAAAATCCATGCGATGATATGACCTTACCAAGAGACCAGGAATAGAGGGAGAACAGAAGAGGACCAAGTATAGAGCCCTGTGGGACACCAGTAGAGAGTCTGCATAGGGCAGATGTGGATCCCCCTGCATGTAACCTCATATGACCTATCTTCTAGGTAAGAAGAAAACCATTGCCACGCTGTTCCACAGATTACAAGATGTGTAAGAATAGATAACAGAATCTTGTGGTTCACGGTGTCAAATGCAGCTGACAGGTCCAGGAGGATGAGGACACATAACAGTTTATCAGATCTAGCAGCATGGAGCTTCTCAGTGACAGAAGGGCAGTCTCAGTGGAATGTGCCAATCCAGATTGGTTGATCATTAAGGGTTTCTGTGAGAGATAAAGAGACAAGTTCAATAATTGTTTAGGATGATTATACAGTTTTAAGTAAGCTTATAACCTGTAACCTTGTGATCAGTGTTTATTTTCGCCCTAAGAAAGGCAGTGCAATAACTCCAGAAAGATCCAAAGATATGTAGATTACTATTTTCAAATGAGTAAAATTAAATATAGTCCATTGCTTGTCTTCTACCATCATGCATTTCATTGCATTGTCTCGGAAGATAAATTAAGCCCAGTGTGTGTGGAAATTGTGTAAATATTAACAGCCTGGTTCTTGAGGACGGACAATATGAAAACGTAAAATAATAGCAGCAGAAACTTATCCTATGCAGATATTCATAAGCATGAGAATGACTGATTTTCTCTGTTTGTGCAGGTCGTACAAGAGGCCTTGGATAAGGCACGTGAGGGTCGTACCTGCATCATAGTGGCTCACCGGCTGTCCACCATACAGAATGCGGACATCATTGCCGTGTTTCAGAACGGTGTGGTGGTGGAGGAGGGCACACACAAACAGCTCCTCAGCCAGCAGGGGATTTATTATACTCTCATCAATTCACAAATAGGCAAGTACTCGAGAAGAAGCCAGGAAGTTTTATACAAAACAGAAAGTTCACTTTTATACAAAAAAAAAAAAAAAAAAAGGAATGGTGCGGATCATAGAGCGGATATAGACGAGGCTGTAACTTGCAGTGTCTCTATAATATCATGGTTTTAAGGTTTAAAAGGTGTAGTAGATTTAATAAAAGAAAAACCATGGTTGTAGTAAGAAAAGTGACAGCAGCAGAAGTTGCACTACTGAGGATCTTCATATTTCTCCTGTTCTCTGGAAAATTGTTTGGAAAATTTGTTTTTATTTCATTGCCTCAGTTAAGAATTAGTGCATAAATCATAAAAATCCTTATAAAGAGAAACTATAGAGTGCTGCAACAGAAATGCATTTTTATGGCGTTAAATTATTTAAAAAATCGTGCGAGATAAAAGCCTCCAATCTGCCTTTTTCTCCAAACTCAAACTGTGAGTGAATTTGTCTCAAAATTGCATACGTTAGAATCCCCGTGTGCTGGCAGCCCCTCATCCCATGCACTCACTGTCAAGTTGAGACTTAGGAGACTTTTGTTTATAATCCCACAGGTGGCACACTGAAATATTTACATGTCTTGTGTTGTAAGTTTGTTTAGAAATAATAATTATGGCAAATGACAGATACAGTACGTGCTCAGATGCAGATGGTGCTAATCCAACACAGGGCATACACATACACACACTACAGGCAATTTAGGACTGCCAATTAGAAAAATCTGCATATCTTTGGAGGAAATAGAAAACCCACCAACTATGCCACTGTGCAGCCTCTGGTGAATCCCATCCCTAATTAGAATCAGCTGGTTTAGTTAAGGATGGAATAAATACATGTGACAGGACTTGCCTTCGGGGTGTCCAATTTTAGCCCGCACAAAGCTGGCTAAAATTCAGGAATTCTCAAGTCAATTGTGAACTTCTGTGGCAGATTCTTGTACATGATCTTCAGGAAGCAATCAAGCAGGCATGGCTTGAGCGAGTGACACCAGAGTACTGCAGATGTCTTTTTGACTCTACGCCCAGCCGGATCCAGCAGGCGTAAAGGACTTCATACTAAATACCGATTGTTGTACAGCAATGTCATTGCATAAAATTAATTATTTTTATTTTTGACGGTTATTATTTTCAAAAATTGGAGAATGTAATAAACATTGAATTTCACTTTTGTCTCAGTACTTTGTCACCACTGTATGTTGTAAACTTTTTTTAAACAATATTTTTATTGAGATTTACAAATAATTTCATACATAACAATAGATGATAACAGTAATAAGAATTTAAATAAAGTATAAAGCATATTGTCCAATTTCTGCAAATATTTAGAAATGGAATCATTTTCCCATATTTATATACAGACATACAAACAACCAATTACAGTATATATATATATATATATATATACACACACACACACACACACACAAAAGAATCATTAACAAATTATTACGTTTGTGTAAAAAGAAATTTTATTTATAAGAAATAAAAATAAAATAAAGAAAGAAATATCCAAGTGCACACAGCAAACATATATAAAATATTTGTATACCATTTTGCTCAAGAAATTTTATAAAAGGATTTCACGCACTTTCAAACTCTGCTGCCTTTCCCTTAATATGCAAGATATTTTTATGTAGCAAACTTAAAGTTCTGAATTATACTCGAAGTTCAGAGATGGCACTGTATTGTGTTCTGATAGTTCACAAATGTTTTTTATACTTCTATCCATTTCTATCTGTCTATTATATATCATCTTTTTTTTTTTTTTTTTATAAAATGTATTTAGATTTGAAAAGACAGGAATTGGTTTAAGAACAGTCCAACACATTATTAAAACCTGGAAGATAGAGCTGAAACATCAACTTCCAAGAAAAGGTCATAAAAAAAAAAAAGCATGAATGACTGTGTGCAGAGATCACATAATTGTTATGTTTAAGCTGTGTTTAAGGAACATGGATGAATAAAATGGAAAAAAATCTAAGAAAAAAAAACAGGACATGGCACATGGATGGTAAAAAACTTTTTGAAAAAAATATATGGCATGGAAAAAAACGAGACATGGGACAAAACATTTTGCGAAATCATGCAAAACTTGACTTCAGCATTACCAATTTATTTCAGCAGGTGGCAGTAATGCCAATCTTAAAGGAGAGTGTTCCCAATCCAGTCCAGTGAGTGTCAGTAATGCACCTAAAAGCTGACCGCCAACTGCCGAGAAATAAAGAAAGAAGAAGCAGCAAACAGCCGTTATTAAACAGGCATGTGTCTCAAGTAAAACTAACAAGGCAGGGTTGGGGGCAACTATGTAGGACGACTACACACACTGCTCTGTCGGCAAACTTCTTTAACAAGGAGCCTCTTTAATGACACTTGCTTTTGCCTCCTTTTGAGGATTATGCGGAAATGTGACATTGCATTGTCATTAAACAGATTTATCTCCCGCTACAACCTTTTTCTTCACGGGAGTCGTTGCTGCAGTACAGTTACTAAAGAACACAGTCACTACACAGGAAAAAAAATGCTTTACTCATTTGCACACGTGGTCACAACATTGTTGTAAACAGTACACATGCGTACAGATGTTGACTATATGACTGACGCACACTCACTGAGATTGAGCATGGGAGACGATTACCCACACTTCCTCAGTGTGAGAGCGAGAACCATTGGCCCAGTCAGGATCACATGACACCTCGCGGACAAGTCACATGTCCGCGATACACATAATTATGTGTATTTAAATTTTTTTTAAATATCTTGCAAATCACTCGCAGTCCAAGTTACTCGCAATCCAAGGTTTCACTGTAGTTATAAAGAGACTATCCCCAGAGACAAAATGAGCCTAGAGCCAAAGGACTGAAATATTTACCACAGATATTGTTACAAATCCTATGCTAGAGCTTACTGTAACTAGACCTAGCAATTACTGAGTGCTTGAAAAAGAACACTAATAAAAATTATGAAAGTCTGTAGTGGGCAATATAATGGGGATGAGTTAAAAAATAGAGAACAGGCTTCCTGAGGAGGACTAGCTGCTCTCTGAATAAGTGGGCTCAAGCTCATCAAGTCCACCTGCACCACATCATCAAGTGACTTGTCACTGATCCGCCCCCTCCACTGCCCCCTGTACAAGGTTGAGGGAGGAGCTGGCATCTGTGAAGTTGGGAATGAGTTTCCCTCTTCTCCAAATCAGTCAGCTCCTTACACTCATCCTCTTCCTCTGCACACTGGCTTGACTGGGAGAGGCCTCTTCAGTGTCACATGTACATAAATATTCATAGCCGGTGCCATGACACTCAAAATTTAACTCAGGTGCATCCTGTTTCCACTGATCATCCTTGAGATGTTTCTACAACCTGATTGAAGTCCACCTGTGGTAAATTCAGTTAATTGGACATGATGTGGAAAGGCACACACCTGTCTTTATAAGGTCCCACAGTTAACAGTGCATGTCAGAGCACAAACCAAGCCATGAAGTCCAAGGAATTGTATGCAGACAAACAGGATTGTATCAAGGCACAGATCTGGAGAACAGTACAAAATAATTCCTACAGCGTTGAATCCTGATGAGCACAATGGTCTCCATCATCTGTAAATGGAACAAGTTTAAAACTCTTCCTAGAGCTTACGCTTGACCAAAATGAGGGATCGGGGGAGAAGGGCCTAAGTCAGGGAGGTGACCCGATGGTCAGTCTGAAAGAGATCCAGCATTTCTCTGCGGAGAGAGGAGGATTTTTTATACTTAATAAAGATTTTAAACAAACTCCTTTCACGTTGTCATTATGTGGTATTGTTTATAGAATTTTGAGAAAAATAATGAATTTAACCAATTTTGGAATAATAATTTTGGAACAGGCAGAATCATATGGCTGATTTGTTTAGCGCCTAATCTGGCTTAAATAACCATCCAAAAACAGTTTGGTGATGAATAAGGCCTTTTCCAGCATGATGGAGCACCTTGACATGGGGCAAAAGTGATAACCAAGTGGCTCCAGGAACAAAACATTGAAATTTTGCATCCATGGAGAGGAAATTCCAGACCGTAATTCCACTGAGAATTTGTGGTCAATCCTCAAGAGGCGAGTGGACAAACAAAAACCTTCGAACTCCAAGCATTGATTATGTAAGAATTGGCTGCATTCAGTCAGGATGTGGCCCAGAAGTTGATTGGCAGTATGCCAGAGCAAAACTTTTGGCCATGGCTATACAAGAACCGAATCAGAATGCAGATTTTGGTGCCTCACTTTGCTGCCAATTAAATGCCTAAGCAAAGAGTGAAATATTTGTCCTCTGGTTCTCTGTAACGGACGTAAGAAGCAGCATCCATCCTCACACATGTAAAATTATTTTGCGACCGAGTTTTTCTCTAATTGTCTGTTTGCTGCACAAAATGTGGCCACTAGATGTCAGTACAATAAGCACTAAAATGAAGAATCATGAAATTATCCTTTTGGTAGTGATGGGAAGTTTGTGACTCGGTTCTTCGAATCTGGTTCATCAAATGGACAAATCTTTTTTCTTTTTGAGTCATTTAGTTCATTCGTTCTTTTCAAGATTTCAGAAATAAAATAAAATGTTAAATTTTCAATAAACAGACCCCCATGTCTAGATACACAAATTTTGGCTATAGTTCTAGGAATGAAAATATTACAGTGCAGCGAAGGACACATTATGATAAACAGAATGAGCAGCTCACCTCTCATATCTTCTGAATCGTTTGTTCTTTTGTCACATGACTCTCAGACGCTGTGCAGTGCAATGTAATCAGTGGGAGTCACGTGACAAAAAACAAACGATTTGGACTAGAAGACTCAAAGGTCACTACTTATTTCTGTTTTCTGTACATAACCTACAGATGTTTTGCAATGCTTGCAAAAAACTATTGGCTGGGTATCCATCACTATCATTAGCAACTAAAACACAACAGTGTGCTATTATTTATGCTATTTATCTCAGTGTACTAAAGTTTTAAAAACCTAGCTCATTGTTTTAAGTAAAGGAAAAAGCAAGTGCTTTATTTCTGCCCACTATGTTTTAGTGATGTTACGAGGCGTGTACGGGTTCCTGAGAGTTACGTGACCCATGACAAACCAAGCTTCGCGTTTGCCGGAATCGGAGTCGTGACAGACTCGTTCGGTGCTTAAGTAAAGGTTCGTGCACTCTTCAGTTAATTTTCAAAGATTCAGAGATGATTATGTGCAGAAACATTTCCTTGAACAGTGCAGATGCACGTACATATTAATTCTGCTGCTTGTGATGTTATGATCAGGTTGCTACACAAAATTTGTCCACTAGATGGCAGCAAAATGAGCCCTTGAATGGAGCTTCATAAAATGAGCCTTTTGATAAAACTGTTAGATGGGAAGCCTCGACACCTAAATGAGGCTTCATCTGGCTATCACTACTATTGTTCCTTACTTTTATTTTCCTGATTAGTTTATTGTTTTGACCATTTGTGCTAAAGAGAGAGGGACCTCAAACAGACCTCAGTAAATAACTCCTCTCCGGTCTGAGGCTCCTCCTGCTCCTGAAGCACATCTCAGCTGCAGTTGATCGCGGTACAGGAGTGATAGAAGATAAATCTCGCTGATAGATTCCAGAGGAGGCAGAAGTGCTTGTAGATGCGGAGAATGTGCAGTGAGATGTCAGTAGGAGTGATTGTAGAATAAAACTCAGCAGAATGCTCACAGAATAAAGGGCCCCTGGGGGGGGGGGGGGGACTATTGATTATAACAGATTCAACATAGCATTGTTTCAACAACCATATGCAACATCATAACATTTATTTCTGTCCAGAGTTGCGTAAATGTATGACTTTTTGAAGAAGCTCCTGTTTGCGCTTTTAAACGCAGCTTAAACATAACATTAAAGTGATCTCTGATCAGGGTCAATCATATTTTTTTCTGACCGCTGAAACCAATGTTTCAGCTCTATTCTTCTAGGTATAAATTTAGTTTCCAAATTCGAGTCATTTCAAGTCTAAATAAACTTTATTTCCCCAAAAAAGAAGGTATAGAAACAGTATAAAACATTTGTGCTCTATCAGAACACAATACAGTGCCATCTCAGAACTTACAGTATAATAATTCAGCACTTTGCTACTGTAGCAGTTTTTTTTTTTTTTAGAATAATTCAGCAGTTTGTTACAGTGGTGACCAAAAGTACTGAGACAAGTGAAATTCAATATTCTGTCAATGAGATTTTCATAAATTTAAAATAAAGACAGTCAATAATAAGGGTTATTTTATACTATGAAATTGCTATTCAACAATCAATATTTATTATGAAGTCCTTTACACCTGGTGGATCCAGCTGCGCATAGAGTCAAAAAGATGTCTGCAGTACTCTGGTGTCACTCGCTCAATCCTTGCCTGCTTGATTGCTTCCTGAAGATCATTTACAGAACTTTGCCATGAAGTTTGCAACTCACATGACAGTGACTGTTTTAGCCATATTTGTGTAGGGGTGGATGCTCTGGCTTTCAAAAGTAATCTGCCACATTTTACATCCACTAACTAAACCAGCTGAGTCTAATTAGCGCAAATCTTGAGCCAGATTGGCTCGAATTAACTAGTGACTGTTTTGTGCTCAGGAAGAATGACTTCATGTCATATGTTGCCTTAATATTTTTGGCCTCAACTGTAAGTGCTAGGCCTTATTTTTTCTTTTTAGAGCTTGTTTTCTTTATAGTGCTTCATTAATTTAATAAATATGTTAGTTATAATTAAACACATTTAAAATCGCCAAACACAAAGTAAGCAATGATTTTTATTACTCCTGTGGCACATTTGGCTCACTGCAAATCAGACTCCATACTGTATCTGTCCCGGTCAGTATGATTGGAAGTGCGTGGCTAAAATGTTATTTTAATCAATGTTGTTAGTTGTATTATGGATTATTAAAAATGTGTATACTGCTTATGAAGCTGAACTGAGGCAATGAAATAATTAAATGAACTAACAGTGTAAAATGAGTAAATTTTCAGTGGACAGAAGTATGAAAGTCTTCAGTAGTGCATCTTCTGCTGCTGCCAATTTTCTTACTACAACCATGGTTTTTACCACATCAGCTACACCTTTTAAACCTTAAAACCATGATGTCACACAGACATCTGCAACTTACAACTTCATCTACAGTATATTTTTTTTTGTAGAAAAGTGACATTTCTGTTTTGTATAAAACTTCCTGGCTTCTTCTCGAGTACTTGCCTATTTGCTGTAACCCATTTGTGAATTGATGAGAGTATAATAAACCCCCTGCTGGCTGAGGAGCTGTTTGTGTGTGCCCTCCTCCACCACCACACCATTCTGAAACACGGCAATGACGTCCGCGTTCTGTATGGTGGACAGCCGGTGAGCCACTATGATACAGGTACGACCCTCACGTGCCTTATCCAAGGCCTCTTGTACGATCTGCACAAACAGAGAAAATCAGTCATTCTCATGCTTATGAATATCTACATAGGCACTGAGTTACTTGTTGCTTTGAGTTCTAATATTTTCCATCCTCAAGAACCAGGTTGTTAATATTTACACAATATCCACACATGGGGCTTGATTTATCTTTTGAGGCAATGCAATCACAAGCATTTAGATTTATAATCTCACTATCCTTATGTCGCACAGACCGACTTTGTGTTGAGTCTGCTTGCTGTTATGCTTTCCCTCTCATGACATCTCAGAGTTTCTCACATCATCACCACTAGCTCGTTCATTATGGATTGAAATCTACACCTGGGTTTCAGTAAAGCTGCTCTGTGACATCATTTATTGATTTGTATTAAACAAATAAAACTGGATTGATTGACTTTAAAGTTGAGCATTATGATTCAGTACCTTTTCACTTTCTGTGTCAAGAGCTGATGTGGCTTCGTCCAGTAGCAGCAGTTTGGGGTTGCGCAGGATGGCTCTTGCGATGGCGATACGCTGCTTCTGTCCACCTGACAGCTGTGTGCCTTTATCACCTGCCTGGGTCTGATATTTCTGCAAGACAATAATATCAGATACACACACAATCTTCACTCATTATGCTTACATAATGCAATGTTTACATGTTGTGAAAATGTTCATTAACAATGTTTCTTAATATGGCAACTATTTAAAAAGATAAATTTGTTTTAATTTAAAATGAAAATAATGGGAAAAGTTATATTTTTTAGCTTTAATTATATGAGACTAAAAAAAAAAAATGTGCGTCACGTATACCTGAGGAAGCCCCTCTATAAAAGAGTGTATATTGGCCGCCTTGGCAGCTTGTTCGATCTCCTCCTGAGTGACCTGCCTGCTGTTATCTCCATATGCAATGTTCTCGGCCAGGCTGCAGTCAAACAACACTGGCTCTTGGGATACAATACCGATCTGAGAGCGAAGCCAGTGTATGTTTAACAGTTTGACGTTGCTGTCATCTAGCATCTGCCAATAATAACAAAGATAATATTATTATCAATACTACTAAAACATCAAAAACACCACAGATGAAAAACAGCAAAAGGACTCATGTTATGGCATATTTTAGTGAAGAAAAACCGGCATGCTGCACTTGTTGACCTGCACAAGGCAGTGTATGAGAGTATGGAGCCAGTCTCACATGTTCACATCCTGGATTTGGGTTTATTGTGCAATTTGTCTAAATAAACAACAGAAGACTCTGAATGGTATTTTATGAGCTGAAGAGTACAGCCCTCAAGGAACTATGATCCATAGAGTCAGCAATCCATGTAGTTAGACTCACTGACAAGATAATCAGTGTGCTGAAAATTGTCCACCACTTAAATAATATCTGAGAAGTGATGGTTCTGTGAGTAAAAGGCAACAGGGTCTGTACAAAGCTACAGATAGAATACATAATAGTACAAATACACAGTGGCCCTTCATTCTTTTTATCTGACTAAACACCCAATGTGTGTACATAGTGGTTAAGTTAAATGCACAGTAAAAAAAGATAGTGTTGGTATGTGTGTGTGCGCATCTCTGTGTATGTCTCACCACTGTTCCTTCTAATGCATCGTAAAATCTCTCCAGCAGCTGAATAGTGGTGCTCTTGCCACATCCGCTGCTGCCCACCAGAGCGAGCGTTTGACCCTTCTTCACCCGGAGACGCAGGCCCTGCAGTACAGGCACGTCTGGTCGTGACGGGTACCTAAAGTTCACATCCCGGAAGCGCACGTTGCCTTCAAAGTGATCCTGTACAAATAAGGCAGCATTGGTGTAGAGGTAGGCTTTCATATACATGCATAAACCGAACTCAATAACACAAAAAAATTAAACAAAAGAACAAACACTATACCGGCTTTTGCCCCTCCTCTGAGCCGTTGTCGATATCTGGCACTCGATTGATGAGCATCAGGGTATGGGAAGCTGACATCTTAGCCTTGGCGTAGTTTGGAGTAAAGGAGTTGGCTTCTCCCATTGCCATGGCTCCATATATTACAGCTGAGATTACGCTAAAAATAAACACAAATTAAGATACATGTATTTACTAGTGGAATCACACGGAATATATAATTGGAGCATACCTCAACAGTACTTCAAACATTGTTGTCATGGCATATATCTCTTGGGTAAAAAAATTAAAATCTGGCATTAACAAGGTGATGTAAATTGTGCTTAATTAGAAATACTGTTTTCTGTGAAATAAGTTGAAGGACAGACATGTCTTTGTCTTGACAGATGTTGCTTATGTCGGTACACAGTACTATAGGCTGTGTATTTGTATTATAGGCTGTTTGCTTTAAGCTTCTGCTTTTGGATGACTTGTCAAGTGTTTTATACAGTATGTCTAAACATGATGTGCTTTCCCACATTGCCACGCCTTATAGAAACTCAGAGTAAAACACATGGTAATGGGAATTTAAATGAACAGTTGAAAAACAGATTTTATATTTTTTTGTATTTTGTATGACTGTCTTTCAATCTACTAAACAAAAACACAGAATAAAAAAAGAACTGCACACAATGACTTTTGCCTTAGTAGACATGCTTCTCAGTTTTTAAATGATTAACTGATACCCTGGGAACCAGCAACCTTTGTCCTCCACAATCGTTTCTGTGTACTCCTGTCCATAAAATAAACTTCTAGTATGTTTATTTGTACACATCTATGAATCTGTGTTCCTGTATGCATCTGTTGGCATAGAATCAACTGTTATAGTAGCAATAAAAGGGTAGATGGGGGAAGAAGCACATATGGATGTGTTATTAGGTCCCTATAATTCTGGCCATAATATGAAATCTTATAGTTTCTAGTTCAACACCAGCGTGGAATCCTTATGCAATCACTACATTCATTCATTAAATAAATAAATTAATTAAAAAACACAATCTATGTGGATACTTTTTGGGAGGTTTATGATATATAATCCTGGTTTAGTCCATTACAGATCCAAGTTGGATCACTACAAATTTGAGAAGTGTTCAAGAGATTACTTATGCAAGCCAATGTATCAGTGGATAAAACTTATCAGGTGAAATTAATCTTATTCTATTTGTAAAATTGTCCCAATAAATCTAAATCACTCACAGAAAAACCCCCTCAAACGTCATAAGTTTCTGCTCAATGAGCCATGCACCAAACTTGAAGCAGCCTGCGTAGGCAAAGTAGATCATGGCTTGGGAGAAAGAAAATGTAAAACCAAAGATATGTGCTTTCTTCTTGGCATTCCTGAAAAGAAAAAAAAAATTCCACAATCACCATCATCACTGAGTAAGTAAGTTTTCTGTTGTTAGCTATAAAACGTTTTGATCAAGCATAAAAAGATTAACTGACTTGTATGGTACAATCAGATTCTGCTGGAAAAGGCTCTCAAATTTGCTCTCTCTGGTCAGTGATACAACTGTGCGGATGTTCTCTATGGCTTCTGTAGCAATCTGAGAAAAAGAAAAGATGGCGTGTCTTGGTCAGAAAACTGTGAAACTGTGATTTTATTCCAACATTGTTAAATATACTGTGGAAACCATATCAAAACTGCAGATTTACCAAAGGTGGGCTTCTTTCAACAGCAAGACATGAATCATGTATTTTATTTCTTTATTTTTCTAGAAACATTATAGTACCTTTCCAGCTTGCTCTAACTCCTTCTTGTCCTTTACTGCATGGCCTCCTAACAACTTCATCTGGATAGCCCCTGCTACAGCCATAACTGGTACGATGGAAAGGATGAGGAGGGTGAGCTGCCAGCCGTACACAAACGAGATGATGATCGCAGTGCCAAGGTTGGCCATATTCTGAGCCAATGTAGCCAATCGTAACCCTGTTGCCTGACAAGAAAAACAACCACAACAAATCCATATTGGCTTTTCTAATTTCCTTTAAAGCAAGGAGAAGAAGATATGCATAATTGTGTATTGGTGTTGGTTAGCTCATGTTTTAAACAAACATAATAAACTTGCAGAAATGGCCCTAGTAAGTGATTATTATCTATGGTGTTGTGATTCCATGTTTTATTTTCCATATAAAAACTTCATGCATTATTGGGAAGGACATTAGCTGATATGGTAGCATATTAATGTAGGGATGAAAACTTAATATAAATACTACAGTTATTCAGAATGAATTGTTGAAAACGCTGAACAGAATAAATAGTTAGTCTTACACCTCAACTTTAGAACTCTTGATCTGTCAGATTTGGTAAGAATAGCTGAAGCATGGTTAACATGTAGAGAAGCTGCACTGAATGCCAGATTATTTGTCACTCATACAACCTGGAAGTCTCTAGAAGATTGGATATAGATCATAAAGAAGGGATAAAAACTCACGCCCTGCACTTGCGCTGTGTCTGTGGCCAGTCTGGTGGTCAGTGCTCCGACACTATTCTTAGGGTCATCATACCAACCTAAGTCCTAAAACACACATGCACACAAAAATGAGATCAATCCTTCTACCTACTCTGGATACGACCATGATTTAGGAGATTTGACTCTCACCTGTCTCATCATGGATTTAAAAGCTCTGTACCTCAGCCTCATGGTCAGTATCTCACCAGCCTTTCCAAAGCAGAAACCCTAAGAGAAAGAATTTGAATACATTTACTGCAACAAAAAAAAAACTACAGTCTACAGTAAAAATATCAAAAGAATATTAGATACAAATAATTTGTAATATTGATTTCTGGTTCTTGAACCAGCAGTGCAGCGGTTAGCCTTACCAACTGATATTTATACTTAAATATTTTATAAAAGTACATGAAGATAAGACTTTTTTTTATTTTAAAAATAGATAATAACCATTTTTGCTCCCAGAATCACTGTTTCACAATTTGAGTTCTGGAATACGTGCATAAGAAAAAAACAATCCATTAATGGGATAACCTGGGAATTCAGGTCATCAGCTGACTTATTTTATTGCTGAGCTCAAAATCACAGCTGTTAAGTCCCAATCCAGTTTTTATCACACAGTGTGAAAACGCTCTTACTTTCACAATTGAACAGAGCTGTGATTTCTACTGTCACCTCTTTTAAACAGGCAACCTTTTTTATGCCCAGGCATTGTATATTATATTTGCCACCTTTGACATGCGTATTTAATGTCATAGTAGATCATTCTGGGTAAATCAATCACTCATCAATAGAAGGAAGGTTGATGTACTTTTAATTTCACATGCACCCTTGACTTACTCAGATGATTACATCTGTAAATGAATGACCTGAAGCTACGCCACTGATTTTAGTGAATGTAATCAAGTGATAAAATTGAAGACAATAAACTCTTTAACATGAACTTTTGCTAAAACAGTGATATGGTATGTGTTTGTTTTTTGGGGGGATATGCTTATACTACCATACCTGTAAGAAAAGTGAGATGAAAGAAATCACCCCAATGACAGCAAACAGCAATGAGAAGAGATTCGCCTTTTCCCTTTTAACATTTTCGTTTGTCTCAGCAAACACCTTGGAGAAAAAGGGGAGAGAATATAAGGAATCCACCAGCACTCTGCTTTTTAGTTATCTTTTGTATAAGTAACTGTTCTCCTACAGCAACAATTTTGGAGAAGATGATAGCAAAAGCAGGCTGCAGGCCTCCATTAATGATCGCACAGAAGATCCCAACCACCATGTAGGGCCATTCTTTCTTATTCAGACTCAGTACTTTGAAGAATGACACTTCTGGGACCTTTTCCTCCTACAGAGAGAGGGAAAAAAGTGAAATGCTTTTATAACATCAGTATTAAGGTATACAGAAGGTGTTATTTGACACCATATTCATTGAAATTGTGGTAGGGAGAAGGTGCTCAAGCAACTATTATGACTGCAGCCTTAAGATTGCCAAGCAAAACTGATACAAGATCTTAGGCTTCAAAAGGCATGATTCAATGCGTCAAGAGGCACATGCACAAATGTCTTTGTTATATCTAGTGCATTCCTTGTATTGAGCCACTCCTGATCCAGAGACAACCTTAGAAGCATCTTACCTGGGCTAATGAGGAAAAGAACTGGACCATTGGTCCAGTGCTCCTCCTTTCAAATGAAAGAAAATTTGCTAAAATGTTTGTGTCCTTTAAGTTATGTTTTTACAGTAGGTCAGTCTTTCATTCTATTGTAAAATGTGCATTGCTGTGCGTCTTACCTGTACAGAATCTCTGTGTACATCCTCCTGGCCTTTCTCTGAGGTAGTGAAACTCTTGGATTTCTGCCTGTAGAGTGTGCGCTCTGTAATAGATGTGGCAGAGGGGCTCTTCTCATCCAGCCCTACCTCCTCTGCACTTGACTCTGTGCCTTCTGTGCTCTGAAATGTCTGAAGGGCGAAATTATTTCATGTTTGGCCGTAATAATTCATGTAAAATATATACTTTAAAGTTAACTTTGTATGAAATGAGTCACTCTTATAAACATTCTCTCTTAAACTGCCAGAGATCATCTTACCTGCATAGTGACCAGTGAGTGGTACACTCCCTTTTTCTCCATCAGTTCTTTGTGTGTGCCGAGCTCTACAATATTCCCGTTCTGGAATCCAGCGATTATGTCAGCATTGCGGATAGTGGACAAACGATGGGCCACTATGATGGTCGTTCTGCCAAGTCTCACCTACATCATACCCATATATGAAGCTTTTCAACCCAAGTATACTTCATCTTTTTCATCACAAATTAGCTATGTAGTAAATCTTACTGAAATAACCTATAACTCCTGATGAAATGGATTAGAGCAAGCTCATAGGCAATTAAAGGTAATTAAAACTAAAATATTCTACAAGTCTTCTGAATGACTGCCTGCCTGTACATTTTGTACGACATAACTGTTGGATCTTGTTCTGCCTCACTGGTATTATTTTATATGTATACCTTATCCAGAGCTGATTGTACAATCGCCTCACTTTCTGTGTCCAGAGCTGAGGTTGCCTCATCCAACAGGAGGATCTTGGGATTGCGCACAAGAGCTCGGGCGATGGCAATTCTCTGTTTCTGTCCTCCACTCATCTGAGTGCCTCTGTCTCCAACCAGAGTCTCAAATTTCTGAAAAAGATGCTTCATTAGTGTGCACATAATAGGCAGACAATAAACACAAAGCCACTTCGTTTTTTTTAGCTTTCATAATTAGTTTATTATTGAACAGAATCTTTTCCTTTGCTCCTTTTTAACTAGTGAATATTCGCACGAGGTCTTACATCAGGAAGTTTCATGATGAAATCATATGCGTTGGCCTCACGTGTAGCTTGCTCTATCTCCTCCTGCGTCACATCCTCACGTCCATATCGAATATTCTCTGCAATTGTGGTGGCAAAAAGCACGGGCTCCTGACTCACAACACCAATCATCTCCCTCAGACAGCGCACATTCAGAGTGCGAACGTCATGGCCATCTATACTCACCTAGAGAACGGGAGTGGGTATGGTTAAAAATGTGTGTCTTCTTGTATTTTGACCACTGTCTCTTTTACAGTACATTTACACTGTCTTTTACTCTGTCCACACTTACTGCTCCTTCTTGGGGGTCGTAGAAACGCTGAATCAGTTGAACTGTTGTACTTTTACCACAACCGCTGCTACCTACAAGAGCAATAGTCTGTCCGTTGCTGATCTTTAGATTCATCCCATTTAGAACCTATAAATACAACAAGAAATTAATGCTGTGAACATTTTCCTTTAATATTACAGAGAGCTAACGTGTCTAAGCCAAAGTGTGCATGTACTTTCACATCCTGCCGCGAGGGGTAGCTGAAGTGAATGTCTTTGAACTCAATGTTTCCTTTGACCATGTCGGGTTTGTAGCCTTCATCTGAGAAACTGTCAATGCTGGGTTTCTGTGAAAAAAAATACAGGAGTACTTGATTTTTAAAAAATGAAAAGAATAACAAACTTTAAAACAGATATTAATATAATTAATGAATGAATTTTATATAATATATTTTTATCTCCAGACCAAAAACATGTCTAATGGAAGATTCTTTGGACTGAGTGTTGTTCAGAACTCAGCAGGAGACCAGCTCTGGTCTTGAGTTCATGCTGCCACGGAAACAATGGCAGGAAGCTCCAGCAGCAAGTTTTTTTTTAAATTTTTTATTTGGATAAACTCAGGTGTTTCTCACAATTTTTCTTTGTTCCTCAAAGCCCCTGTTTGCACTCCTGAATGTTTATTATAACTGAACAATTGGCCATGTAATAGAATGTGTGTAAATCTGTGAGCATGTTAGAGTGTGCACTAATCCCACACCCTGACCTCTTCTTTTCGTACTGGGAAGAAACAAGAGACAGGATGTGAGAATTCCAGGCAAGATGTTTCAGTTCTCTGTGCTATAATACTGTATTTTACATAGTAAATGGTCTTCAAACTTGACCTGTACTTGCTGTAAAAGCATTCCTCAGTTCCCCACTTCCTGTTCTTTACTTTACTTTAGCCCTAACACAGATTATTGTAATCTTTAACATCCAATATTAAAAATGCATTAATTTATGCTCTTTGGCCCAAACTAAATTTTTTTAAAAAGTTAGATGTTAATGATGTGTAACTAAATTAACTAGAAATAAAATATCCCAACTTTGTGCACAACCCTTAGAACTTGTGCTCACTGATAAAAATCAATTAAAATATAATCTATTATAATATATTACAGCTAGCTTTTCAATGTAAAGGATATCTAGAAGTAGTTCTGAATTTGTGGTATTGTCATGCAATGTCTTATGCAATGTTTTATACAGTATCGTCATGAGAAAGCAGTAGGAGGTGTTACTCACATGATCAATTATGTTAAAAACCTTGTGAGCAGCCCCTCGTGCACTAGAGAATGCCTGAATGTTAGGAGAGGTCTGGCCAAGGCCAAATGCTCCAATGACAACTGCAAAAAAAACCTAAATGGGGAACAGAAAATGTGGCTTTTTCTGCTTCTTGACATGGACATAGCTGAATTAACAATTTAATATACTGTAGTACTCTACACATTATGTATGCCGACTATATGCCTATTTACATCAGATATAAAAAAAGGTATAATTTTGTCATAATGACCAAAACTAACTGAATATCCTCTTGTGATTTATAGATGTAATGTTTAGGTTACTCACTAAATATATATAACCTTTTACTCACTGTAAGAAGAGTTCCAATGTCGTACTCTCCAGCAAAAATCAATGTGCTACCATACCAGAAGGACAGAGCATAGGACATGTAGATCATAAAGTATGTGAAACCCACAGCAATGTTTACTGTAATGGCTTTCCTTATGCCAACGTTCTTGGCGTCTTCCAAGTTTTTCTCATACCTGTTAGGACGTCAGAACTGATCAAATAACTGGTAACACAAAGATGATTACTGTAGGATGCCTCTATATCATTTACAACATACAGTACTTTCCATGGATCTTTACAACATACTTATTAAAGTGTTATCTGTCTCTATATGACAGACTGGTTATATACTTTGTCACATGAACCTATGAATTTTGGAAAATTGACTTTTGACAAATTTTGTCAAAATTTTGCCAAATTTCCTACATGGAGCATTCTGAATACAGTGACACCTTGGAATACAAATTTAGTCCATTCCAGAGAATGCGAAACTTCATATTATGCAACACATTTTCCCATAGGAAATAATATAAATACTGACAATCTGTTCCAGCTACCCAAAAATATTACCAATATTTTTCCAACACTTTTATATCCAACACTATAATCATATTTTTGCATATAAAAACTATCAAAACATTAAGGCTTTAAACCTCACCTATCTGCACCAACTGCCGTAAATTCTAAACTGAAAGTGGCTCCCTTTTCTTATTGCTGTCATGCTTGCTAACATAACAGTCTTGACTAAATCCTGCACAAAATAAAAAAAGGAAACTTTTCACTGACACAAACAAGTTTTGAATGACTCCCAGACATACCTGCAACTTAACAGGTGTATTGCGCTAAAATGCCCCCCCTGCCACTGATTGTCCCCTATTACACCATCCCTATCTTTAAAGCAAAGCCACGGCACCTTTTCATTCAAAAGCATTAGCCATGGTTTTTCCTTCCGTATGCTCGGTTATTTAAGTATTTAATAATGAATTCATTCAGAAAATTATTTTTAGGCAACAGACAGATGAATCTTACACTAAAGTTGTGCACAAATATTAACATCATGCAAACAAACCTCCTTAATTCCTTCTTTTGTCCTCCAAAGGCAAAGACAGTTCTGATGGCAGAAAGCACCTCTTCAGCTACAGCTCCAGCTTTGGCATATGCGGTCTGTTCCCTCGAGGTGAATGATGTCATCACCTAAACAGGAAGCAAGCAAACCTGAACCTTAGTATGTTAGCTCTTAACTGACTAAGAAATTTTTTTGTGATTAGAATAATGTCTGAAGACCCTCACTACAGTTTACATTCCACATGTTCTCCCTGATTTCCACCTTCCCATAGTTACATAATACACACAACAGTAAATGATGCTCAAAGACCAAATTTGTCTCTGCTCTTGTTTCTGGTTACATTCTCTCACCTTGGTAATAATAGCAGCGGAGATTCCTAGCAGGGGACTTATGGAGATGATGACAAGGGTGAGCTTCCAGCCTTTGATAAAGCCAATGATGAAGCCCGCTAAAAAGGTGGATATGGACTGAATTAATGTGCCCAGCTTGTCTGCAATGCCCTCGTTTATCTTAAAGATGTCACTGAGGATAGAAGAGAGTGTAATATACATACTTGTAAACAAATCAGTTTAAATTAAAATTGTAACTGGCATGGTAATTCACTTTGCGCTTTCAGAATCATGTGATAGTATAAATTCTTTAAAAAAAAAAAATACTTAATTGAGATCTGTGCACTGATTCTGACATCCCATGTTCTAACATCCCATTTTCAGTCCCACTTAAACATAGCATATTTGAAGTCAATTGTTCTTCTTCTTATTATTATTATCTAAAATTTAATATTTTTTCTCTCTTACTCTGCAAGTCGTGTATTAAGCTGTCCTGTCTCGTTGACATCAAACCAACCGATGTCCTGTTTGAGGATGGAGTGAAAGAACATCTTTCTGATCCTCTTCACTTGTCGCCCTGCAGCCAGGGTCCAGAAGGCCACTTGCATGTAGGCTGCAAAAAGTACTATACCTCCCATGATGCTGTAGTAAATGGCATGCCTGAGCAGGAGAAATTAAATAGAATCTAAATATGGATAACAAAAGACTAAAGTTCATAAACCCTTTGGACTTTAACCCAGCTTCATGATTTACACAACATTTAGCCATAACAAATTAACATGACCAGCAGGTAAACTGAACAACATTGATTGTCAATTATATACCAGTAAAGTGGTGACAGAATCATGGGTACCCTAGGATCTTTTATACCTGTGGGATCAAAGGCTAGCCCTTCTGGTTCATTCAAATACATAAGTCAATGTAGCACAAACCATCAAACACAGCCAACAACACCCAGAATAGAAGGGCACCAGAACACCCAGTGCACCAAATTCGATAACAAAACAAAATTAAAAACTAAATAAAAGCAGAAACAAAACAAATTCACTTTGATATACGAGTATTTTGATGTTTGATGTTTTTAACTTTCAAATGCTGTGAGGCTGCAGTACTTCTTGTATATCTTGAGTTATAGATGTCTCATCTCATTAGAGATAAGAATTTCCTTCATAAACTAAACCTACATTTTCTGGTTTGTCTGAATCATTGTGTTTTCTGATTTGTTATTTTGTTTTCAGTTTTGTTATTTCATTTTGCACTTCTTCCGACCTGAAACCTCAACTCCCCAGACCCCAATCCATTTAAGCTTCCATGATGGCTGACACATACATTCCTAATGGCTATTGAAGTCAGGAAATGACATTAGCAATTCTTAGCTAAGCCTATTATTTGTTAATGCGATTCATTCCTTTACATACCTTTTCCCTGACTTCACTAGATTTTTCAACTATCTTAACCTATGTTTTCAATGGGGCTATGAAGGTAGCAAAGAGAAACCTGTTACCTTGTCATCTGTTCTCCAAGTGTATTGTTAAAAACTGGCCAGGTGATGTCTAGGATCAAAAATTCAGATACAAGTGGTAATTGCTCATAGATCAAACAAATGTGTTAAAAAAATGTATTTGCGCACAGAGCTCCGTGTGTCTAGACGTATTCTCAGATGACAACACATAAATCAATCATATGTTAGAGTAGATGCTCGTACAGAAATTGCCTTTTTACTCACTTTCCAGAAGGGAAATGTTTTGAGGCAGACTTTCGGAAATACTGTTGTCCACAAAGCTGTTCGTCATGTCTCCAAATACAATCACCATAGCAGGAAGCACTGCCCCATTGCCCATGGCCATGATGGTTCCCACCACCATCAGAAGAATGTCCACACTATCAGCAAAGCGAAACTGATAAACAGCATAACATAAAAGTTAGAGAAAATACTTGGTCAAATGCAAGGCCAATTTTTCTTGCCTTGCGCTACTTCTGCTTTATTAGGAGTTCATTATTTAAACTCTGATTGAGTCTTAGTATTTAATCTTGACTTTTGTGCTTTATAAAACCAGCTGTGATCACAAAAGATTATTCTTGATAAATCTATAATAATAATGTCCAATTCTCAGTCCAATCAGTCAATAAAAAAACAGTTGCACGTTTCACATGGCTCATTAAATTTCATGATCATGAAATCAAGGATTATTATCATATTAGAAGATTTCCACTCACTATTTCCAACAGTCCCACCATTGGTTCCACAGGAGGTTTCTCTTTTTTCTTTTTCTTTTTTCCCCCACTGTAGGAAAAAACTGTACATCACACTCAAATACTACAACAGTTCTATTAAGATGGGAAAAATTACATTACCCTGTCAGTATTATGATTTTCTATATACACACACCATCAGTACACTTTGAGATATTTGTACTGTTAATATGTTAAAATTTTGAAAGATTTATTCCTCTTCTTCTATTTTATATTAGTTTTTATTTATTTATTTATTTATTTATTTTTAACAACTGCAACTACTACAAGTAATTCTTAATTTTCCTCCCTAAACAACAGAGTCTTTATCCCCAATGTTCTATATTATACAAAAAACCTATGTAGGAACTTGTAAGGTGAACATTCTACATAATCTCAACCATATAATAAACCTATAAAGTCCGTTGTTATTTAACATAAATAAAGTATAATCATCATATGATTATGCGTGAGCTTTCTGTAAGGATGAGGGTTATTTAACATTCATAGGAGTCTCCAGTATCAGGGCTTTGTAAAGGAGGAAAAAATGACATATTTGTTGCACTTTCCGGTTTGTACATAACCTGCTGCTTAGTACCTTAGAGAGAGAGAGAGAGAGAGAGAGAGAGAGAGAGATGCTTGTGAGGAAGTGACTGTAACTGCTAAGATTACATAAAGCACTAACTTGTATCACAGATGCTCCAAATGTTTCTACTTAAGTAAAGTCAACATTCAGTTTTCTTTCCTCAACTATATTACAGTTATTAATATACATACAGCAGTCTGGGATATTTTTTGAAGGGAGGGTTGCGTCAGGAAGGGCATCCGGCGTAAAACCCTTGCTAGGAGGAGCCGAAAGACCAACAACAACAAATACTTTTTGTACCAGTTGAGAACCAAACTAGCACACGTTCCTATTTAAGTACACCTTTAACAGTAAGCGGTTATGTATAAATGGTAACCGGTAAATATTTCTCAGTTGGCATGTACACTAGTCTTCAGGTCATTTTTACAACTCAAGACTATTTAGATGGTATTTAGGTTGTCTTCAGAAAAAAATTTATATTACAAATTATTTAGTAAAAAGGATTTTGTAACTTAGTGCTGAAGATTTGGGGGTCTACAAATTTTCAGGGCTTTGAAGGCTCTCCAAGTCATCCCCAATATGTCTCTGTTACCAGTCCTGTTCTGTCACAAGACACCAAAATGATTTTTAAAAAAAGTCTATATCAACTTGTTAATAGCAAATTATATAATAATGCAAATTATTATAGAGAGAGAGAGAGAGAGAGAGAGAGAGAGAGATAGATAGATACTTTATTAAACCCAAACTTTTTCAGGTCTCTTGTTTTTAATCAGCTACATTTCACTTTTTAATTAGGTCTTGGTGTCTACTCCATAGACACAGCGATAGACAGTGATATCCCTAAACATTTTCAATCAATTACATTTTTCCCACCAATTAAGGTAATGTTGAGTGTGTGTTATTTTATTATTCCTGTGATTTTTGTTTCTGGGCTTCTGATTAATTAAACTTTAATTTCTTAAACATTTAACATTGTAAATCATTACAGAATCAGGTCTTGACTGTAGTAAAGAATAGATGTCTGGATAAATTAATGAGAAAGCAAATATTTTAACATGAGTAATAAAAAGAAGAAATCTGCTGACTCATTTGCTAGCGTTAAATTATCTAGGCAGGATCGATTTTTTTACTTCAAACTTTTGCTCTCAACTGTACGTAAGCAGATACATAACACTTTAAATTTTTCTTAATAAGACAACCGCACCTTAGGTCTCCATTTGGACTCCCTTGACTTTCCTCCTCCTTTAGGTCGTACTTTTTGCCCATAGTGTCTGTTTTCTCTGAAGCCGCTTGTTGTTCCGTAACGTTAACGGTGTTAAGTTGAGCTCTGTTGTTTCCTGAGGCCACACCGGAGACAATGTAATAAATTATTTAATGGCAAAATATTCAATGTCATCATCATCAATACGAGAAGAGTCTACAAATCACTAACAAACGCGAAACAAAACAGTCCAAGGAAAACAAGCTACGATAATTTACACAAATTAGCTTTTAAGCTTGCTTTCACAGCGCCGTTACCTTGCAATACGTTGAGCTCGCGCGCGATCTTCAGGTCCGCAAGCGTCGCGCGAAAAGGTGGTGCGCGCGATCTTCAGGTCCGCAAGCGTCGCGCGAAAAGGTGGTGCGCGCTCAGTGCGCGCGAGTGATTTTATTGGCACCTGCCATTACGTCATCTACAACAGGAAGCACGAGACTGATGAATATTCAAGTTTCTTATATAATATGTAAATAGATGTCATATAAACGAGAAAATATAAAAAGCAGAGAAAAAACTCCTTTTTCCCTAGAGTGACATGAGATTTTCACAAAGTTCATGATGAATGATATGCTGTTTTTGTCAGGCAGAATAAATAAATTAGGAGTTTAAAATTAAATTAAGCTGCTTTCTCCCAGAGGTTTATTGAAGGCAGGTCATTCCTGAACCTTAGGACAAGGGACGAATACAAATAGATATGCCTACAGTACATACTGTAAAGGTTCATGTCATTATCATCTTCAGAAAAAGACCAGAACAAAACTTTTGAAAAAGAGAGAGAGAGAGAGAGAGAGAGAGAGAGAGAGAGAGAAAAATTGCCCAGTTTCAAGGCCCACTATAGTTTCAGGTTCCTATTCTTGCCAGACACGTCTTAATGTTGTGTGTGTGTCTGATTGTGTGTCTGATATTTGACAAACATCTAGATTTTTGTCTGTATGATTTCTGCCACTGTGCTGCTGCCTTATGATTGGCTCTTGCATTATTGCATTGATGTGCAGTAAAGGTGTTCCCATTCATAATAGAGAATGTGTGAGCATATAGTGTACTTAAGCAATTTGTTTGTCAATGTAGTAAAAGTAAAATACACAGTGCTTCGGGAGACATATTGTACTACAAAAGACCTCGTCTATGAAACCTTAAGTCTTGACCTTGCTTTTTTTCTGAAGACAATAATCATAATTGATGATGATGATACTGATGCGTCGGTTGTGTTATTGTGTGAAATTTTCCCTGTTGTCAAATATGAATAGGAAATGTGCAGATATACATTTCTGGTTACATAGCCATTTCCGTTATATTTAATGAAATGTAACATTTACAGTATATTTCATTTAAATATAACATTTTTCTTTTAATTTGAGATCCAAGGTGACTTTAAATCTAACAATTAAAGATCCCATTAGAAGCAGATCTAAGATGTGTTAGCACTTTTTTTTTTTTTTACCTTTTTCTCTGAGTGTTGTGGGTTTCTTATCTTGTTGTCTGTCTTGGCTTGAGGTTGGCTGAACTTTCATTCTTTAGAAAGTCAACATGTCTTGACTGTAGTAAAGCATTGAATGTCTTGATTAATAATGAGAATGCAAATATTTTAACTTAAGTAATAAAAATGATCAATCTTCTGACTGGGGATCATCTCTAGTAGTAGTAATTTTTTAGTAGATAAAAACGCAGCTCAGAACAATCACTGCACTAAAGGAAGAAATCATCTCTGCATTTACCAACTTCAGGTCTGATACATTAAGGAATATTAAGGAAGTGTTACTGTTAATGTTCAATGTTCATGCATTCAGCATACACAAGTGCTATGATGTCAGATGCCATTCTTCTGAGCATTTGTTCTATTTTATATTTGTTTTGTATGTCTTTTGGGCTACCCTGTAAACAGACTATGAAGCAAAATATATAAATAAAGTGTATTATTTGATGAATTATATTAATATTACATGCTTTCAATTTTTTGCACATGCGTAGTTCTTCCCATTGAAGGTACCAAGGTCATATTCTACTACTTGTTATATAAACATGATGAAACTTTGTTATATAAGGTGTAATCATCATAACCTAAATGACTGGCAAAGGTGATCCTTCAAATGAGTTAATTATTACCATGCCTGGACTATGTCTTTCTATATGGAATTCATTGTAATCTTTTTGTAAATAAAAGTAAGATATATGGATAAAATAGCTAAAATAGGACAGCAACATAAAAAACACTGTCAGGTGAAGTGAGAGCGATTAGATCACGCACTGGCCAAGTATAATAATCTGAATGACTTTAATGAAAGACAAATTGTGATGGCTAGAGGATTGGGTTACAATGTGTGGGATGTTCCCAGTAAAGGTACTGGTTCTTGACAAAAGTGGTCTGAGGAGGACTACCAGTAACCCTTCAACATGGTCATGGGTGCTGTTTGGTCCAATTCAGGTTAATGCAAGCTATATTAAGGTGTCAGAACGCACAGTGCATCACAGTCTGTTGTGTGTGGATAGGGCTGCAGAGATCAAGGAGTTATGGAATGTGCTAAACAAACAAGTCTGATTCACGAAGCCCCATCAGTCCATGCTTTCATCAGTTATAGTTCTTTTGGTGGCAGAAGGGGACCTACATCATTTTAGGAACGTGGTATTAATCTTCAATGTACAGTGGCAAGAAAAGGTATGTAAACCTTTTGGAATTTCATGTCAAGAGTATTGACAAATATAATGTGCCTAAATTAATCACAACATTTTAAAAAAATTTCATGTTGTTGTAATTGATAACAACCATAAACACCTCATAGTGCTATTGAAAAAAGTATGTGAAAGTAGGTGTGACTGATAAAAACACTAAAAAAATTTTGAGTTTGCTCCACACAAGAAGAATATTCTTATGTTTGCCATGCCTCGCCAAAAAGATCTTTCAGGGGATCAATGATCAAGAATTGTTGATTTGCATAAAGCTGAAAAGAGTTACAAAGTAATTTTAAAAACTTTAGAAATTCACCAGTCTACAATCAATTGGAGACACTTTGGAACTATGGCTACTCTATCAAAAAGTGGCTGCCCAGGCAAAATGACCCCAAGAGCACAACAAAGGCTCAGGTTCTGCCAGGAATAATGGCCTAAAATGTCTCTTGAATGATGTACTGTATGTACATCCACAGCTACAGGAAGTGCCTGGTTAAGGTTATTGTTTCCGGGGCCAGTTATTAATAATTCCAAGGGTTGACTTACTTTTTCCACTACCATTTTGAATGTTGAATGAGTATTGTATGTCCATTAAAGACGTGGAAATTATTTTTTTGGGATATTATTTTAGGCATTTTATATTTGTCAATACCCTTGACTTAGATGAAGATGATAAAGATCAGATCACATTTTATATATAAATGCAGAAAACCATGACATTTCAAAAGTTTCACATACTTGTTCTTGCCATTGTATCCATATAGTATAATACCTAACTACTATTGGCTAATAGTAGTTAGGTATTATATTATATGGATTATATAATTGATTATATGAACTTTTATTATATAAAATAGTAGTGGAAAAAGTATAACTTTACCATATATGGTAGCGGTAAAGTCTAACTTTACCATGTATGGGTTTTTTTTTTTCACCATACTGTATATGACCTCTGATTATTGCTTTTTACTGGCCAGTCTGCAGTATCAGATTCTACAAGAGTTACATAATTTTAATGACACACGGTGAGTCAACACAAATGTGATTATACTGCAGGCTTCACATTCAAAACAGGATGCAGTATGAGATTCTGATGTCACTTTATGTCAACCGATGACAATGATTATATTGCGCTGGTTTATTTGTTCTAACAGATATACTGTATTTGTTATCATATATTTTTGTTTTTTACAGTTTCCATTCTTTTCATGTAAACTAGAAAATATACAATTAAACCCTTATATAGAGCAATTTAGATTTTTTTTCTCAAGAGCCCAATAGTGTCAGCTTGGTGGTTTGAACCTGGGACCTCTGGATAAGTAGTTCAACACCTTGAAGTAGTTCAACCACTGAGCTACCCTTCACACTGATTTGGTTTCAGTAAAAAAAAGGAAGATATAGGCATAAGATATTAGCTTCCTCTCAATAACTAAGAATGATCAATTATATGTAACATGAGTTGTTATGGTACTCTTTAAGTCACCTTGTCCTTTTTCTGGGATATGTGTTGTGTTGTGTTAACCAATATACATGTTCGCGGAATCAGAAGACTCATATGTACACTTATCTATCATATTATCAATCACTCATTCATAGTTTTTTTGGTTAAAAGCAAAGGCACACATCAGTATATGAGGCCTGCTCTTGTGCTCATTTCCCAGTACAATCTGGTCATTTTGATTGATATGTATTTTTTCACACATAAAAATATTTGTATTAAATTATAATATTTTTTTTAATTATGGATTATTTTTCAACAGTGATCACTGTTAAAAGCACTATACAAATAAAATTAAATAGAAATTTCTGCTTCTCTGCACCTTTTCAAGATTAGCCCAAGCCTTATCCTTTCTTTAGGGGACACTTGAAAACATTAGATTTGTACCTTGTCCTATGCTCATCCCATCTCAAGACAGATACTAAACACAACATCCTTTCAACAACCTGTACTGTTTGGCTTTACTCATCCACCTCTTTTATACTAAGGCTATTTATAACAGCTCTATCCGGTGTCACCCAGAAGAGGGTGGGTTCCCTTTGGCGTCTGGTTTCCCTAAAGGACGTCTATTCGTGTTGTCTCAATGAGTTTTTTCTTACCCGTGTCACCTTGATCTTGCTTATTTGGGATCTCATGTTGTAGCGCTGTCCAAAGTGCTACCAAATTTAGAAGTAAATTGACCTGTCACACAACATTTTTTGAAAGCCTTGCTTCTGACTGCCACCAGAGGGCACTATGGTAAAGATGATTTTATAAAGAACTAAAGTTAGTACCTGTGGTTGAGGGGAAAAGAGTTTTTAGAATGAGTTCAAGGTTAAAGCTACAAATAATAAAGCTTTAATGTAAACAATGATATTATTTCATTTTCAAGCGCACATTCATGTTTCAGTTGTAAAAATATTCAGTTTAACGTTTCTTATTAATATCTATTGGTGCTGGTGTTTGTTTTAAATTGAGCAAGTAAAGTAATGTAGATTATTAAGTCTGGCACATAACATTGATCAATACATTGTTTTTATTCAATACTTTGCGATGTTTGCTTTAATGATCCGTGTTTTATCTTATAGTGGTGCTTCACATTACTGCTTGTTATTAGCTCCACGGTTTCGCAAGATATGAGATGAATTGTTTTTAAACTTCCCGCAGGAAGAATAAACAAACGTCGATCAGTCCAATAATTTTTGAATGTTCAATTCTTGTAGTGTATTTGCCTTCTTTTCCATGCTGTCTAATGCTTTCTTTGTTTCGTGAGGATTTGGGTTCCTTAAAGGTGCATTACGTTAATATTCATATCGATTGGCTCTGTTGAGTGATGCATATACAGTAGCCACACCCACCTTGAGAAAAACATCCCACTGTATTGGCCAAAAAAGCACTAGATGCTGTGACGTAGTCTGGCTCATAACATAACTCCTCATAAGAATTTCATGTAAATAATGTGTCCTTCAATGTATGAAACGTAAAGATATCATTTAAAGAGCAAGTTCTGACCCATGTGCAATTCGCTGATGGTTTTATCCAAGTTTAGTTAGTATCCAATTTAGACAGGATACATCTAAGCAGTTGATGATTAAGGTCCTTGCTCAAGGACCCAACTCAGGAACGTTGGCAATACTGGGATTTGAAGTAAAATTTTCAGCAGGCCACAGGGTTAACCACATCTTTATTTCCCACCTGGCAATAGTCATAATATAAAAATAATAATTTGGCAACTAAATTCTCCACACCATTATTTGCAGGTGTGGTGTAGTGCAGACTCCATGTTTTTTGAAGCATGGATTTTATTTCTAAAAAACATAGCAAATTAAAATAAATCTTTTAATAAAATGTATTTCTCTCAAAAACTTTTTGACCCAAACTATTTTTTTCCACACTGCTATACATAATAGGTCAGGACATAAGGCAGGATGGCCCATCGCGAACCGCATTCGCACACATTCACACACAATCACACACACAATCACACACTACGAACATTTTGGAAACTTTAATCAGTCTACTACTCCACATGTCTTTGGACTGTGGGATTACCACAGATTACCCAGAGGAAACCAATTAAGCATGCACGCTGATTGAAACTCTCAACCCTAAAGTTGCAAAGCAACCATTTTTTTTTCTTGGCGAGGCTTCACCAAATATTAATCGTATGGGTTGCCAATCATTTTAAAACTGGTGTTATGCAGAAAGAATTGCAATATAAAAAACTGTAAAATGAGAAATGTGATTCAGGAATGTTATTTAAAACAACAAACAACACCAAAACTAAATACTGTTACTGTATCAACTTATAAACAATGTCACTATATATAATTGCGTTTGCACATTTGTAAAATAGTCCACACATAACAACTGTCTATTTGTGAATTACCTCAGTTTAAATCAGTTTGATTCACAAAACCAAAAAAAACTAATCTAATCCTCCAGGTGTGTTTGCCTAACAATATCTGGAGTCCTTGGACTGATTTTGAGCTCAGTTTACTGTCTGGATGGAGGTCTGTGTGTTTATCCATGTTCCTGTGAATTTCCTCTATAATGTATATGTGCTCCATCTATTGTGCAATCCTGGTCCACAACCTGACAGTTACGATCCAGACAAGGGTAAAGCAGTTACTGAAGCTGAAATGTAAAGTATCATTAGCAAAGTGCTAATAAAGTGCTGACTGGCAAAACTGGCAGTATTGTGTTGGTTTGTGCCAATAGGGGAGCTCATTGTAACCAAGGGTGCTCCATTTGATTGAGATAGGGGAAGTTTAGAGGATGAGTTAGTGGCCTTGGGCTCTTTATCTGCTGGGCCTGTACTGTATGTAGTGGGTTGTGGTGCAGTGGGTATTCTGTTTTCTTTCTATCATGGCCAACAATGACTTTGAGCTTTTCTGTCGGATCAAACCGGACAGGCTGGCATTTGGCCCCTGTGGGCGCGGATGCCCTGGTATATAATTGATAATCAATGCTAATGTTATGTCTGGTCTATGTATGAGGGATGTGCTGTCATATACACCCACTATCCAAGAAAAGGAATCAAGTTTCTGGACAGTTTATTTTTGGTTATGTTATGTTGCTTTTTGCTTTGGTTTTTGCTATGCTTACTCTTGCCTCAGATTCCCATGCTTTGCTGACAGGTTGTTTATTTCATCCAGAAATTCTTGCTTTATCTTGGTGCATTAAAGTTATTTTACTCAAATAAAGTTATTTATTTGCAACCATTTTTATATAATATAAATCAGGCAGGTTCAGACAGAATTTTATAAAACTTTGCCAGTACTTCGGTATTTGCCCTGAAGCGAAACCTGCGCCATAAAGGAAATCAAAATGTTTAGTAGATGCCAAAATCTATGCCACATTTCTGCCACAACATCTATAATTTTTTTAACTTATGTAGCACCTTTTGCGTATATATAGCGCTACCATAAGATAAAACAAGGGTCGTTACAGCAAACATATCCGCAGCAGTAATGCATGACCATTACCAGCTTGTGATGATATGAAAACAAAGTGATGTCATTGTTCAGACAGTATCAAGACCACACGTATACAGTGTTATAGAGTGTCTTGACCTATGGGGAAAATTTTCCCTATGCTGCAATTGCACCTGTTATATAGAGCAGAAGCAACAAAGCCAGCAGATGATGGCGTGGCTCTGATTCTGCTGAACAGTTGGTGCTACAAGTGCCTACAAACAGGAACCCAGATGTCATATAACATTGCTGTATCAGAGTGGTAACTACAATGGAACTAATCACAGGGAGCGTATACTTCGCAAAGGCCCAGAACGGAGAGGTTCCCTGGTGGACCAGTAGATAGCGCTCAATGCTTACACTGCTGCTTCCTGTCTGGCACGTGGCTGAAAAAATTTTGTTTTTTTAAGTTGTATGATGCCATGTTGATGTCTGTAATCCTCCAAATGAATGTCGCCACAATGTTTTGACAATTCTATCACGGCCACACTGAGACTTTCAGGACATGCACAGTGGAACTCACTGGGGCGAAGTCATGCTGAATCCATTGGCATGATGTAAACAGCCATCATCAACATGCTCATTGGGCAACCTGTTGAACCAGTAGAGGTTACAGATGCAGCTTTCCTTTAAAGGAAAAAACATCAGGGGAAGGGGCGGAGCTAAGTTCAGGGCTGGAAATGAGAAATGTAGTGTGAAAAACCTTTACAATGGTTCTAGAGTATAAACATATAAGATATTATTTTGAAAAATGTATTATTATTTCACAGACTGAAAAGAACCGATTTATACATTCAAACATAAACTGATGCATGAGGCTCAAAATGGGAAATTAACATGTTTCAAGAGGTTTACTCTAAGATCTTTTTTTGTTTTTTCGAGAATCCTGGGATTAATAAATAATACAATAAAAAAATACTTGCGCATTACATTAAGCAACATTATATGATCTCCCAGCACAGAACACCAGCACGCGTAGCATAACACCATAGACCCAACATGTGAAATGCCATGCCAAAAAAAAAAACTATGAAAATCGAACGTGTATAGCCCACCATGTGAATTTCTGTTTAACGTGTACATGCTTTGAAAATTGTGAGGCGGGAAATTATAATACTGTGCCAGACAGAAATATTGAGTATCTTGTAAAACATTAATGTTTTCTGTAAGAATGTATTAATGATATACTGTATATAAAGACTGAAAATTAAAGTAATTATTTATTCATGATTTATTCTGATGAGCTCATGAGCTCAGAGTAACCTTTGCCCATAGAAAAATCTCTTTCTATCTCTCTCTCTCTCTCTGCTTCCTGATTGTAAACATACTCTTTTTGCCACTGTTTGCAACCAGCGCTGCTTCTCAGGGGTGTGTCTAGAGGGGTGGCATGGGGTGGCACCTAATCCCCTAAAAATCTGTCCTAGCACAAAAACCACAGAATACAGCTATACTGAGACACAGCATACTGTACATGTATGATGGTGCAGTTATTCCACATGTTCAAATATAGACGTCAAGTTTAGAACATGGACCGGGAAGAAAGAACGTTCTCTTTCTCTCTCCCACAAACACAAACACACCCAGTCAATATTTGGTTTGGAAATAAAGCCTGCTAATAAATAATGTCAATTAGTTTTTTAATTTAGTTCTGTATAATGCAATTGTGTTGCCCAATTGATGAAAAATACTAAATGATTTTCAGGTTCTTGTGCAGTGCCACATTTAACTTAATACCACCGATATTGGAGCACAGGACATTGCTCAAGATTTTTGAAAATTATGCTTAATGTTTTCTTAGCCATTTTGTATTTCTAACTGAATCTAATTTCCCATGGGTCTCCCAACTGCCCCCCCCCTGCCCCCCTATTTACAAAATTCTGGAATCGTCCCTGCTGCTTCTAATTTCAAATACTTCTACAGTATGCTATTAGGCTACAGTATGTTATTAGCCGTGTTTCAAATGAAGGCTGTGATGCAATCACACATAATTGTGGAAGCAGGAGACATGTTTGTGTCAAAAGATTTGCACAAATATAAAGCACAGCTGCATGAAAGTAGTGGTACTGTACATGTTTAAGCTAAAGAATGATGCAACATGAACAACAGTTGGAAACATAGCTGTGATTTTTCTACGATTGATTGATTTTTTTTCCACGACCATGGGACTTGTTTTCTGACATGGCTGTTTAAGTAACAAGAAGCTAATCGCTGCATGAGATCAGGTTAAAAGAAGTGCAGCTGTCGCGGCTCTTTATTATTTAAATCCAAATGCTGCCTTTTTATGGTGCTGCCCAGTGTATATGGCATAAATTACCTGTCCCAAATCACACATATTCCTCCCTAAACCTGGTCTAAAATTACAGATTATGTACGGAACAAATACTTAAAATCTTGAAATTAGACAGGTAAAAATTCTCAACATGATAGCCTTTTTATGGTTCAGTGATCTACAAAACAGGTCATAATGTTCTAACACACATACCTCTCATTAATTGAGACATAATAAAAAAACATCAAAGCCAGTTTAACTTTGAATGTCATTTTTTAAAATTAACATTACTCTTCATGAAACTCTTTTTTTTGTGATTAAATGTTTAATGAGGAACTGTGCAATCAAATCACAAATATTAAAAATTGAATAAACAAAAAATATAATTAGATACAATTCACAAAAGAATATGCATAGGAGTAAAAATAAAGTAAAATGGTGGGGAAAATGAGGACCGCTACCCACCCAGTCCACTCAAATTCCTGGCAACCAAGAGCACACAACAACAACAACAACAGCAACAATAATTAATGCACAAGCAAATATTTCACAATTGGTAATGACAATTAAGAATAAGAGATTAGTAGTACATTGTTAAGAGATGAGTCTTTTCAATGGCCCTGTATCATATACAGGAAAGCTTCAGAAACCCCTAGAGTACAAAAGCTGCATAAGGGAGATTTTCTCAGTTTCACAACGTTCTGTGTATAACGAAATAGAAAAAGAAAATCTTCCCAACCCTTGTACTACACCCCTGCAAATCTGTATGTAGCTGGAGTAACTTATTCGTCTTTGATTTAGGGTGTTTACAATAGCACTTTGCTAGCCAAATATTCATCATTCCTTCAGCTTTCCACTCTTTCCTGTTTATTTATAACAATAAAGTTTGGGAATTCAGCTTTTGGCATGGTCTTGTGTTTAAAACTGCCCATAAGTGGCAATTGACCATCTAGTGATCAAAAGGCATTAAATTCACACAGTGTATACAGTAAGTCCCTTCACATTATACTGTAAGGTATAATGACGGCTGCTCAGAACGATGATAATGATGCAATTGAAATCCTTCCAGATGCTGAATATTAGACAGCAGATTGTCATATTTGTAGATGTGGTGTACCTGCAATTGGAACTGCTCATGTTCATGGGGCCACTGAAAAGTCTAATTGCAATTTGTATGGGGCTGCCAAATCACTTCAAACTGTACTACTAATTTCTTATTCTTAGTTGTTATTACCCATTGTGAAATTCATGATTAAGGATGCATTTCATCAGTAAACATTTGATCACAAAGAAAGAGTTAAATGCATGTTAACATGAGTAATATTAAGTTAACTTTATACTATAAGTTATGCTCATTAAGTTATACTATGTTTATTTCTAAATTTATAATAGATTTAATTAGAACATTATGACCTGTTTTGGAGACCACTGAACTGCCCAACACCATAAAAAGGGAATCAAGGCAAAGTTATTAAGACAAGCAGTTCAGTATCTTAGCCGTGATAAACATTTCATGAATCTTGTTCCAGATTGATCTTTTCAAGCTTTTGCTTATGGTGCATCACAGTGCAGTTAGTTGCCACTCCACACATCCAGCTTAAACATGTAGTATCACTACTTTCATGTACTGTAGTTCTGCTTTCTATTTGGGAAATGTTTTGACACAAAAATTTTAATTCAAACAACAATAACATCGCTTCGAGAGAAATAAAGTGTTTAATAATCTTAATACATTGATAACAAAACAATATACTGTTGATCTAATACTCGAAGAATAAACAGATAGGGTATAGAACAGTGAAGAACATTAAAGTGAACAAGCGTATAAAACAGACAAAACAGAATTATATTTAATTACAATTAATTACAGAAATGAAAGGAAGTATACATTATTGCATTGTTTCTGTTCATTTGCATTGATCTTTGCGTGTGTGTGTATGTGTGTGTCCTATACATTCAATATATTGTTAGCATTTCTCCCATTAGATAACTAACAACCCAATTCAGACTTGTTTAAGAAATGTTCAAGGTTGTACTGTAGCAGTCATAATTTAAATGATTCAAGATGCGAGAGCGTGCTCATTTTGCTGACTATATTTCTTCAATTTCTGTAAATTTACCTGCTTTGGTTATTTAAACAATGATGGACAATTAGATAGTGTTTATGTTGGACTATCGCATAAAAAACATTTAGCCAGTGTATCCACTGACATACATCTTTTATTTTTATTTTTTTTTTACTCAAATTCGGAAAACAAATTATGGTTGAAGACTGATCAACTACCTGCATGTCGGCTGAGAGTTATCGCCACATCCCTACAGTTCTGACTTTCTGCAAGCCAGTTCCACATGTTCGGGCTATTAAAAGAGTTCCTACGAGGACAGTGTGAAATCACCTGTCCAATCATGGCTTTAGCATACCGAGATGAACTTTCTGGTTTCCTCCTATCTGGTACTGAAGCGCTAGTGAAATGCTGGGATACAGTAAGTGCATTAGTGTAGCAGGAAATAGGAAGATAGAGAAATAAAGGAAGTCTTCTACTACTAATGTATTCCGTTATTCTGCACAAAAAGTCCCTGTTTGACTTGAAAATTCCTTGTATTAAAGCAATTCCATTTCTCTCAACATTGGTCTGTAAAGGGCTTATCAAGATGATTTCCCAACAACTGTTATACATGTAAATCCGGTTATTTTATGTAATTATTATTCATGAATCAAGGGTAGGTCTAGTTTCAGAACAAGGTTTCTTACCTCAGTTTTAAGGCTGCATTGCGATCAAAGGCTACTAAATTAAATCCTATTATCATATTGTAGCAGATTCAATTATCAGTTTGTTTACTTAATAATCTTAATAATCCTATCATGTGGAAGCGTGAGGTTGAATACAGATAAAGGCACTTTCATTACACCTACAGTAGCTTGTTTACATAAAGTAGAAATCTGTATTAAAACCGCTCTGTTTCCCAGACAGCTTCACTCTACAGGTTGGACATGGTCGTGACCTGCATAATGTCATGGAAGGAGGTGCACAAGTTCTGAAAGAATGTTTCAGCATCTGTGTCCGGGCAGGATTTCCAGGCTGTACAGGAAGCAACAATCCTATAATTGGAGACAAATAAGCTGTATAAATAGTAGTTTATTAATAACATCCAACCTGGTTCATATACTACTGCAACCTAACAACTTTGCCTAACAAAAAACGATGCAGATAGATGTGTCTGAGCTCACCTGTCGTCACGGATGCGGTAGAAAAAGCCGTAGCCGTGGTGCACCATGGGAGCGACGGCCCCCAGAATAGTCGTGTAGCCAACAAGACTGGAGGAAAGAACAAAATTCCCTCCCCCTCCACTGTTCAGAAAAACACAGAGGAAACTTTCAGTGTCATCCTGGCTATATTCTTTATTTCAAACAAAAGCTCTATCATACAAACACACTCGCACTGCTTTTGTGACTCTACCACTGAAACATACTGCTAGAAAAAGTCAGCTGGTTACGTCTTCCAGTAAACACCGATATAAAGTCTGTAATGAAGTTCTATTCGTATGTCATTATGAAAACGTCACTGTGCTGCATTAACACTTGCACCAAAATATACAATGTGTCAGTTTTGTTCTTCTTGCACCTAATCACAAATATAGGGCCTCTGATGTTTTAAGGAAGCTCAGTTCTGGAAACCTAAACACAATCATAATTTTCTTAATTAGATTCCATTATTAGAGTCTTCTAGTTTATATATTATGCAAAAGTTAGCTCTGACCAATTTATCTGATTGGAAGTAAGGCAACCCATGAGTGGCGATAAACTATAGTAACATCACTGGGACATATTTCACACTATGCATCCTTCCACATCACAGGTGTTCTATTAATAATTAATTACACCCTACAACTTTTGGTCGCAGCATGGGTAGCATCGATACGGTCTGCAGTACTGGCGAGACGCCTGCCAAAACTACCTTTAACAGCCAGTCACAGAAGCACTTGAGCAAGAAAACACATTCAATAATGTCATCCTAAACAACACACTGTATTCTTAATAATTACTTCTAAGTCGTTCTGAATTAAATCTGAGTCTGAATGAGTTGTTTAATTTTCGACCTTATGTCTAAAACGATATCACAGCTGTATGGATATTCAGTACAACATGCCCTGGATTGTGATATTTCTTAATTAAGAACCTATAGTAGAATATAACTTCAGTACAAATCTCCTGCAGCAGCATATTTAGTTTAAAACAGTCAGAGTAATAAATACCTCTTAGTGTAGAGAGGGTCTGAGTAAAGCTCAGGAACAGGAAGACCGTCCTCCTTGGCGATCAGGTACAGGCCCAAAAGATGTCTGTCAAAGCCTGAGTAATAAAATAAATAAATAAATAATAATAATAATAATAAAAAAAAACAGCATAAATATATAACAACTGGAAAGAATGTGGTAGTTAAAATGCAATAATGTAGGTTAATTATACAGTATGTTTCCTCAGAAAATGATGTGATTATTGTAAAAAAAAAAAAAAACTGCACTTAAACCTGTACGTAAACCTCTTGTGACACGTTATGCACCTTTTCCATTTTGAGCCTCATGCATCAGTTTGTTGTGTTTGCTGAAAGCTTGAAGAAGCGCATGTCTTTTCTGTTCAGTCTGTGAAAAAAAATTATACATTAAAATTTTTTTAACAGCTGATATGTTCATACCATAGTTATTGTTGTTAGTCTTTTGGCTGCTCCTGTCGAGGACCATCTGATCGGAACACAACTTGGCATGGTTTTTTTTAGGGGATCCCCTTCCTGATGCAACCCATTTTATCTGCACTTGTTACCGGCACTGAATCCAGTGACTGGGGTTTGGGCATAGGGTGGGAATTAAACTCGACCGAGAAACCCACAGTACCATTGTAAAGATTTCTCATTTCCGGTCCTGAACTTTCCACTGATGGTTTTTCCGCCTCAAAAAGTTGTAAACACGTGCTGTAATTCACCATATAGGCAAGAGGGGACTTTAAAAATAATAAACTGCATCTTAAACGTCAACAAGTTCAGATGTATGTGTGCATGTAGATGGTGTATACAGGCTGCTTACAGTAGCAGAGGGATTCAGCATGACTTTGCACCAGTGTATGGCTTCCACTGTGCACGGCCTCATAGTCTCTGTGCGGCCGTGATAGAAACGGCGTGTGGTGGCGGTTTCATAACAGCATCCAGGTCTGACAAAGAAAAAAAGGAAAGAAAAAATCTGATTTGGCATACTATCATTGCTTAATAGAAAGTGAGGAACCTAGAGCAGGATAGCGTTGTAGGTTCAGATACCCACTTTCCATGTTGCCTGTAGTAAGCTAACTGCATGGCCAGCTGTACGAAGGTGTCTGGATGAAGTTTGTTCTTCTTGATCGCTGCTTTCCCAAAGGAGGTGAAGGCATAGCAGATGAGTTGCAGATCCTGAGTCTGGAAACGAAACCTTCTATTTAAGTCGTACTTGGACAAAGGTTAATGTAGTGACGTTGCAAATATATGTATATATTTTGCACTAAAGGAATATGACAAAGATTATCATAAGCTTAGACTAAAAACACCTTCCATGAAAATTTCATTATAGCTTTTACTTGGCATCTACCCAGCAGGAACGTTTTGGTTTAAATGTTGTGACTTTAATTTGGAAATATTACGGACATTTGGGTCGTTTTTTTAATAGGTTTAATTACTTTGATAAAATAACATTGGACAAATACTGACCACATGACTTTGAGATAACACTGAAGGAATGATCCCAAAACTTTTTTTTTTTTTTTAATAAAAACTGATTGAAGACACACAAACATACACCTATGCACAAAAGTGAGTACACCCCACGAGTTTCAGCAAACATTTTAGTATACCTTCTCAAAGGACAATACTATAGAAATGACACTATGACACTTGGATATATTTTAGAGTAATCAATGTGCAGCTTGTATAACAGTATAGAATTACTCTCCTTTAAAAATAATCAAAATGCAAGCATTATTGTCAAAATATCTGGCGACAAAAGTAAGTACATCCGACATAAGTGATAACAGCTGTACATCTTTAACCATTCAAAGTCACATGTCCTGTTCATCGTGTCTATGTGTTTGTCAGTGGCCGAGTACTGTACAGTATGTCTCCAGACCTGAACCCTATTGAGCATCTGTGGGACATCCTCAAGCAGAAGGTGGCGAAGCGCCATGTGTCTAACAACCAGCAGCTCCGTGATATCATTATGGAGGCGTGGAAGAGGATCCCAGGAACAATATGTGCAGCTCTGGTGAATTCCACGCCCAGGAGGATTAAGGCCATGCTAGATAACTATGGTGCTCGCACAAAATATTGACACTTTAGATACAGTTTGAAATGGTCCCTTAGGGTGTACTCGGTACTGGGTGTACTGTACTTCCTCGCCAGTTATTTAGATAATAAAGTCTGCATGTTGAGTTATTGTTAAAGGAAAAGCACAAGGCCACGTTGATCATCCAGTGGCTACAGCAGCAAAAGGTGAAGGTTCTGGAATGGCCATCACAGTCTCCTGACCTCAACATAACTGGGCCACGTTAGGGAGATCTCAAACGTGCAGTTTATGCAAGACCACCAAAAAGCATACAGGAACTGGAGCCATTTTGCAAAGAAGAATGGGCAGCTATACCACCTGAGAGAATATAGGACCATTACCTTTTACTGCAATTACTGTACAGCTGCAAGTATTTTGCGGTATGTCTCTACCAGCCTTGCACATCTAGGAGAATGAAATCTATCTCATTCTTTTTTCTAAAATAGGTCTAGACTTTGACTGGGCCATTCTACCACATAAATATGCTTTGATTTAAACCATTCCATCGTAGCTCTGGCTGTATATTTATGGTTGTTGTCGTCCTTTCTGTAAGGTGAACCCCCACCCCAGTCTCAAGTGTTTGTAGACTCTAACAGATTGCCCTGTATTTAGCTCTATCCATCTTCCCAACAACTCTGACAAGCTTCCCTATCCCTGCTAAAGAAAATCATGCCCACAACATGATGCTGCCAACATCATGCATAGTGTTGCTTTAATGCCACATTTTATGCCAACGTTTTGCAGTTAGGTCAAAAAGTTACATTTTGGTCTCAACTGACCAGAGCACTTTCTTCCTTCTTCCTTTTGCTGTCCCCACTACGTGACTTGAACTTCTTATGTAGTTCTTTCAACAACTGCTTTCTTCTTGCCACTTTTCCATAAAGGCCCACTCTTCCATTTGGGGAGTGCATAACTAATATACCTGCGGATAGATTCTCCCATCTGAGCTGTGGACCTCTGCAGCTCCACTAGAGTTACCATGGGCCTCTTGGCGGATTCTCAGATTATTCTCTCTTGCCTGGCCTGTCAGTTTGGGGTGTACAGGCATGTCTTGGTAGGTTTGCAGTTGTGCCATACTTTTTCCATTTTTCGGATGATGGATTGAACAGCGCTCCGTGAAATGTTTGTGGGATATTTTTTTCTAACCTAACCCTGCTTTACATTTGTCCATAACTTTAACCCTGACCTTTTTGGTGTGTTTGATGCTGTTTAAGAGTGCACTTAAACAGCATCAAACACACCAAACTGACCTGTTTAAGTGCACTCTTAAACAGCACCAAACACACCACAGTTTAATATTTAGTTGACTTCTGAAGGCAATTGGTTTCAATAGATTTTAGTTAGGGGTATCAGAGTAAAGGGGATTGTAAAAAACATAAAAAATAATTATATATATAAAATTTCCCTTCCACTTGACAATTATGTGCGATTTTGTGTTGGTCCATCATATAAAATCCCAATAAAAAACAAACGATTACATTTGTGTAACATGACGAAATATAGAAAAAAATCAAGAGATATCAAAACTTTTATAAGGCACTATAAATGCTACAGTATAAATAAATGATGCTATCTTGTTATCCTAACGTAATTTTCTTAAAGTAATTTGACTTAGAAGTTTACACAGCAATGTCATCCTGTCATCATTGACAGGAAAAACTGGTCAACACACTTCTCGCATGCCAATTGAGACAGCTCCAGAATGTCAATATGGTCTTGATACATTCTGACTAAGAACACCGCTTCATTAATAGTCATGCATTAATAATTTGGGTAGTGTGCCTTTACACGGCCTCACACGCTGTAATACATTCTCTAGTTTCCGGGATCACTGATTATCAGTTACTCAGTTATCAGTTACTTAACAATTGTGAAACCATTACAGGCATAATATTTTTATGGTTCTTTTACAGATCTTTAGACCTTTTGTGCAAACAAAGCACAAATTATTCAAATGTTACCTATTTTGGGGGGAATATGGGCAGGGCTGGGCTAGGATGGGGTGGGTTTGTTGCAAGTTATATCTAAGCTTTTTGTACATCTAATTGATTCTCCCACCTGAGCTGTGGACCTAGTGTGCAGCTCCACTAGAAACAATGTTGGGAAGCATTGGCTTAGGCTACAAACTTCTAGTCTCTCCTCAAAAAACATTCACTAGTGATTAAGAAAGTAATCTGTCCTGTTCATCTATTACACCCACAACTATATTTCACACACAAACCTTGTCAATTACCGCTGATGACTTTTTACGAACATTCAAAACAGGCTTGAATAACTTATCCACAATCCACACATGATTAATGTACGCTTAATAACACTGTGTGTGCTAGTGGTGTCCTTGTTTGTGGAAAGATTTTAAAATAATCGACTTTACTGCAAATAACTTTACTGCAAATAAGATGATTTGCACAGGCCTTAAATTTGTGTTTAAGATAGAGAGAGTGAGTGAGAGAGAGAGAGAGAGAGAGAGACTCACGCTTTTGTTGTATTGCTCTTTAGCCAGTGCAATGTCTCTTTTGACTTTTTCATCTACTGTAAACACAAGCTCTTCTGGATCAGGAAGATCTCGGACCACTTCTGTACCCTGCACACAACACAGTCATGGTAACCCATAACCACACATACACACACACATACACACACACATACACACACACATACACACACACATACACACACACATACACACATACATACACACATACATACACACATACATACACACACACATACACACACACATACACACACACATACACACACACATACATACACACATACATACACACATACATACACACATACATACACACATACATACACACATACATACATACATACATACATACACACACACACACACACACACACACACACACACACACACACACACACACACACACACACACTACAACACATTTCCTTACCTTCCATTTTCCATTGAAGGCCCTCACTTTTTGGTCTATGTAGTAACACATAGACACCAAGACCATGGCGTCATAGGGTGCATGCTGTAACAAACACACAAACACTAATCAAACACCTGTAAGGTCAGGGACTGCTGATGTTGTGAGAATGAGAATGAGGAGGATATGGTTGAATTTACATCACAGTTTGAGCCTAAGGTCCCGTCAGCGAAGATAAAACAGTTATAGGATTTATCACCCCAGCGGAGAGTGGGGTCTCCCGTCAGGGCCAACATGGTCATCTGTATATATTAAAAGAAAACAGCGACACAAACAGAGATAATATCTAAAACAATCCTCTGGCTTTTACTGACAGCACTGACACTGGAGACAACTTTCAAAATGATATGTTGCTATACAAAAAAAACTCACTGTATTAAAAATTACACACTTTTTGTGTAATAGTTGATATCAGTCAATAAACACACTGGTATTCACCTCCCACTATGCTAAAGGAGCTAAACTCTTACACTGAGGAAAACTGCTCAACATGATAAGTGTGTATGTATTAGCGATTTACCGATGTGTAATTCTCCGGGGTGGAATATGGCTTGGCATCGTCCAGTGCAATAACAAACAGCGAGCTCTGGATGGTCTCCAGTATTGTCTTGTTGATCGGATCGATTGAGATAAGATGCTCTCGTGCCTGGAGAACCACAGAAAGCGAGGAGGTACAGTGAGTTTGAAGCTCCAGTACATAATACTCAAATTCTTCAGTATGGACTCAATGAGTGTGCTCAATCAGCTCTGGTTGTTGTTGTATATACAATCTTGTGCAAAAGTCTTGACATCCCCCATTACTTCTGCTTATATTATGATCTGAAAGCCTTAGGCTTCCTTGTATTTTTTAACATAGTCTTGAGGAATAGTTCTCCAGGCTTCCTGAACGACTTTCTTTGGCTCAGTCCCTGTACCTGAGCAGTTACAGAGGAATGTTTTTGTCTTTGCTAAGCCACACAGTGACCTAGGAAACATTAAAGCATAAAAACATCTAACTCAGGGGTTGGCGACCTTAAACATTTACTGTAAACAGAGCAGGGAGTAAGGAGCACCCTGTAAAGTACACTTCAGAAAGCTCGAGGCTCGAAAAGTTCAATAAATCGCATGCCAGCGGGTGTTGCACATCGGTGGGTGTAATGAATATTTTAAGCAACAAAATTTACCATGTTTTATTTTAGTGTTACAAGATCGCCATAATCTTCAAATTTAGAATTATGTTTAAAAAAAACTAACAAACTAAAATTTATTTTCCAAAGCCACAGGGAGCCGCAGCAGGGGGCCAACTGGCATGAACCCGTGAGGAACAGGTGTAGATATATATAATCATCATGTACATGTACAAAGAAACCAAATACACACGTGGACAAAATTGTTGGTACCCTTCGGTCAATTAAAGAAAAACTCACAATGGTCACATAAATAACTTTAATCTGACAAAAGTAATAATTTTAAAAAATTCTGTGAATGTTAACCACTGAAAGTCAGACATTGCTTTTCAACAATGCTTCAACAGAATTATTAAAAAAAAATAAACTCATGGAACAGGCCTGGACAAAAATGATGGTACCCCTAGAAAATACTGAAAATAATGTGACCAAAGGGACATGTTCATTCAAGGTGTGTCCACTAATTAGCATCACAGGTGTCTACAATCTTGTAATCAGTCAGTGGGCCTACATATAGGGCTCCAGGTAGTCACTGTGTTGTTTGGTGACATGGTATGTACCACACTCAACATGGACCAGAGGAAGCGAAGGAAAGAATTGTCTCAGGAAATTTGAAAGAAAATTATAGACAAGCATCTTAAAGGTAAAGGCTAGAAGACCATTTCCAAGCAGCTAGATGTTCCTGTGACTACAGTTGCACATATTATTCAGAAATGTATGATCCATGGGACTGTAGCCAACCTCCCTGGACGTGGCCAAGGGAGGAAAATTGATGACAAATCAAAGAGACGGATAATCCGAATGGTAACAAAAGAGCCCAGAAAGACTTCTAAACAGATCCAAGGTGAACTTCATGCTCAAGGAGCATCAGTGTCAGATCGCACCATCCGTCGTTGTTTGAGCCAAAGTGAACTACATGGGAGACGACCAAGGAGGACACCATTGTTGAAAACAAATCATAAAAAAGCCAGACTGGAATATGACAAACTACATGTTGACAAGCCACAAAGCTTCTGGGAGAATGTCCTATGGACAGATGCGACAAAAATGGAACTTTTTGCCAAGGCACATCAGCTCTATGTTCACAGACGGAAAAATGAAGCATATCAAGAAAAGAACACTGTCCCTACTGTGAAACATAGAGGAGGCTCTGTTATGTTCTGGGGCTGCTTTGCGGCATCTGGCACAGTGTGTTTTGAATCTGTGCAGGGTACAATGAAATCTCAAGACTATCAAGGGATTCTAGAGAGAAATGTGCTGGCCAGTGTCAGAAAGCTGGGTCTCAGTCGCAGGTCATGGGTCTTGCAACAGGACACACAGCTAAAAACACCCAAGAATGGCTAAGAGGAAAACATTGGACTATTCTAAAGTGGCCTTCCATGGGCCCTGACCTCAATCCTATTGAGCATCTTTGGAAGGAGCTGAAACATGCTGTCTGGAAAATGCACCCTACAAACCGGAAACAACTGGAGCAGCTTGCTCATGAGGAGTGGGCCAAAATACCTGCAGAGAGGTGCAGAAGTCTCATTGACAGTTACAGGAATCGTTTGATTGCAGTGATTGCTTCAAAAGGTTGTGCAACAAACTATTAAGTTAGGGGTACCATCATTTTTGTCCAGGCCTGTTCCATGAGTTAATTTTTTTTTTATAATTCCGTTGAAGCATGGTTGAAAAGCAGTCTCTGACTTTCATTGGTTAACATTCATAGAATTCTTATTTATTATAACTTTTGTCAGATTAAAGTTATTTCTGTGACCATTGTGAGTTTTTCTTTCATTGACCGAAGGGTACCAACAATTTTGTCCACGTGTGTATTTGTATCTATTTATTTAACATTTTTACCTCATTAATGCTCCTTAATGTGCATTACAGTATGTGCAGTTTTTCAGATTTCCATGTGACACTATTGTAAACTAAAATCAATCTATTTTGCAGCCTGTTAAAGTAACATTTGTTCCAATTTCTTTCATTTAATCATCCAGGTTTAATAGAATTTAATATGATCAAACGAGGGGGACTCAAAACTTTCGTACATTACTGTAAACGGTATGCTGTATAATAAGAGTGTTATATTAGAAGCTGATCATTTAACCTTAGCCCATTTTGTCCTCTCTTCACTGGTCAAAGCAGCCACTCCGTCACCCCAGAGCTTTCCATCACAGCTCTCCTTAATGTGGGTCAGCTGCCTAAAACACACACACAACAAAATTGCACTGCAACTACATGCTTCAACTGACAATGCCAACTTCGTCAGCTGTTACAGGAAATATTTAACCATCTCACTTCTACAATGTCAGCCTGGTCTCAATCAAGTGATGTCATCACCAAACTAAAATAATAGAGAGAGAGAAAAAAACAACACACCTTAGTAATTCAGGAGGAGTGAGGATGCGTCCATCACAGAGAGCATCAAATGTGAAGATTCTCCCACGACACATGACCACGAGGTGAGAGGGACATGGGCCTTCACTTTCTACAACACAGAGACCACTCAAACGTGGTGAACACTTACACAGCTGGGATCGTTACTCCAAAACATCATATGGCTTGAAAGGCTACTGGATTCGGAGGTGGTGAAATCTGATTAAATCCAAAAGTCCGGTCAATATTAAACAGGAAAATCTGTATTCTTTCTTGAGCGAAAAAAGGTACTGTTTAGGTTTGGACTCGTGTTACATTTATAGCTATTTCACCATAGAATTTTATGAAATGACTTTTGTTATCTAATTCAGTCCTTGAGAGAAGCAATGTTTCCGATTAAGATGCTTCTCTTCCAGTCTCCACTGTGTAGGAAAGAGAGAGTGAGAGAAAGAGCGAGAGAAACTTTTCCTGGATTTTAAACTGTTCTGTATATAATAGAGTCATCTTTATGGATTTAATTCTTGTCTCCAATGGCATTAAATTTTTTTTCTATTTGTAGCTGGAAAAATTTATATTACAACTAAAAGCATTGAGATGAATACCTCTCTCATCTCAAGATCATACTGTAAAAGAAAACTGAAGAAAAAAACATCAAGGTCAGAACTGCAGATAACTGAGACACACCTCTTTTGTCATCAGACGAAAGGCTCTGTATGCCTAACTTATTAACAGGAAAACACACACACGCACGCACACACCTGTCCTGAAGTAGTTGACAATGCTGTCCTTGTTAATCCCAGGTACTTTGCAGGTACAGAAGAGCATGCGGAATTGATACATGTCAAAAGGCATGTTTTCTGCTTTATGAACAGCTAACTTCTCCCTGAACAGGAACATACACAATAATCAACATCAATATATACACAATAACAGATTAAATTATTCTCTTATCATGCATCATCCCATCTCTCTTGTATCAGCATTGCGTCAAATATACTGAATGAAATTAAGCACTGAAGAGATCATTCCTGGGAGAAGCTAAAGCCTGACTTGTGACACCACATCCACAATTCCATTCCAGGTACTAGAATATACATTTATCAGCCAAGACAAATCAGTTTTCAAGCATTGCTTTAATAATATCAAGGAAATGTACCAATGTTTTGCTCTTTTATTGTGAAAAAAGTGATTCATGACAAGCTCAAGACTTCTTTTCACTTGCCAAAAGTATTGCAATAGTCCCTTCCTGTTACAACATGACTGCGCACCCGTGCACAAAGCAATGCTTATAAAAACATGGATGAGTGAGTTTGGTGTGGAAGAACTTGACTGGTCCTGACCTCAACCCGAAAGAACATCTTTGGGATGAATTAGAGTGGAGACTGCGAGCCAGACCTTCTCGTCCAGCATCAGTGTCTGACATCACAATTGCATTTCTGGAAGAATGGTCAAAAATTCCCAAATACACACTCCTAAACTTTGTGGAAATCCTTTCCAGAAGAGCTGAAGCTGTTATAGCAGCAAAGGGTGGTCGATCAGTTCATATAGCATGTTTACTTACTTCTATTATGCCTTTGCATACTAGAGAATTTAACAGAAATATTTGGGATCAAGACAACACTTCCTTCTTCTAAAAAATACCTAACACATGAAACCCTAAACCCTTTTAACTATTCTGTCACCTTTTAGCTTTAGCTGAAAAATACATGTAACCTTTGCAACCTTTTTTTGTCCCCTGTGCTTATTTGCATTAGCACAGGGGACTGCATTATGCATTGCGTTATGTTTATAAGTGATGCTCACGTGCGGATAAGGTCCCAGTACTGAAGCGTAATCCATGTCGCCAAACTGGCCCTCTCCAACTGCGTTCCCTCACACGGTGGCCAACAGTGCTCCAAATATGGCCCTGGACCTCCGAAGTTGACATAGAGCTGAGACGGCATTCGGACTTCCAAATACGCTGTGTTCAACCACCATTCCTCCAGCTGAACAAACAGCAACAAGGTGTTCCGTCATTCAACTCGCTTAACATGTCTCCTACAAATTCACTGAAAATGCTGACAGATCACTGTTACCCAGTTGCGCCTGCTCTTGGCTCGTTGTAGGAGTCGTTGCTGAAGATGCTTCCCAGGTCCCTCGGCAAAGCGTTTCACGATGGCTGCTGTGTTGCGAAAGTCATCCTCGGAAGCAAATGGCTTTACTGGAAAAATAAAAGAATATGGAAAGCAAGGGAGGAGTTGGGGGGTAGCATGACAAATTTTTAGCCTCTTAAAATCATGGTCTCCATATGTATGTTCATGTTTTATGTGTGTAAGTGTATGTAAGTGTGTGTACGTGCAAATCATGTTCTGAAGTTCAATTAAAACATAAACTGACTCAATATTCTTCAGGGATTGGATCCACCAGGGACGGTCTGATATGATATCACGATACCTAGGTGCGGATTCAATTTGTATTGCGATTCTGTTGGCACCACGATTTTAGAAATATCCAGAATTATTTTTTTCTCCTTAATTTTGTTACAATTCTAAGCAAACTTAGCAAATATTCTACCACACAGAATGTTGTGCTGCCTTGTTTGTGTGAACAGTTTAGAGCAAATCATGTGTAGGATTATAAAGTAACGACAAAAATATTTCTGAATAAAAAAAAACGCAGAACTAATTTATACAAAAAAGAATTTCAATGATACAACTTCAATCGCTTTATCAGTTGATATACCATTTTAAAATACAGCAAAATTCAGACTTAAAAGGTGTGCGAGTGTAAAGTGGACACAGTCTGTATCTGTTTTTTTCCCCTTTACTTAATCAGACCAAGATTGAGAGGTCATATTGGAGCCAGTTTCAAAACACTATCTCTGTGGTGCAAACTGCATTTATATTAAAAATAATTACATTAAAAAATGTATATGATCACGAAAACTTTTTTAATATGCACATTTATTTATTCCTTGCTGTGTTTTCTTACCTGGCTCATTCTCTACCTGTCTATTTTTTAAAAGTTTTGGTGAAATGTCTTTTATTAAAACAGACATAAATGTGTACAGTATACGAAGGAGATCAGTTCTGGTCAAAAACAGATGTTTCATCATTTTGTTCTCTCTGAATATTAAACATTATATACTCCAAAAGCCCTCCACAAAAAAAAAAAAAAAAAATCTTCAACACACAGAATTGCTCCACTTGCTGCTACAGTACCTGCATCCAGGTACTTCTTGAGACTTTCCTCGAGGGATGGCACGGGCAGTGGCGGCAGCTCAGACTGATATTGGAATGTTCGCTCGGCCACGGATTCGAACACCTGATTGTCCATTATTACACCTTTCATACCAGAAAAGTTGATAATCTTGAGTTCAGTTACAAATGCGCTTTATGTACAGAACTGTGCAAAAGTCTTCACCCACACCTCAATTTTTTTATTTTGCTTTGAAAGCCTTTTTTGTACTTTTAAACATAGTCTTGAGGAATAGTTTTCCAGGCTTCTACTCATTTTCAGTCCAGTCCCTGTACCTGACCAGTTTCAGAGGAATGTTTTTGGTTTGTTAAACTGCAAGTGAATTATTCAAGTGTTAAAAAAAAATCTAATGTAAGGCATGAACCAGTGAGAAACAGGCGCAGATGATGACAGGTGATCAGTATACTGGTGATATTAATACAGGTAATTGGAATAGATGAGGGGGGAAATGAGGTTGCTGCTGAGGATGTTGCATAAACAACTACATTTTAAATTGTATCTTTTGGCAGACATTTGATCCCATTTATTGAATTTAATCTACATCATTTAATTAATTTATTTTAAAGAAATGAGGGATTGCTCAGAACTTTTGCACAGTACTGTATGTTACAAAAAACATCATTCAAGCAAGCTGACAAACTTCATGTGGAACAAGTAAAATTCTATTTTAAAAAACAACAACTATAATCTCTAATAATAATAATAACATATTGCACACATTTGCTCTTACTGTTATATCAGGTTACACTTTCTGTTGCTGTCAACACATCCAGTGCACTGTGCAGAGTATTGCATACAGTACGCACAGGGTCTGATCCAGGCTGAAGCCTAAATAGCTTTGCACAAAATTAGTGCACTACAAAGGGGTCAATATGAAATCATTTAAACAGCTAATTTACACTAATTTCAGATTTCTGCCCCAAGTGTCCTCTCTAAAATCTCACTACCGTGTTAACACACTAGTTCGGTGTAAATAAACACCGCCTCACCTCAAAGTAAGATATAATGCTCTGCAAGAAGGAAAGACACAATACAACCCAAAAACGGCTGGAGCAGTATTCCATATGTTGCTGCAGGACAGACGCAGTGCAGTGTTATGGGCTTTGACGCCAAACCCATGAACTTTCACCCAGTAGAGTGTAAACAGCACAGTGAAGGTAATGAGGCAAAATGGCGGCGTCGGTAGTGCGATTTCAAAATACAAGTCCCAAAGCGACTTCATAGACCAACGGGTTTTCAATTCAGTTCAATTCAATTTTATTTGTATACCGCTTTCCATGGCATTTTCCACCAGGTCTTCTTTTTTATTTCAAATAATTGGTACAATGTTTATGTAATATTTGACTTTGATTTCATTGGTATGAACAGGGCTTTGCATACCTGTTATACACACTCACTCATTCATCTATACAGCTTTATCCTATATACAGGGTCGCCGCCGCCTGAAGCCTATGCCAGGAGACTTAGGGCACGAGCCAAGGTACAACCTGGACGGGCTGCCAATCCATCACAGGGCACACACACACACACACACACATTTTTTAAAAACCTTATTTATTTATTTATTTATTTATTTATTTATTAACAAAAGGATAAAACAAAATATACATTTATAATAGCATTATACAATTTGAGTAAACATGAATAAAAAAAACAAGGCACACACTAATTACACATAAAACAAAGTATTGAAAAAAATCAAAGAAATAATAATAAAGAAAACAAAAATAGAAAAGCAAAATATATAAGTGAATGCAAATTCAAAGGGGTCTCTTTATTCTTCTTCTAAAAAACCAAAGTCTCTTATTATTCCAGCAAATTTCTTGGCCTTTTTACCTTTCATATGCTCCAGTGATGGAACATAATTACAGATAAAATCTTTTTTAAAGACTGAAAAAAAAAAGGCTTAGTTTTTATGCATTTGCATTTGTGAATGAAAAATTTGCCTAAAATCAGCATTATATTAATGAAAAACTTATTATTCTTATCATCCAGCAGTATTCCAAACATAATATGTTCCTTTTCAAAAGCGGGCAGCGATTGCGTCCCTGGCTCCAACCAATAAGACATATTTGCCCAAAAGATAGCAGAACACTCACAAGAAGAAAAAAAAGGTGATCAATAGTCTCAATGTCAACATTACAAAATGTACAAGCATTTTGTTCAAAATTAAATCGGTGTCTTAAAAACTCAGATGATGGATAAACACCATTAAATATTTTGAAATGGGTTTCCTTTGCTTTAGGAGCCACTGGAAAGGCAATGTATTGTGTTCTTAATATTTTAATGGTTGGTTTATCATAAGTTTGTAAAATATTGTTATAATATGACGATGTTGGGTATATTATAGAATTAACGTTAGATCGGTTGATTTTTGGGAAGTGTTGCTTTGAGGTTATTACCATTAAAAAGAAGTGATGGGAGGTCACATGACCCATCTGAAACGTTGATAAAGCTGTTTTGTACAAGGTTTATAAAACCTTTTGGAATAGCTTTTAATACACGTTCAAATTGTTTAGGTTCACAGTGTAAGTTGTATTTCAGGCAGAAATCACTGAATGATAACCAACTCCCATCCTCATTCATTAAGTACAGACACCTTTCTCAAGCCAATCAAGAATGCACAAAGATTTATACCTGAATAAAATGAATTTATTGTTCCATATTGAGGTTTGGTGTGGGGTGAAGTTATACACACACACACACACACACACACACATTTACACACAATGGGCAATTTGGGAAGGCCAATTAACCATTTGCCTAATCTGCCGTGAGACAACGCTGTTTCCTCCATGTCCATGGTGTACTCTGCCTCGTGCCTGAAGTCCCTGGGGATAGGCTGCAGGCTTCCTACAACACTGTACATCTGATTGTGATTTTGTAGCGAAACAAATTAAGGAGTTGCAGCAAAGTAGGACAAGGGGAAGAAAAAAACGTGTTGATGTTTAGTTCACACATAACCTTTTTAATTATGAATGAATGCTCACTAACCTAGTATAGTTACGCAAAATGTCCTATTTTACAGAACATATCTTGGATGTGTGACGCAGTAATAAGTGACGCATGCCTGTCATTTATTACTGCTGGAGTTACTGTAATGGCAACATCCTTTTCTTGGCTTCACCATTCTCCCAAAACACATTTAAACCATTCATGGCTGAACTAAGTGACGTGATTGAATCGTCACATTGACTTTTTGCTTGAACGTGTCGTGCTTTGCTCAAAATGTGAAAGTTTAAAGCTATAAGGTTTTCAAATGAACCTTTTTACTATAGTCAACCCTGTTTGTCAGAGAACAATAATTTGGCACAATGAGTAAAAGTCTGAAAATGCCATATATCTCATTCTGCGACCAAACTGTTAATTTCTAAACATAAAAAATACATTATAAATGGCATCACTGAATGTCTCGGGTCAATAATAGTGTCAATAAGTCAATCATACATGGTAACATTGTAGATGACGTCCATTATTAAGCAAATGAATGGGAAATGCTGGAATATTGCTTATATATATATATAGCAAGCTCTAAGCTACCAAGTGTTTATTAAATAAGTGTTTATCAAATAAATAAATAAATAAAAAACTTTCAGATCTCCTAAATCTGGAAATAACTAAAAGCCCTAAAGATTCTGTGGCATTTAAAAATACAGATAAAAAGACCTCAAGGAGATAATGAACATTTACTCTTTCCATCAGAAGAATAAATAAAGTTACTTTTGTGAATGTGCCCACTTGTGGAGACTCGGCTCAGCTCTTGCGGCGATGAACAAAAGGCTTCTTGTTTTGTAGTCAGTGTGCACATCAAGCACTGATGCTACGTTTCACACTAGAATACTGATTAAGTGTTTTTCCATAACAAAAGGACTATTTCTAAAGAATAATGCTGAACTCCCATAGAGGTAAAACACTGCTTTTTACTTTTTCTTTTTTTTTTTTTTTGGTATGCACCAAGCAGCAGTAAGCAAATGTCTATGCATAAAAGTGTCAGAACTGCTACAGTACATGCTCCAGCTATGATGTAGGTGTTAGGGCTGCCTATGTTGGAAATTATTAATTATTATTCAGAGAATAATAATATAAATCATAGTAAAATAATATCAATCATATCAATATCAATAATAATCATATCATATTTATAATAATAAAATAAATCACAACAATATTTTCATGTACCTGTTATTTTATTATTTTACGGATGCAAAAACAAACACGCTATCCTTGGAGCTTACAGTAAAGATTACTGTTAAAGATTTCATTGTTAAAATTGATAAACACAAAAGCTTACCAGAGTAACATTGACAAGTAACAGCAACAAGACTAAGATTTCCTTTATCTGTGCAAGTGTCTACTATTTTGGGCTCGCACGCAAATCTATTCTAGTGATAAAAAAAAAGAAAGAAAAAAAAAGAATCACATCCCATATTTATTTATGATTTCCTTAGCCAGGGAGATGTATTCAGTCATGGCATCTTCTGTGGACATGCCTGAGGAATAAAAGGTTGACAGATTTAACATTTCAGAGCAAATCACACACAGCATAAAGCATTAGTCCTGATATCCTGGCATCACTTCCAAGTGTTCAAATCGATGCATATTTTTATACAGATTTTAAGCAGAATTACTGTCAAATTATTCATTTGACTGCTGCGGATGTTACCAGTAGGCGTTTCACAGTACTGCTTTTTTTTAACGCCAAGGATTCGGAAAACTTATGACACAAGCTGGTTTTAAACCTCCCGCAGGAAGAATAAATATACATTGATCTCGGCATTCATCTTTGAAGGACCATGCTGTGTCGCACTTTCATTTCTGATTTGGGTGCCTTGTGAAAGAGCAAGTTCTGATCAATGCAGAGACAAAACCTTATTATACAGTATTATTATATTAAATTAGCGTAAGCACCAATCATTGACAGGTAACCATTTTGTAGAAATATAGTTAAAAGGTTAAGCTAAAAATAACCTGATCAGTATCTGGAACATAACTGCTCATAACTTCCCTTCTAAGCAAATTTAATCTGTGGGACAAGGTTCGGTTTCCATAGTGTACGTACCATTTTTTTGGAGTAAGCCATGCTGTGTCAAAATTTTGTTTGTGTTTGGTGAGGATTGTGCAGATTTGTGTGCATTACGGTCATTTGTGTGTCTTCCACATGCACTTTGTATTTATGATGAACTATTGCGTTGATTGGCTCTGTTGAGTGACACGGATAGACACGCCCACCTCGAGGGAAAAAGCGCTAAATTCGTCCAAAATATGATGGATGTTATGATGTAATCGGGCACATACAGTAACTGCCCATGACTTCCTTAACATTTTTATTTAATTTATGGTGCAGATTTAACTCCAGGCAAATACCATAAGGCTTGCAAAGCTGAATTAAATTCTGTTCAGCCAGTTTTGCGTCATGACGCGACAAATTTGGCTGGACAGACCTACATACAGACAGAAATTTTTCTGTTTCTGGTCTGAGACAGGTTTCTGATCGTGCAATGTACGAAACGTAAAAAAATATCATTAAAAGTGTGAGTTGTTTGTTGAATGTACAAACAAAATGATTCTTTTATTTATGTAGATTGTAACTATAAAAAACAGCATAGCATCTGAGAATATATATTTTTTTAAATCATGATACTTAAAGAATCACAATACAAATCGGATCGGCACAGGTATCGCGATAATATTGTATTAGGGGCACCACACAGATTGTGTCGTACCTTTACTGCAATTCCAGGAATCCCATTTTGCTTTTCCTTTCAAATCCAACAACCCGGGTGCATCTGCATTAAACATTGGATTAAACAAAAGACATTCTGTTATTTTAAGGCATCTTTAAGCTTTAGGGCTGATACACTATATAATGGATCAGGATTAAGGGAGCTACTGTTTAAGTGTTATTACCGATGTTAATATCACCAGCAACTGCCTGTTTGTAGAGACCGTAGAGGTCGAGGAGCTCCTGGTCAGACGGCCTGCTCTTCACCTTCTTTACATCGGCTGCAATCTTCTCAAACTCTGCCTGGAAAAAGAATTGTATGTAAAGCATATGATTTGTACTAATATAAAGTAGTATGTGTTATTTCTTAATTGCTTATGTTGTAAAAGTTTGGAAAATGAGCATTATTCCATTTGTACATTGGTTCTGTAACTTAGAGTTATATGTTATACGTATTTGGTATGAGGTTAGATAAAAATGAACAAAGATGTTTAGAAGTGAGTCGTTTTTCATGCTTTGCAATTGTAATGAAAATCACTTTCATGCATCAGCACGAAGATATACTAGTAGTTTCCCATCATGTTTTTTCTCACCTCTTGGCAGCACTGTTCAAAGTTCAGTACGCTGAAATATTTCCACAATTTAGCAAATGCTATCAGGGAGTACTTTTTGCTCTTGTCTTAATAAATTGGCACATACAGGGCTAATCATCTGGAGAACACTTGCAGCTTCTTGATGATAAGTTTACAGTATTATTCATTTACCAACTAGAACTAAATTAAATTACCAGGTTTTTCCATCAGTGGATTTTTTCTTCTCTGACGGCATGGGCCATATTCCAAGATAATGATGCCAGGGCTCAAATTGTAAAAGAGTGGCTTAGGACAATTATGAAACATTTTTTAAAATTTTTTTATTTTTTTTTACAAATGGTGTACTTTTACAAAAGGTTCACCACCTTAAAGTCCAGAGCTTAACTCCAGTGTTTCCCACAGGCACTACCTGCCAGCACAAAAGTGGTCTACTGCATACAACAAACAATAAATACATAAGACCTTTAACACAATATTTCTATTCATTTTATATTTTAATTAATTTCACATTTCACAGATTACAATCTACTAACCATAAAAAATTAAGGACTCTGTATATAAAGAGCAGGGGCCTTTAAAAACCATAACATTTTAGCCATTTTTTGCATTACAGTGGAAGCTTGGATTGTGAGTACTTCAGTCTGTGAGTGTTTTGCAAAACGAGCAAATTTCATTTTAAAATAAATTTTAATATACTAAATATGCAAGGGCTTCCGACCACAAACGAGAAAATCTTTTTTCTTCAGTTAAATGCACGCTGGGTAAAATAATCCAGCCTGTGAATATTTGACCTACTGTAGTTTCCTCCATGTCTTTGTTCCCACTAAGCCTGTTATTATTCAATATGCAGTGGTCATTATTCCTCTAATGTAGACGCCCTATTGTTCAGCTAACAACTAACAAGTGCATGTGTGTGCCAACTGAAACTCGCCGTGTCAGCACACAAGCATGCGGTGAATTACAAAGAAGCACAAACCCACTGACCTGCAAGTCCGGCATAAAGGAATCTCTCGTGGTCAGTTATTTATTTTTATTAGTTTATCTGTTGTTGATCTTGGTCAAAGTGGTTTATTTACTAGTCTTTCTCCACGAATAAAGAAGAAACTGATTCAGGACATATGTTTGATTGTTGTCGAATGCCTAGTCTGTTAAATTATTAGTGTGGTTAAATGCCGTGAACAAACCGTACATATAGTATATTCGCATTCATATATAACTATAACTACGTTTCCAGCTTCATTGCTTTCTAAGACAATGCTGTTAATAATAAAAAGAAATACATTTGTGTAACAAATTGGCAGAATAATAATTCTGTGAGTAAATTTCAGAAAATGGAATTGTGGAAAGGAGGAGAGAATATTTAATGTGACACCACTCCTTCGTTTTATCTTTGTATCTTTTGCAAGTAATAAAAAGGATTGGAATGTAGATGCATACACCACTCACAAAACCTCCTCAAGTATGCTTAGCTTGTTTGGCTGAAGTTGATAAAATTAATGACAGATATCAGCTCTTTTGAATCCCTAAATACAAGGGCTAATAACAACCAATGGAATATTTATGAAACCTGCTCTCAGCTCTTAGGGTATATAAAGAGGGAACATAATGGAATATCACTCCGCACTGTATGGTACTTATACAGGTATATTCATATGCAAGTCATCTGAGGCCATCTAACACTCTTTCTTTCTTTCTTTCTCTTGTTTCCTTTTTCCCTTAAATTGTTAACCTGTGTTCCCTGATTGGTTGTCATTTTGTTTCAACAAAAAAAAGTATAATGTTCAACTTCATCCTTCATGAGTGTGTGAAAGCAGAATAAAAAAGTCCCCCAAAAATAAAAATACATTCACCTCTGCTCTTTATACTGATTGATATTGTTCCAAAAGCAAATCATAAGACTTTCCCCAGTGTAATCGTTCACAATACACAATCAACTGTAGAACTGGATTGATCCACTCTGAAATATTTTCCGACTAAGAAAGTACATTTTCCACAGCGTCTCAGCTTCTTCTTCAGTGCCATGTCACCTTGAGTCCTAACTACCGTAACGCGCTTGCGCTGTGCCCTCTTGCCCTGATCTGTCCTGTCACTGATCCAGAATGCAGATGCATGACTTGTTTTCAACCTTGCCAAGTTTTCCCACACCGCAGCACTGCAGCACTCCATCCACTGGCGTCCTACAGAAATCAGTGCCAGATTTACACACTGAGGGTTTTCTTGCCAAGCCAAAAAAAGGACCAGTGTCCATCTGCTTTAGGCACTTAATCACAGCCTGCTTCCTTTGCGCATGTAGTACTGCTTCGATTGGCAGGAGCATGTCACAAGATACAAGAAAGACACTTGTCTCTGCCTCTGGTTGTTCGAACAAGAATTTAGACCTATCTTTTCAGCAAGCACATGAATTAACACTTCTGTAATAATAATCATCACCTCTGAAGGGGTAGGATACTCTTAGTCCCTGACCTAGTGAACTAATGAGAGTATTTTTGAGGGGGATTTTTTTAGTTGCTTCCTCACAAGTCATCACAATCTTGCCCTCTTTTACATCATTTGCATTTATTGCATGTAACGGAGTCCTTTATGAACACTGACTTGATGTGAAATGCAGTGCTTGTTTTTAGGCGCTCGATCAGGAGATGAACACGATTGGACTAGGGAATCTTCTTCACTCAAGAGGATCACGTTAATTTGCTTATTTAAAAAGAAAATTCTGATTGCAGAATGACGTCATGGTGGTAGGGGGGAAAATACGCAATAATGTTTGATGTCTGATGTTTTTTAAGTGCACAAGATTTTGCAAATGTTGTGAAATAACATAATGAGGTCTTGCGATCTTTAAACACCTCATATAGCAACAGTCAGCTTCCTGCATTGTCCTGATTTCAAAAGACGTATTAAACCTTCATGTTAAAAAACATAATACAAACATAACATAATAAAAAACAAAAATCACATCCCGCGTGTAAGTTGTTCTGCTATAAAATTATATAAATGCATTCTGTAAGATGTTATAAAGAGAGAGAGAGAAAGAGAGCTCACCTGCAGCATTTTCTCAATCAGGTGGGTTTTTATTGCTCCGATCTGCTGATGAATTAATACAGTGCGCTCGAGCTGAGGTGAACTGAGCTGTCGCGAGCCGGAGCGTGAGCAAGCGCGCGTTGATTTGCTGAGAGTAAAAAAAAAACACCGACGCGATTATAACGTAGTATCTCAGCGCTTTATACGACATTTCATAATAAAAGCACGGCAATCCTACAGCACGTGCACGGGGTTGCACTATATTTCCCCCCCTTTTATTATTCTTTTTAATTTTGTATCTGGGCTAGTTATTGAATAATACATACAGTTACGATTGTAATCACTGGCAAACTGCAATAATACAGCAGAACCTCAGCATACAAAATTAAATCATCTTGGATGGAAAATTGGATTAAAACAAAACAAAAGACTCTTCAAAACAGTGTCTGACTGATGGTACTTAGTTAGTAACCTAGTAACACAGTGTAAGGATATATATCCAATAATAAAAATTCAAAGCACTTTGGATAAAATGTCTAAATGTAAATGAGTTCTTAAGGCAAAATTACCAAATTACCATATTACAAATTGCTACAAATGTTTTGTTTGACAATGCAAATTTCTTGGAAAATTTGTATTGCAATCATTCACAGGCCGCACATGCAAACACCATTCACACACAACAGGCAATTTTGGGCTGCCCAAAACCTACAAAGCACCAGGAGAACATGCAAACTCTACGTGCACAGGCACAATGTGGGAATCAAACCCTTAACCCTGGAAGTGTGGCGCCACATTGCTAAAAACTATGCCACCATGCCGCCAACATATTAAACATTTGGAAACTTAATTTAAAAAAAGCAGGCAATTTAAAATAAAATCTTTAACTGTCCAGTTTGGTGAGTCTGTACCCATGGCAGACTCAGATCAATGTTTTTGGCTGACAGGAGAAGAACCTCTTGGAAAGTATCTCTTCCTATGTTGGAGTTTGAGGTTTTGTTTCCTGGAAGCTCACACCAATCTGGACATTTTTGTGTCTGAATCCTTATGAACAAGGTTCCAAAGAACTGGCACTCACTGTGTTTTATGTATTTATTTCCCACACCATTTAGTGTATATTGCAGAAACTGTCATGTGTGGAAAAACCTCAGATCAGCAGTTTCTGAAGTATTCAGACCAGCCTGCCTAGCACCAACACCTATTGCCCCTATTCTGGTGCATGCTGTGAACATTAAGAGAAAACTCAACTTATGTTTCTGCATTGTTTTGCTGCCACATAATTAGGAATTTTGATGATGGCAACGATGAGTGGGTGTTCCTATTAAAGTGGACAGAGTGTAGACGCATGCTCTTCTAGCCAGGAACTGTACCTCTCAAACCTGAGGACAGATTTATTGTATAAATATAATCCAAACATTCCTAGGCACTTATTACTTATACATTCCTAGGCATCTATAAAACACATTAGGTTCAAGTTAACGTTACTAATAGGATTATTGCATGTACATTAAAAGTATTAAATACTAGGCATGAGCCAAATAAGGTAATAAATGTAAGTACACAATAATAATTAGTGCTGACAAAATAAAAACAGTAGTGCACACGATGATGTGGATTTTAGAGCAATATAATAAAGGATATTAAATATCGACTATCAGAAGATACAAGTAGTGTGCAGCATAAATTTATTACTTTATGTTATAAACAGCAATGAACAGCAAGGGCATTTCACAGAAATCTGAAAAATACGTCATAAACAACAACCACGACACTTCACCTGATTTCACAATGTTTTTATTAGACTGAGACAACCCGAGCAGCAGGCGGCGCTGCGAGTTTAAATCCAGAGCGCTTACACTTCAGTGTACATGCGACGAAGAAGAGCACAAACACAAATATGGCCGCCTCCCTGAACACCACACACGCTTCAGAGAAAGTGTTCTGAGGCAGGACTTACTGCTACAGCTATTCTGAGACTCCATTAAAGCAGACGTGTAGTGGCGGGATTTAGCCCGTGAGCGCAGGATGGCCACGCCGGGGAAAGCCAACAAGAAGCAGAAAAAGAAACCAGTACAGGTGAAAACGTCACTCAACAATCCGTACACCGTAAAGTGGGAGCCATTAGAAAAGGGGCACGCGCGAATCGTCCTGAAAACATTGACGGAGAAATTCGGTTCGGTCGAACTCCGGAAACGACACGTGAAAGTTTTTCGTAAGTGGCGAATTAAAAGAAAGGAAGGAAAGATAGAAAATTCTCGTTCAACCGACACAGCTGAGTCGACTCAGAAATCACAGGAGAAAAGCCGCTCGGAATTGGTTCACACCAATGAATCGACTCAGAAGAGAGAGTGCTCGGATTCGGTTGACACCACTGAATCGACTCAGGAGTCACATGAGAGAGGCTGGTCTCGTAAGGACCTGAGGAACGAGCTCGCCATCGGCATCAACGAGGTGACTAAAGGCCTGGAGAAGAACGAGCTCGGCCTGGTGTTGGTGTGTGACTCGGTAAAACCAGCCCACATGACGAGCCACCTCATTCCACTGAGTCACACCCGCTCTGTCCCCGCGTGCCAGGTTCCGGGTCTGAGCGCGAGCCTCGCTGAATCGCTTGGTCTCACCAGCGTGCTCGCGTTCGGCTTCAAACGCCACAGCAGCGTGTTCGCGGATACGATCGCAGCCATCGTGCCGAAGGTGCCGCCGGTGGGCGTGGCCTGGTTGCCTTCGGGGACAGGTGTGTCTGGACCGGAAGTGGTCCAGGTGCCAGGAGAAGCAGAGCAGCAGCTGGGAGACGCAGAGGAACCGGTGAGGGGGAGAAAAAGAAAGCTGGAGGATTTCCCTGAAGCTCAGAAAGACCCTGTGACTTTACTACAACCTCTTAAAGTAAAGAAAGTCATCCCAAATCCTACGAAAATCCGAAAAACCAAGATCAAGAAAGTGAACAAGTGACTTGGGTTGGTTTTTTTTTTGGAGTTTGACAGATTTAAACAATTCACCTCCTGGACACTCAGGCCTCTTTGAATTGCAACTTATTCCCCTGAGACATTTTCACATTACCTGACAGTATTTAATTTCCCTCCAGAGTGGTGATGAAATAGAGAAAGCCACCTTCTAAGAAGCATGATTTTAAGTTTTCAAAAAACTGTGGTAGATGTTAACTGAAATAATTACACACACAATGCAATTAAAATCCAGTTAAGAATAAAGAACATTCTTAATGTGCATCATGCATAGTGTTTATCATTTGCTGAACATATTAACCACCAGAGATCACATGTAAAACAATGATAAACTTTCATTTGAAATTGAGTGAACAAACACCGTTACAGGTTCAGATGATTTTTATTTTATTCAAACATCCATGCTGGTATTTATTGATGTAACTTTAACAATCAGATATCTCGGTGGTCACCGTGTTTGACATGGTGCTGGTACAGTTTCTTTTAAGTTCATTTGAAGTTCACACAACCTGCAATGGAGTTTAATAAAAATCTTCAGAGAAAGCTGAGCGTCATTTCAAAACCACATCAGCTAATTTTTAAAAAAAGACCTTGTAAATAAGGCAAGTATTTTGGGTGATTTTCATGAGGGGGGTGGGTGGGGGAGATCATGCTCGGATCATACAGCAAGCTTCAGGACTGCATACACACACGGACACACTCACTGGCATTCGCGGATAGCGACCTGGATTTTGCCTGAAAAATTGTCTGATTTAAAAGGAGATTATCCTCTGGTGCCTTTTAAGATTGTAATCTGGATGTGCTTTAAAGGCCTGGAGACACTGGTACATTTGTCAATTATGACAGAAGCAGGAACACAAAGGCATTTTCTACTGTATAAAAAAAGCATATATATATTTATACTGTATAAGTACTGTATAAGTCCCATGGAAAAGCGATGAAACCAAATGATCAATTTTCCAGCTGCATATAACCAGAAGCACAGGGAAAGCTTGAACTAGAAAGATCGTGTCGTCATCAAAGCGACGGCGTGCACGTGATTGTTCGTCTTGTCTGCTTCTTTGTGCTTGTTTGTTAAAATTTGCAGCACGTGCCAGCAAACGCGTCACTGCTTTGAGCTTTTGTTCTTATGATTCGCGGATGATACGTTGAACTTAAATACAATTCTAAATATCAGAATTGTTTGAAATAACAGACTAAAGACTGGAGTGAACACAAATGAAAACGAGCCTTCACATTCTTCTAGGTTTGCACACACTCATGACCTAAACACAAAGGATAAATCATATAAAAAAAAATAATAATAAATTCGAGCTCTATTAAGATCATGTTGTGCTTCCAAAAAGAAAAAAGAGGTGATACATTCTTCACATGTATGCAGCAAAACCCAACCGAGAGCCAGAACCGGAGCAGAGTTCCATGGTCAAGACTTTGGATGTGACCCTGCCTTGTTTCTCAGCCCCTTTTGTAAACCACAACACGTAATAAATATCGCACATTAACTATACAGATTCTTGTTCTTTTACACTGATTTGGGAACTAAAAAAAAATGTAAAAAAAAAGAAAAAGGTTTTGATGCAGATCATCTGAGAGACGTTTGCTTGGCTATTGTGTATGTACATAAAAAAAAAGCGCAATAAAGAGAGGCATTAACAGTTGATGCATGTCTTAGGAAAATTGAGAATTGTGTTTACAGTATGAAGTTGAAGAAAAAGTCAGTCTGAAGCTGATGCTTTTCACATTCTGCCGATACTTAGAGAGGAAAAAATTACGAGAGAATCTCTCATAAGAAAAACGAGACCTAAGAGAGCTGCGCAATGGAACTCATTCACTGAATGGATTCGCTGCATGTTATGTTTTAACTACCGTCCCCTGGACATGAATGTAGCAGCTGGTTACTGGAGCACGAGGCCAACCTGGAAGAAAAGTGAGACAAGTCAGTGAGAGACATACCTGCTTGATAAATAATCAATGATTAATTTGAGAAAGACATTCAACAGGGGAAAAAAACAAAAACAATGCAAAGCATTTAGCATTTGGATGGTGTTTGGAGAGCAGATTGGTGTTCTAGAGCGATTTGGGATTCAGCCTTGTGCTAAAAGCTAGTTAGCTTTGTAGGAGTAAATAAACCAACTAAGAAGCAAATACTAGGGAGATAACGTAATGTTAAAAATGAAAACATTAACATTTGCTAAAATTGCTTCAGTGACCGGTTCTGACTAAGGTTTTCAGCAGGCAGTTGCTCTCCTCAGTATGGAGGACTGTACTGACCTACCTACTGACCTAACCCTAACCCATGCAGATGAAGTGGCCGACTGTTTGTGTGATTAATGATTTTGTGACAGGTATTCTATTACACTAGAGTGATACATATACTTAAACATCCCAGTGCTGTTACAGTTTGTTTGTAAAACGCGAACTACTTTAAATGGCCCAAACGTGAGGAGATGGCTGTCGGTGAACTCCTTATTGGTTATTCAGCACAATCAAAAGTCCCGATTTGACCTGAACGCCCTTTAGAATTCTAACGTTTAAATAGAACGAATTAGGTTGTTGATTCAGTGTAACGATAGAGTTATAAAAAAAAAACAAAAAACAGATGACACATAAGGTGACATGATATGATTCAGGTAAAGAAATAAGTGCATTATTATGACCTATTATGGTATCTATACCATATTTTCTTATATTCATTATCTTTATTGTCTGCCTCCTCATCCTTTCTTTTCCGTTTAAAGAATTCTCGCTGGTTTTTGTTACCTTCTCAGGCTCCATCCCGGGACATTTCCAGTTGTAAAGATAATACTGAAGGTTCCCATCTCCGATTCCAAACTTGAGCTTTTCCAAGAAAGTTTTATTCTCCATTAAATCCAGAGCATTAAAAACATCAAAGCCTTTCTGTAACGAAAGAAAACCAGAATCAGTCAGCCGATGTGTTAAAAAAAATATAGAAAAGAAAAAAGTGTTTATAGTGTGCAGGTCACAGTCTAATTTGAAACACATACATATCATTTCCTTTGATTCTTACTGCTTACTTTGCCTGTAAAGAGTGAATGATTGGGTGTATGTTAAACTGGCATGAAGCACCAGAGACCACAATCACAGCAGGCATTAAAAAAAAAATTAAGAGCCGGAAACGTTTTGCATACTTGAGGTTTTGCATGTATCCTGTCTCATCCTTCTGTATAATCAAAAACCAGATGTTGGTCTAGAATCCATATCTACACCAGGGGTTTTTAGACTCGAGCTCCAAACCCAGCATAAGACAAATGTCATTTGAGTTCAATCTTATTCACTTATCCTGACATGCTGTGAAAATATTTATACACTTTCACAACCAAGTACCTTTGTCAAAGAAATCATCACTCAATTCATTCTAGAGGACATCACTTTTTTGGGAACCTCTGATGTACATTAATCCCTAAAAAACAACAACCCATAACTATCAGTCACATCGGGTTCACCGTCTCAGTGGCTGAGAATTTATGACCACAGCAATCCTAAAGTTACCTAACCCTGTCTCAATCCCCATCTCATTATTTTTGATCATGGTGTCTGGTCTAATTTTAAATCTGAAATGTTTTAAATCTGTACCAGTTTGGCAAGGATGAGCGCATCGTTCATCAGATCGATCAGTGGCGTCTCCGTGTGCACGTTATAAAAAGAGTAGGCTGCCTTTAGGCTTTTGTGCAGCGGGTGGTGCATGACTGTGGACGGCAGCGTGTAGAAACTGATGAAGTCGGTCAACGTGCCACCAGAACCCTGGATGGAAAATACGACACAGAAAACATGCGGACGTTAAACGCTAAACTAAACAGAAAGGTCGCTGAGGTTTGTGGAAGCATCGGGTCACGCTGTACCTCCACCACATATGTATCGATGATGTTCTCCTGTGGGAGAAACCAGTGCTGCACCTCCTCCTCCCCCATGACGGGCCGCAGGTGGAACTGGCTCAGGTATTTCTGCAGCAACGCCGTCACCTGCTGCACGTCACTAACCGCCATCGGCCTCAACCCAGGAGTGCGTGTGCTCTGTGGTGAAACGACCATGAAGATGTGAATATCTGCTGCTATAAGTGACTTACAAGAACATTTTGCAACACCGGAATCATATTAAATTGTGTCACTGCGGGACCTTACATTCCTGAAAAGATTTCTGACCAGTATTTCTTTTAAAATGCTTAAAAGAAGAGACGTTCCGATTGATGAATATTTCCAAAGAGATCTAAATGCATCTCCATGACAACAGCTGACGAGCATTCCTTTATAAATATGTATGAATTTCCAAAAGACTTACATCGGGTAACCGGTAAAGCTTCATGGTTCTTTGTAGTGTCATGTTTCTGCTGAGGTGGGAAAACTTCACTTCTACAAGCTTCCTCGGGTTTAGAGAGCGATGCCAATACCTACAAAAAAAAAAAAACAATACAAAAACAAAAACACAAAGCTTCATTACAAACTAAAAATACATTTAAGTATTGTGTTAGTGTTTACATATTAATGCTACATTGTTGCTGTTTAAGTGTGTATTGATACCTGCATGTGGAGACAGGTTTGGGCAGTACCACCCCAGCGGTGTAGACCGCCTGGAAAATGCCCTCTAGGTTGACCCGGCGTGTGATCTCCCGGATCAGGACGGGAGCTACACGCTTGGAGCGAAGCTTTTTATGCACACACAGGAAGTTGATCTCTACCATCTTTTTTAACCTGAACAATGATCAGAAAGGAAAACAGAAAGAAAGATGACTTTATTCATAGATTTTGGACTAAACAAGAAGAAGAAAAGCCAGTTTCTTATGTATTTTATAGGCTGAAGGGTTCCATAGTTGTGGTTAAAAAGAGTCGTATTCTGTTTATTACAATACGACCATGGAAAAAATATTGTTAAGAGAACTGAATAGTGGTAGGATGGGCTTCTCATCTGCTTTAAAACTGATCATACAAATCCAAGCCTTTCTACCTGGAAGAAGCCTAAATACTTTCCACCGCTGGTTTGACCAGGATATTAGGATTGTCAGTGAGTCAGACACATTCTTGTAAAACTAAATTAAGTACAGGCCCTTTCAAATACTTTTAAAGGTTTCTCACAAGTCAGGTTTGTCACAAATAATTTAAACTTCCCCAAAACCCAACCAATTGTGTATCTCAGTCATTTTGATTCACATCTCACTTCTATGTGTGGTTGCATTCACTTAATATTGATGTAATGAAAAGAATATAGGAGAAGGACTCAGTGATGTAAGCTGGGATAGAGGTGTGGTCTCGTGCAGGACGGAGTCAATACAGAAAATATTTTTGTGCAAGTCAGTCTGCACAGGTTAAAGCATACACCTCAATCTCGTCATTACCTCTATTCCGGCCTCTCTCCCCTCTGTGTGAGTGTTACAACGAGGCGGCGCCACACTGTACTTGCACTGCATTTAGCAATGCCCCATGATATAGATCTTTAGGGAAGGCATCTAATTTAACTTATCTTTAAGAATGAAATTAAAATTGACCTGGGCCTGTTCCTCTTAAATTTATGCACTGGAAATCTCCTGTTAACAACAAAACGTACTGTCTAAGCTTTTATTTAACAAGATTAAGCCCAAACCTCCAATTATTTTCCTATGGTATATTGGAAATTTTAAGGTTTTGCCAATGGAGCGACTTGGCTCATTTTTAAGGGCGAATGAACGCTTCTTCGAAAAACTGTGTGCTCAATAGTAGAACAGACCTGTTACACAAAGTCCATCATTACAGTATTTGCCTTTGTAGATCATTTAAATAGACCTCATCTGGTGATTCATCCTTTGCATTTATTATGTTCTACCTACTCCTTGTGGAATAGCTGACCGCCTGTGCTTTTTATATATTTGTTATGTATCTATATGGGTGTATATATACGCCAATCAATCAATCATAATAATAGAAATATCGAATTTAAATTCCACTTGTTCCACCGCGGAAGCTATAGCCCCTCAGCCCTAGGCTCTGCAAGGTCTCTGAGGTGGTGTGCTGTGGTGTTTGGCACCCACCTGCTGTGGGTTGCAGGACGATTACTCAATTGTTTGTCTGGCGCATTCTATGTTCAACTGGATTGGGATCTGGGGAGTTTGGATGCTGGGTTGGTGGCCTTGGAAACTTTGCCTGCAGGGCACTTTGGCAATTTGAGCTGCATTACCTTTTCTTTTTGATCGTGCAGGCATGGGTGAACCTTGGGTGCCCATGACTCTGTTACCAGTTTACTGATGTATAATTGATAATCAGCGTTAATGTGTTAAATCAATGGCTGAACGGTGTGTATGCACATATACAGTATGTATACATGTCCGATTGTTAAAGACTCATTTTTTCGTCATATACTTATTACTCATATTTTGTTATATCTTTATTTTCCCCCTTTTTATATCCTTTTTCTTACCATTAGAAATTATATACAATATGGTTTAAAAAATCTATATCTAGCTTTAAATATTGAAACTGCACTATTGCTAAGTCTTGCTGCCACACTCACGTGTCATAGATGTGGATGTCAGCAGGAATGGCACTGATGAAGCCTACCAGCTTCCTGTTGGATGAGACTCTCACACCACAGTGCCACTGAGGCAGCCAGCCAGGCGGGCGCAGTGCCCTAAAGCATACATGGATGCAAAAGACATATTTGAAAAATGTTACTTTAATAAAAAATAGCATCATTTAGAATCAAGATAGCATAAAATCCAGTTGGCTATATAAAATAGATGATACACATGCAAACGATATGCAATTTACTGGGCTGAAATGTATGTCTTTGTATAAAAAGCATAGATGTAACCATTATAACAAACCTTAACTTGATGCAGCTAATAAATAAATAAAAATAATATAAATTATATTACCATTTGAGAAAGTTAGGCGAATAGTCAAATCTAAACATGTTGTCATCGTCCTCGACGTAATTCTCATTCAGCAGCGTGTACAGTTCTTTCAGCTACAACCGAAGGAAGAAGAGAAACCAAATCAATAAATATGTCTGCACATATCATAAGGAAATGCATGCACACTGCATGTACACAAATGTTGATCAATCAAGCAATATGCAAGCAAGAACATACAAGTTGGTCTCAGACACACACTCACCACTTCAGCACTGCTGAGATCCAGCGTGTCCCACATAAAACCTTGCGGGAGGGAATATGGCTCCTGTCGGATGTTTTCCTTATCCGGCTCGATCGGCCCGTGAGTGGTCACCACCTCGTCTGTGTCCAAACAAACAAAAAAAATAATACAATGAAACGGCAATGTTTATCCATAAATAAATATCCAACTGATAAATATCTTCAGCTGCCGTTCAAGTCAAACCGGGACTTGTATAGTGTACAGTACAATATACTCCATTTATTACTTTATATAACCCCATGCTACTGTACACTAATAAACTTCCCAGTGTTTCATAACTGCTTGGATATCATTAAGGTAGAAAGTTTTCTCAGTACGCCAGAACCATTATCAGACTGCTTGCTTCATGACAATCATTCGTCTCCTAAAAACTGTCCAAATATGTGGAAATGGAGCAAGATCAAGTCTGAACGAGAAATGTGGCAATAACTCCCAGCTGAGTTCCTGTAATGTTTGATGAATGACTGTGTGTACCGTTCCCACAGACAGATGCGTCTCTTCCACAAGTCGGTGACAGGTTATTTGTTTATTTTCAAAGATAAGGCATTCCACTCGCTGAAGGTTCACGAGAACGACTACAGTGGGCCCTGTGCCACCTGACGGACGTACCACTTTCTTTAAAACCATTCAAATGTTTTTGAATTAAGAGCTCTGAGTCTCATCGCGGCTAAGAGTCTCATCACCGTACTGTGCTTAAAGCCAATCGGTTTTACGCCTTCATTAATGAAGGTACTGTATTCCTACCTAACATGAATAAGTTACCTCAATGGAAATATATAAATAGTTGTTTTCATTATTGGCCTCTTTAAAACTTCAGTGAACCTGACTATCAATCCATTCCAGTTCTTCAGACCAGAAGGAGAACTTACTGAGCTTCGGGACAGGCTGAGTGTCCCAGAACTGGTACTTGTGCTTAGTGGCCTCATCTATGTTTTTGGCAGGTCCTTGACAAGTAGACAGCAGCTCCATGGCCCTCTGAATGTCCTGCAGCTTCTGCATGGGAATGGCTGGATTCTGAAAGAGAAGAGAGTTGAATCAGTGGATGTGTGAGGTAATCTAATGAGGCCTGTACTTAAACTCCTTCTACACATTGCAGCATCCTGTGCTATGAGTATTTTTTTTTTTACTCAAAACAGGAAATAACATCTCACAGCAGGTGTGAGTTTATGTTAGGAACCTTTATCTCCTGAGAATCAGAGGCTGAATCAGACTTGGTTCCTGCTGAGCTAGGCTTTTCTTTTTTCCTCTTTTGTTTCTTCTTTTTCTTCTTCGCACCGAGGTCTCCACCAGGACTCCTGAGAAAAGAAAAGAAAAAAAAAAAGGAGATCATCTTTTGATCATGAATGGGCGGATGGTAGTTTTACCAAAATTCTGGTTATTTTTAAATTATCATATTTAAAACGTAAAGCAGTTTAGAGACAGGAAATGTAATTTACTGACAAGATGATGCGTTAGCAACAGCGACCTGACAGATGATGGTATTACAGAAATCATCATTAGCATAATTTTCAATTAAGCTGTATGAAGCGTAATCTGCCTAGCAACAGTGAGCACATTTGTACATTTTGGATGCCTTTTCACTGTTGTGTGATGATGATGTGTGTATGTGATTACCACAATGTTGATTATTTTCAAATAACATCATGCCCTGATGTTTTCCTCCCCTTTCATACCAGAGCACTCATTAATTCAATCACTCATTTATCTTTTATAATGATTATCCTATACAGCAAGAATACTGAAATAAAATTTAAGAAGGCCTGGTCAATAAAATTTTCTCTAGAGTTTCATGTTTGTGTTAGAATTCATATCTCAATATATGGGGTCATTGTATAAAAATTTTATATAAAAATTAACAACAATTAAAATGTTCTATAGCTTTCTAATGATATTTATTGCCAGTTTTCAATAACTACATAAAAAATATGAACATTTGAGCTTTGATGGCTTTGTACATTTCCTTGTATTTATGTGGAATACAAACAACAATCTTTAGTGAATCTTCATTTGAACGCTGTGAAAGGACTCTAGTTGCTCAGACATACTTGGCTCTCAGTTCGGTTTTCATTTTTTTTAATTATTATTATTATTTTTTTTTTACACGCCCTCACCTCAGACTGCTGCAGATACATTTGTTGTGTTTTATCTAACAATGGCACTTCGTAATTATTGCCATGGTTTCGGAGCATATGACACAAACTGGTTAAAAACTTCTTGCAGGAAGGACGAATGTATATTGAGCCACCCATTCATATTTTTTTTTATAGTCCATTCATAATCAATTTTTCTTTAAGTCATAATCTGATGCACTTTCCTTTTTAGTTTTTCTGCACACAATGAACAAAGCAAGGACTATAAAGACGTGCTTTGATGAATTTGCTGTGAAGAACTTGACTGGCCCTAACACCGAGCCCTGTCCTCAACCCCCATCTCGCACTTATGGGATGAACTGGAAGGGAGATTGGGAGACAGGCCTTCTCGTCCAACATCACTGCCTGATCTTATAAACGCTCTATAGCATGAATGGCTACGGAATCTCAGTTAAACACTCTGAAATCTCGTGAACAGCCTTCCAAGAAGAGTGGAAGCTTTTATAGCTGCAGAAACTCCACATTAAAGTATTTGTATTTAAACACCATGTCGTTGCAGGTTTGGCCAAAGACTTTTGTCTATATAGTGTACTTTCCAGCTGATTGTTACAAAAGCTGACGCAACACCTTCTGACCAATCAGAATCCCGAATCCGGCTGCGATTAATCGCCAGCTAATTGTAGCAGGTGTGTTAAGCTGACAAGAAATAGATAAAGAACACAGCTAGTAGGGTGATGAGATGGGATGATTGACGTTAGCTTGAAAACTAACAGCACTGCTAGTCATCCTCTGTACATAAAGCTTAGCTAAGTGCACGAGCGTTTCATTCAAACGTGGCCCGTTGCCGTGGCTACAGCTGAACCGACAAGTAGGAAATCAACACAGGCCAATGTAAAGCACACGGAAGAGTTAAGCAGATGCACACTTTGCACACATGCTGTGCTCTGCGCCCATTATTTTTCACTATTACTAGCCCACCCCCTTTTTTTTTTTTACATGCATGCTAAACCTGAGCTGGTGTTAGCTTCTAAACTAAACACGCTAGAGAAAACTCAACACATTTGCTCCGGAACCATTTCAGAAATTAAACCCCACCCTTGTGTGTGTTCATTTTCCTCTTCGTTGTCTCCGTCGATGCCGCAGGTGTCCTGGTCGTCCAGCTCCAGGCTCTGCTGGCTGGCCGCAGACTCGCTGTCCTCCGCCATGACGGATGGAGAGAAGAGAAAGGACCAACCGGGCTAGCGGTGCTTACTGCAGTAACAGCGCCCTCTACTGGACAGCGCCCATTAAAGTCGCTTCATAATAAGAGTCTAATGCAATATATAAAATATATTTGTATATGTAATATATATTTTTATATATTAATTGCATATAATATTTCATTTACTGTACATGTATATTTTATATTGCTTATTTTATAATAAAAATAGTTGGTGTCATTTTTCATAATAAACAATACTTATTTAGTTTAAACATTTTTGGATCACATGACAAACGCCTGCAAAAAAAGTGCCGCAAAATAAACATTACATGAGGTTTATATTAATGGTCTCTACCGCTTTCACGTGCCTTGGTTTCATTATAATAGTAATATCATATTTAATAATAAACCTTTGAATTTATGTTCTAATATAATATTTGACAGAGATTATGTAGGGGGGGGGGGGGCATATAACACCGTCATGCACGTTATTAGACGCTGTCCAGAATAAACGGCAGCAACTAACGAGGCTTATTGCAGTAACAGCGCCCTCTGCTGGACAGCATCCATTAACGTCTCCTCATGATTAGAGTATAATTCCTGCAATGCACGTTAATGGATGCTGTCCAGCAGAGGGCGCTATTTAGCACCCTTAGCTGACCAGCATCCATTAACTTCTCTTCATAATAAGAGTCTTTTGTCTGCGCGCACGTTATGGGACCAAGTTAAGAAATGGTTCATGATCCTAAAAAAACAAAACAAACAAAAAAAAACAATAAATGTATACTCTTAATCTTAATGTCTTAATGTTTAATCAGTAATTAAAATATTTATTTAGTTAAAATGTGACAAATCCCACCACCAAAAATAAATGCATTGTAATACTACACACTGCTTGTCTACACTGCTTTACTCTGTATACAAGAACTGGGTTGATGAAGGCGATCAATTGGTGCTTGACGTGCTGCAAATATGGATCAGTACATGCCTGTAAAAAATTGCAGCAGGATGAAGGCGATGGAGGATGACAGTGGCTGAAAAATACCCCATCAGGACATTCCAGGTGCTTAAGAATATTGAAATCTTCCATTAATATTTTTCAAAATCTTTTCATTATGGGTTTCATGAGTATTTTATAGTCAGTGTGGTGACATAAGGACAAACAATTACAAAATATTCAACATGCTATGAAATGAAAAAGGAAAAATATCATGTTCCAAGGTTGTTGAAACTTGAACTGTCTTGTTTGGTTGAACGTGTGCTCACTGTCGATTCCTATGGCTTTTAAAGCTCAACCACCTAAAGGTTTGAAAGGTTAAGCTGAGATGCTTTAATTAGTGCGATTATCTGTAGGATTCTAGTCAGTTTGAAAAAGTCTCCTCTGTTCTGTCCATTAACAATTATTACAGAAAACAACAACAACAACAAAAAAATTTTAAGCATGAAAACTCGAGACACTCTAAAAAAAATCATTCTAAAAAACATAAACCAACCCAGGTGGCACGGTGGTGTAGTGGTTCCCGGCCAGGTTCGATTCCCGTCTCTGTGTGCATGTGTGAGTTTACATGTTCCTCCGGGTACTCCGGTTTCCTTCCACAGTTGAAAGACATGAAGGTTAGATTAATTGGCATTCCCAAATTGCCCGTAGTGTGTGTGCCCTGCAATGGATTGGCACCCTGTCCAGGGTGTACCTTGACTTCTGCCCTAAGTCCCCCCGTGACCCTGAATACAGGATTAAATATTAAGTATACTGTAGATGATAAGTGAGTGAGCGTGATAAACCAACCCTTTAACCCTGGTACCAACATCCAGGCCATGGTCAAAGAGATCAAAAATTTGACCAGGTAATGGTCAAAGACATTGAGATTTCCCTTAATTTTATTGTTTGATATAACTATGAACTGACGGCCTGTATCTCTACTATTTTATCTCATACTGCCATGTGTGCCAGGGAAACCCCCGCACAATCTGATTGCATCAGCTGTAGTTCAAAAGAGGTGCTTGGTAGAATTTGTTTCCAGAAGTCTGTTACCTAAGCTGTTTTTTATTGCGGTGTGCGTCCACTATACTCAACCATCAGAGGTGGGCAAAGTACACAAATCCGGTACTTAAAAGCAGAAGTCCTCCATTTACAATTCAACTTGAACGAAAATACAAAAGTGCATACGTTTAAATTTACTGGGGTATCAAAAGTATTCAGCTTGTATTAGATTACAGTAGCCTTAAAGTCATAGGAAAAGAGTTTCTGTTTGTGTCTTTTTGCCTTCCCGAATGTTCTGTTGCTATCTCCACTTGTTATTTCATGCACCTGTTACATGATTGAGTATTTTATGGAGGGAAAGAAAAAAATCATATCCAGAACGTGTCAAATTGACCACTTCTGATACTTTTAGCCATTGGTTATGTAAAGCAACACCACGCAGAAATGTAGTGCAGTAGAAAGTATAGATATTTCTTGTATGATGTAGTTGAGTAAAAATGTGCGTATCCTCTAATAAACCTATTCAAGTAAAGTACAGATACATGAAAACTGCACTTAAATACACTACACTAACAAAGTACATGTACTTAGTTACCTTTCATTCAGACTGTATGCACTCACATCCACTCTAATGGACAAGACTCATTTAAATAAACTCTTGGACTCTTGATCCAAACAGTAACTTCAATAGTCGGAGGTGATTTTCCGAACCTAAGGTTATGACAGGAGAGAGAATATTTTATTGCTGACAACGATTTCTTTTTTTTTTTTTTACAGGATTAGGTGATTGGATAATTGCATGTGAAATGACTGAACCCCTTAAAGCAACGATGAATGGAAAAACATTCCAGTGCAATTCCCTGACAAGATCACAGTGGGTTATGCATTTGTAATAGGTGTTTATTCCTAGCAGTGATTCTCAAAATCATAAGATACTTCAATTAAAACTGAATAAAAAAAAAATTATGCGGGTAATTGGACTCATTCATATCACAAGTGACCAGTCCAGACATTCAAAAAGAGGTTTGTTGTGGCGAGATTGCAATGTGATTAGGTCAAAGTTCTAAAGGGCATCAAGGACAACTTTTACATGTCTCACACACAAACACGCATTTGGCCAAGGAGTGACAACCGCAAACAAGTGTAGCATATTGATTCACGCACATTTGATTCAACTCCCAAAATTGTTCTCCACAGATGGAGAAATACACAGTAGAGACGCATCATACATCATACATACACTGTACACGTTCACACACACTGTTTTGATATACAAACAAGGTTTATGCATGACATGAAAAAAAGGCAGAGCATAGATATTTGACAGGATCTAATCTGCGAAAAGATGTGAGGATTGTAAATGAACGCAGCTGCTACGTAGGCACTTCAGACAGACGGAGCAATTTGTGTGTGTGAGATGATCAAAAGACAAAAACTGAATAACTGAATAAAACCTTCACTTAAAAAACAGTGATTACAATAAAGAACACACATAATACGATTGCAAATTATAAAGACCAAAAGAAAAGAAGACAATTTAACTAAAGTTAAAGCAATGCATAGCTGTGCGTCTTTAGTCTCGAGTGTGAAGCACGACACAGATGCTACAGATTATACACAGACTTGATTATCATACTGAGGAGGAAATACTGCATTTAATTGACGCTCGAGATTCAAAACTCGCCTCTGATGCATAAAAAAAAGCAAACACTCGCTTGAGAGACTGAAACCACAGACGTAGAATCTTGACAGACTCGATTTTCATTCTTAGATTCGTTTAAGGAAGACTTTCTGCTAATCCACAAACGAGTGACTTTGTTCAGCTAAGTGCTGGGACAAGGTGGACGAACCCGTGATTAAACATTTACTGTGGACGAGACGCAGCGCTCAGTGCCGTATGCTGCCAGTTGAAGATCCTATTGCTTACCTGAACACCAGCAGCAGTTCATAAAGCTAAACATCTCACCTTCATACAATGGCTTTCGTTTGCAGTTTCTTTAAAAAGGCATAGCTGTTGTGCATATACGTGTTTAGCGGAGTGCTTTTTCGTTCACACACACACAAGCAAGTTCCTGGAAGCTATTATTGATTTCGGTCGCTTCGGCTTTTTCGCTTTTACAAGTAACGTAAAAAGGCAGACCCCCCAAATCTCTTAGCCACAAGGCAATTCCACAGGTAAAAAGGCCAAAAGTCAGGGGTCATTTGAGGTTAAAGGCAAGCAGTGGCCTCTCCTCTCGCTTCTGCCACGGACTCTTCTTGTTCTCGTCGCTGTCCTCAGGAGCAGCCAAACCATCCGGGGCACTGTTGCTCGAGGGAAGCTTAAGATGCGTTTGAGCACGCTCAGTCCTAAGTATCTGTTCCTTGTCCCCTCTTGCTTCATCTTCTACCTCCACGGTGGGATCAGGCAGCGCAGGAGGTGACGGGAGCGGAGGAGTGGGAAGCAGTGGAGGTGAAGGCGGCATTATAGTCTCTTCCTCGATCTCAGCTTTGGGCAGCAAGGGCCTGAGCGAGTTTTCTTCTGGGCTGCAGGCAGGAGTTGGGCTCTCACTCTCATCAGGTTCTGAATGAGCGTTAACATCAGCATTAGCCTTAGCACCCTCCACAAATACCAGCGATGTGCACGCAACAGTGGGTGGCATAACCTTGGCTTTTTCCTGACTTTTGGCCTTGCGGCCTGGTGTGATATCACTCACGTCTACACCTGAGTCCAGACTGGCATCGTTGCTGCCCACAGAACTTGCACCATGTGCTGCCCTCTGGAGATCGATGTAGGAATGGCGGATGTGCGCATTCGAGCGGCCGTCCAGTGACACAAACCAGGCTCGGGGATGTGGGAGGGGCTTCCCTCCCCTCAGCTCCATTAACGTCTTCTCAGCTAGTAGCTGATCTTCTCCATTCATCTGCACCACCCCAAGAGCTGCCTCACTTAAAGAGTTAGGAATAGACAAGGCTTCAGGTAGAGCTGCCTTCCAATCACCCACTGTCCCTCCTGTTGTCTCCCTGGATCCTAGTTTCCCCTCCTCCTCCTTCACTTTGCCCATGTTGTCCACTTGCCCTACTTCAGCTTGAGGCTGATGGGATGCATTAAGCTCTGCTCGGATGCTCTCGAGCTCGCTCCGCTCATCTGACTGGAGCAGAAGCGCTTGTCCTGAGAGAGGGTGCGTCCCGGGCAGCCGCATATAATGGGCAGGGATTAGCAAAGTGGGCCGTCCTTTCTGATATCCTGCTCCGCCCTGGCTTACCTGGAGCTCCGACATGCAGCAGAGCAGCGCTCCGGGACGGGGCAGAAGGCCTGGGGGGCGTTCAAGCTGATCTACTGACCGTGAGAGCAGGAAGTCAGATGGACGATGCTCCGACCCCAGATCCCTCTCTGGAGAAGCTGTGGGTGAAGTCGTGGAAGGAGAAAGGCGGAGCTCGCGTGGACTGGCCTTGCTCTCTGAGGACAAGCGGCCAGCTGAGGCAGCGTGATGCAGCGGATACGGGGATGAAGACGATGCAGATGCGTGTAAAGGGTGGACAGCCGAGGACACGGCAGAGGTGTAGCTGCGACGGTATTCACAGTGGGAGCGACTCCCGAGTTCGTTCCGAGATGACACCAGCTCATTGGTGGACAAGTCATGAGGGGCGGCGTTCAGCATGGGTGTTTGTAGGTCTGGTTCCACTCCTACATGGTCCAGCTGGATCTCGTTGATTAGGTTGAGGTGGGACATGGATGTGGCTTGGTCTCGTTTGGAGCTGTCCAGTGACGAGGTAAGAGTGTACTTCTGGTGAGCCCGCTTTGAGCGCGAACACTTTCTCCTGGTAAAACAGATATCGGAAATAGTGACACTCTGATGTCCACACCAAATACTCCTCAACCATTCACCAAGTTATCATAATCAAATTGCAGATACATAATTCCCCTAAACAAGCCAGGAGAAGAAAAACACACAGAAAAACCACACACCTGCAGTAATAAAGCAGCAGACTGAGGAGGAAGAGCAGGATGAGACCCATGCCTCCCAGGATGGCCAAAAGGAACACAGTGTGGTATGTGCTGATGTCCTTTGCAACCACAGGACCTGTAACACACACACACACACACAAAATACTAGAGCATTAACATTTTGAGCCACGATTTGAAAGACAGCCAAGAATAAAAAAAAATGCAGCATTCTAGCTAGCTAATAGATTTTTTTTTTTTCAGCTGGGGTCTGAGATTGTAAAATGTCACAATTCCTCTATAATCCTACAGGTGGCGCACTATAAACTTCACACACTAGCAGGAGCACAGCATCTTGTGTGTTAGGAGGAAATTATTGTATTTAAGAATGGTAAAAAATAAATAAATAAATAAGTAAATTGAATATCGAATCTGGATATTTTAAAAATGGTGGTATGCAAACAAATAAACACTACAAGCAGATACTTAACAAGGTTCAATTTGCTAGCTATAATTATGGGAGGTAGAGGGGTTAGATACACAGTGACCATGAGAGACGGTGTGTGTTACCTGTGTTTATAGGAGACATGGCTGCTACCCAGTAACCAAGCTGAGGGGCGATGTAGTTAAGGATGAGCTGACCTCCTCCTTCTCTTTGAACGTAGCCCAAACTACTCTTTAACCAGGCCCCTACATATACACACCCACACACACAAATATAGAACATTTTATTCAAACATTAAGATCAAAGTATTGTGTTCAGCCACACAGGAAAATATATTAACATCTATAAATATTATTACATTTCTATTTGAATACAAAAGAGAAGAATGCTGTGTGTATTCCAGTTATTAATTATGATCCAGAATAGACCTTTTGTTGTGACAATGAACTACTGATTCATCTTTCAAACTTAGATAACCATTTCTAATGTCAGAATATAAAATACTGTAGAGAATAAAATATGATAGGGTGTGCTGTCAACACTAGGGTGGTTTGAAGCAGCCTGGAGTTACTAATGCCAAACACACCCCAAAGCGTTTCCTTCTTGGGTATTATGGGGATTTTAAAATGAGCATGAATGGCTTTGATCAGAGATCACTTAAACGCTTGATGAAATTGCATGGTAAAACAAGCAGTAGTAGAAATCAGAGTTATGTTTAACAGTGAAAGTAAAAGTATTTACACACACACAATGTGACAAGAACTCACTGGACTGTCTGCTCAAAAGAAAACCCTACTTTGTGAGACTAGTCCAAGTAAAATACTCGAATCTGCTAGGGAGCAAAAAGATTGCGAATTTGGAGCAATGGGAAAAGGTCATGTGGTCTGTTGAGCTCAGATTTCCCCTATCGCAGAACGATGGGTGTGTCAGGGTGAGAAGGAAAGTGCAAGAAGCAATGCGTCATCATGCATCGTGGCCACATCTGGAGGGAGTGTTATGATCTGGGGTCACGACCTGAATGTACTGAATGACCAGGTCGTCAGCTGACTTCATTTTATTGCCACATAATGTTGCTGAGCCTCGACCTAACCAACTGAAGCAACCCCAGATCATAACACTCCCTCCAGATGTTTGTACAATGCATTCATTCATTCATTCATTCATTCAATTTGTATTTGTATAGCGCTTTTAACAATTGCCATTGTCGCAAAGCGGATTTACACATTCAAAATAAATTATGGAAATTTGTATGAAATGTGAATGTGTATGAATCAAAATGATTAGATTGTCCCTAAAAAAAAAAAAACTCCCTGAGATGGCAATACGAAGAAACCTTGAGAGGAACCCATCCTCATTTGGGTCATGACAGATAGCAGGGATTGATCTGCAGGCATACTGAACTGTGTGTCAGGCAGCTGGATGCATGACCAGGTTATCACGTCTATGCATTTATTTCATCCCTGATTGCACAGGCACAGTTTTTCATGCTCTCGAGAAACAAAAGTCCTGTGAAGAAAAAGTTAACGTTTCAACTTCTGTTAAAAAGCTGACATGGGAGATCCCCTCCAAAATAATAACCATGTCCTTTGAACATCTGGAACATCTGCTTCACTTAATTAATTATAAAAATGACATCTTAAAAGGTGTCGGAACTACAGTCAAATATGATTTTACAGAAAATGGATTGATAACTTAATCAGATTCATCAAACTACATGCTACTAATACATTCTGTTTAATGTTTAAACAGTTTGCATGGCTCATGGTTAATGATGAATGGACATATAATTATGTAAAAGTAAATACTGAATTTAGCATGGTATTAAATGAACCAGATTTCACTCATGATTATACACAGGCATGCAGGAAGGAAAGAAACCTGTGTAGTTTTTATGGTAAAAATGTATAAACCTACATTTGCTGCTATTATCATGACTATTATTAGTTTCCCTTCTTTCAGATAAGTCTGGACTGTCTCAGGAATAAATAGTTAGGAATCATGAAATGCTCTATTCCATAATTAACACAATTATAGTTTAATTTCAAGAAAAAGGGTAAAAACATCATCAGAGTGACAACTTTCTGAAATATGTCTTTGTGTTATTCAAAAATCTGTTAAAACAGCCCTCTTATTCTATAATCCTAGGTGAGATGTTGGTTTTAAAGCAAAGTCAATAAAGTATTATTTATGTATTAATACCTTACTCGCAAAATGGAATAATTATACATACATTTCAGCATAAAACTTTGTGCCATAAGTTTATGCATGGATTTGTATTTGTCTCATAGTCTTCCAGCCTAATTCATTAGAAATACAGTACCACCACTGAGCAGCCCTGACCTGTAATGACATTAGGTGGGATTTTCTTGACTGGGTTAATTATAAACTAAAAGGAGAAGAAATTAATTTACAAGACTGATTAGGTTTGGTTGAGACCAGGTGTGGGAAAAGTACTGAGAAATTATACTTAAGAGAGGGCTAACTAATGTGTTATAATTATTATCTATTACAATTGGACAAATATTGGCCCAAAAATAAGTAATCGAGTAAAAAGAAAAAAAAAAGGTACTTAAATTTGTTTTTAGTATGCAGTCAGTGAAAAAAAGGAATTTTTAAAATTATTAATTTGTGCTTTCATTTAAAAGTAACTTAATCTACATCTGTAAGTTTGCAGCTTATATAACTGTATGACTAAACATACAAAGTTTACTAGTGAATTAATAACTAAAATATGTACAATAACTAAAAGTAAATAGAATTAGCCATTTACAGGATTTTAGCAACATGGACTGATACTAACCTAAGCAAAACTTACATTGGCAAAGAAAACTTGCAAATTTTGTTAAATACAACCAGTAAACGCTAGCAACACTTATTGTCTTTACGAGCAATTTTACATGATTTGCTTACTCCAGCATACTGGCATGTCTTAACCCAGGGTAGATGCAGTTTGTTGGTTCTTCCATGTTTTTCCACATTTCTGAACGAGTTCTGTGCAAGAGTCTTGAGCAACCCTGATTTCTTCATGTTTTGTTTCCAAATAGCCAGCCATTTTTGTATAATTAATACAATCTTGAGTAATATTTCTCCATGCTTTCTCATTTTTACTTCTGGCTCTCATTTTTGGCGAAATTTTCAGCCCAGTCCCTGCACCTAAGCAGTTGCAGAGTAATGCTTATTCTTTTTTAATCCACACAGTGACATTTTGAATTATTCAAGCGTAAAAATGCATGAATCAGTGAGAAACACGTGCAGATGATGAGGCCGATGATTAGAATACTGGTGATGCTGGATTGGATTGTGAGTGCTGGGAACAGACGAGAGGGGAAATGAGGTTTCTGCTTTACAAAAATGACCAATTTTTACACAGCATCTTTATGCACTTTGCAGCCTGTTGCATTAAAGCATTTGTTCCCACTTCTTTAATTTAATGAACATCATTTAATAAAATAAATGAGGGTTGCTCAAGACTTTTGCACAGTACTGTAGAGGTACTGTATAACAGCATAAATCATTTGCTGGATGAGAGAACATGCGAGCTTTAAGTAAACATGTTTGTGCAAAGCCTGAATAAATATGTTCCAAGAATACAAGTATATCACTTCAACAATAATACAAACAAAATAAAGCCTACCAAGTATAGTCAAGTAACAAAGTGCAATTGTGAATTAAAATTACAGCCTGGATACATACAGACACTTTAATGGGAAAGAAAGAGTCACTGGGATACACTGAGAGAGCGAGAGGTTTAGTGATGCAGCATATTTTCGGTGTTTTTTCCATCACAGCCGGACGGAGTTTCTATCGATTGCCATTTAACCCGCACCGACTCGGCAACCCGTCACCATGCGCTTACAACAATGGCACTGCAGAACAGATACAGACACCATACAGCAGAACACAGTGCGCAAGCATTTCCAACGTCAAGCCTACAGTATTACGCTGAAGAAATAGAACAGATGTACTGAAACACAAAGGCCAAGCACAATTTACATCAACTAATCATGGCCCGTCTGCTCTGTTCAGCCTGCTGTTAAACTGGATTAAGAAGCCATTTTACCACCACAGTCTCACAATGATGTCGCAACATCCATTATATCCAAAATGGTACTTAATGACTTGTTAGCTGTTACAGCACTGATCTAATGCAGAGCGCGGCACTTTTAACGAGCTAGAATTTTCCATTACATACTGGTCTACATCTTTTTAGTGAAGAGGTCACGAAAATATGACTAGTATTCATTTCGAGATTGTGTACTATAGCACATATAGCTATGTAATTAAGTAACAACAACAAGTCAGTTGTTATTTTAAGGTACGGAGGTCAGCCTTTCAAAAACAGTATTGTCAAGTGCATTAAAAAACCCATCAAGCACCATGATGATGAAACTGATATCCTCTCATGAAGACCTTCCCAGAAAAGCAAGACGAAAACTTACCTCTGCTGCAGAGGAGTTGTTCATTGAGAGTTACCAGCCGTAAAAATCACCAATTAACAAACAGCACATCAGATTAGAGCTGTTATGAAGGCTTTACAGAGCAGAAGTAGCAGATACATCTCAATATCAACTGTCCAAATGAAATGAATTAGAAAGACTGAAACGTTGAAGGTGTGTCCAAACTTTTGACTGGTACCGTACAGTATGTGTAGCCTGAGCACAGAGACAGGGGTCAGCCGGAGGGAAGGATAAAGTGTTTTCAGGGCACGTAATAATTACAAATCGCTCCTTTAATGTTATTCCAAGGTAATTATTTGTAATTGTTATGAGCAACAATGAGACACTTCAGAGCAGCAATTATCCTGCACCTACAGTATAATAATACAGGCACACGCACATACAGGCCTACGCAGAATCACACTTACACACATATGGAAATTTGTCTTGAGGGTTCAGCGTGAATGAGACCACAAAGCTACGCCCAGCTGGACAAAAGGCCTAATGTCACGCAAACTGACACATTAATCACATGCGATTGTGTTACATTCACATGCTCCAACGGCGAGCTTAACCATGTTTGCCGACATCCTCGGCACGTCAGCGTCTGGATCAAAAGGCTGTAATCAGATACTCGTGGCATTTCCTTCTTGTGAAAAACCGCTTGAGCAAGAGCCTAAAGCTGAAACACTCACTAAGAAAGCTGAAATCGAGTTAGTGTCGCGTCTGTTGTTTTCCACCCCCTTCTCTCTCTCTCTCTATTTATTCCTGGCTGCTAAGAGACAGTCTAACAAACGACCTATATTACAGAAAAAAAGCCTTGTCCATTCTGTCTATCCACACTCCACCTTTCTCCTTCCACATTAATTTGCAACCATTTGAACTCCTATTAGTACAAGGACGTGTTGATGTTTTGTAAAATCCAGTAGAATAAACGAGATCAAATTTTGTAGACGGACTGCATTTAAGACAATAAGAAAAACTGCGGTAAAGTTCCAGTTCAAAATGGCAGCTGAAACATTTGATCAGGTCCCTTTCTAACGTGTGAGATTTGACACCAGGCCTTTTGTTTTTGATCCAAATGTAAATAGACTGCACCATTTATAAAAGGTACTATCACAACATTACCTGAAATTGCCACATATACCACCTATCTGATATTCTTTCTTCACCTTGACTGAAAGCAAGGGTGCCATTTCAGCACGCCATTCTGTCAAAAGATTAGTCAAATAAGGTGAGACTGGGGGAAGCGGACAGGGCAGGTTTCAGAGCTGTCCATTAATAAAAGAAAATGTAAACAAGCTTTAAGACTAGGCACGATTAATGAGTATGCACTACATTGTTCAGGTATGTTTGGCTTTCTTATTCTTATTCTTATCTTATTCGATTCCTGTCTGTGTAAGCCGTACCATGCGAGAGACCACCTTTACCAGTGGTTCCTGAGCCTGGAACACTTTCGTTCTCACTCATCAACATGAACTAGATTTTGGGGTCAAGTGTTATTGTGTGGACAACGATCCCGGGTCCCTAATATGAAAACATCCTACAACGCCTGAGAAATCCAAATGTCTAATTTTCTGAAAAGATGATTAAAAAAAAATTTTTTTTTTACCATGCATCTGACTGACAATTCAAAAATCTAATTTTCATTGATGTTAAAACACCCATAACGGCTGGTGGATATATAGTCTTTAGCCCAAACAAGTCTCTTCTGCTTGTTGTCTGTCTTAACAGTTGTTCTAGAGATGTGTCTGCTGCTAGAACTCTGTGTGGCATTGACCTGCTCTCTGATCTGAGCTGCTGTTAACCTGCGATTTCTGAGGCTGATGACTCGGATGAACTTATCCTCCGCAGCAGAGGTGACTCTCGGCCTTCCTTTCCTGGGGCGGTCCGCATGTCAGCCAGTTTCTTTGTAGCGCTTGATGGTTTTTGTGACTGCACTTGGGGACACTTTCAAAGTTTTCCCAATTTTTCGGACTGACTGATCTTCATTTCTTAAAGTAATGATGGCCACTCGTTTTTTTCTTTACTTAGCTGCTTTTGTCTTGCCATAATACAAATTCAAACTCTTTGAATGAGAAGGTGTGTCCAAACTTTTGGTCTGTACTGTGTACACATATATATCATCATTATCAGTCCAGGTCCTGAATTAGCACCATCCTGGACATTCTCGTGTTTTTGACCCTCCATTAACACACTTATTTAAACACCTGAAACTGAGAAACACTGTACAAACATACATTGTGAAGAGGCTATATTCACTATACTGTAGATCTATTTAACAAGAACATCATACAGTATATACACACAGACATGCACTTCCCAACAACTTCTTTCATGTATTTGATTATGCAAAACTGTTCTAATTTGAATGCCACAGTTTCAATTTTCGTTACAATCACATGCAGCCTGCCTAAATTATTAAAGAAAGGTTTGGATATGTAAGCATACGCAATCCAAATGTTACCATTTACCTCCTTTACAGGGACGTTTATTAAAGCACACTTATGGCACAATGAGACATTGGAATGAAGTCCCAACCCCCCTCCCCCCTGCGGCAAGCATTCAAAACCTTTGCACAGGCTTTGTACAAGTTATGCCGAGTATATTATACTCCATTTGGGATAAAGTTTCATCTTGATTTGATCTCAACAAATACTCACTCATGTTGCTGATCTTTTTACCAAGTTTCCCATGTCTTTCTTATAGTATGGTATGGTAATATTTTTTATATACACCGAGCATGGCAGCACTTTAGCCTGCTTCCAAATGTCATTTTGCAATAAACGCAGTTAAGATAACTTTTTATTTTCTTTTGCTACCAGAGCATAATGTAAGCAAACAAAGACAATGATCGGAAACTCTACATCTGAATGATTCCCTGTCTAATCACGTTATCAGTGAGCTCCAATTTCCCTAAAGAGAGAACATTTCCTCATTGGCTGTGCAACAGCGCTCTTACCTTTACGACTAGTTGAAGCAAACGAAAATGAATGCCTTAAAGAATATGACTTTTTCTTTCCAACTACTCTATTAAAACAAACAGTGTTTATTAAAACTTATTAAAATTGGCCAGTTTTGGTGAGCCTATGCACGCTGTAGAGTCAGATTCTGCCGTTTTCGCCCATCTTCCTCATTCAGCTCACTAACTCAGAGGTGTGCGTGCTCCGAGGTGCTTTCTGCTCAACATGGTTGTAAAGGGTGGTTGTTTGAGTTACCGTAGCCTCCCTTTCAGCTCAAACAAGGTGTTTCCTCCATTCGGTGTAAACGCTGTTAGCCTGTTTATGTAAAAATCCCAGGAGATCAGCAGTGTTGGTGTTACCGACAACCACACCAAAATCAATGTCCAGATCATATTTTCCCACACATTTTACCCCAAACATTAACAAAAGCTTTTGGCCGGCACAACCCTGGCTGAATGTACGGCTCTTCTTATTAAAGTGTCTATTAAAAATGCAATTCAAATTATAAACAACATTCAGCTCTGCATTTTTGTATCAGGTTACTTGAAGCAGCTTTGACCAATTTTGTGCTGGATTATGAATTTATAAAGCCTTGTGACTCAGATATGATTAGGTCTGGTGTTATTTTGTACCATTTGATTATTGCGTATTATGGGCTTAAAAACAAGGAGTTTTTTTTTCCCCTTTTCGAACAAAAGGTGCGTAGTCAAGTCTAGAACAGACTTGAGTATTTTGCAAACAAGATAAAAAAACTACAAGAATATAGAAAAAGAAGAAAGAGACAAAGAGAAAGAACGAGAGAGACTAAATGCTGCATTTCAGCACGCGTTGCTGTTCATAGTATAGAGTGATGAATAGGGTGCTTAAGCTGATAAAGGCATCGCACCCCCATTCCGAGTGTGTGCGTGTGTGAGAGAGAAAGAGAGCGTGTGAGTGAGTGAAGCGGGAATTGCACAAGCTTCACGGCACCATTCAAATATTGTTTACAAAACTTCATACTGACCTGGCTGGCCTTTTTGTTCCGCTGTCAGAACATCCCCACCACTTTCTATTGACATTTTAAAAAACATTCCCATCCTGCTCGCGGCCCCAAAACCTTTTACGCGACTTATCCTGCTGATTAGCAGATGAAGGGAACAGGAAATCTGGCGACTGAAGTGCTCCGTCTTTCCGCTTTTCATACACACAAACAAAAGCACGGTACACCCTGGTGGCTCACCATGATGTCTTGCACAAAACGGAGTGTGTGCCTGAGTGTGTTAAACTCACCGAGTTTGGGATCGAACCTCCAGGCGGGGATGTGGTCATTCTCTTTCAAGCCGCTGTCCGCAGGGAGCGGAAAACTCACGCTGATTGGCTCGCTGACGTGAAGCTCCGCCCCATCGCTGCCCAAAAGATGAACGCTGATGGCGGCTACGGGGGTCAGCTCAAACCTGCGATCGCGGCCTACAGGCGAGAGGAAGACAAAGTGAATAAGACGATGGGCGAGGAGCGGCAGGAAAATATGTGAGTAGAACAAAAGGAGGGTGGGATAGGAAACACATCATGCACAAGACCCTTTTAGTCACTCAGATAATGGTACATCCTACAATGATAAAACTAAATGGCAAATTCAGCCCTGTGAGACCAATACAGAGGATCAAATGGATCAAATATGGCTGTGGTGCTACTGTGCACACGAGAGTATTGCAATGAAAAATGCATGACTTACTGTTACCCTTTATGGATCATACCTCTACACTAGACAACAAGGAGCCTTCTTTTAATTATTGGTGCTATCTTTATCATTTACAGAAAAACACATATCTAAAATAGCCTGTGCTGAAAATTACATTCTAGTGGAATATAAACATCTGCAATCAATATGACTCCAAGCCATCAGGCTATTCTCTGTAATGCATTCCAGCTAGAGTTGGAATTAGGGTGGTGATATAAAATGGATGGGTCATAATATTATCCCACAGCACCTTTAAATTCTTAGAGGAGGAGTCAGCAATCCTGGAGAAATATTTTCGTCATCAAGCCTCCTGTTGCTGATCGCCTGGAATAGAATGTGTGTGTCTGTGCCACTTTCCTTTGTTCCCCAGAGTTTCCCCCTACACAGCGTTTTAGGCAATAAAAAACATCGCAGTTTCTTTTTAATCCATCTGGGGTCGCACTAAACTATTCACACACTGCTGGTAGGTATGTTTTAATGTAGCTTTTTAAGTTAAATGTTAAACTCTTGGATATGAGATTATTTCGTTGTACCACTCGGCACAGAATCGGTTATGTCTAAGGCTGATCGCTCATGGCTGATCAAGCTGAAAAACACAGATCAACCGGTGCATCTCTATAATAAACGTAATGAATTATTTCAATATTTCTTTTTTTTTTACGATTTTGGAGTCGGCGTGGCAATACACAAAAAAATCGCCTCACATAGGAATCAAGATTTGTATCTGAATCGATTATTCTCACACCTCTAAAGGTTTGTATTATCAGTTATTGTTATTGACAGTAAAAACGAACACAAGGCTTTGTACAGTGGATGTGCCATGTAAAATTGATAATTTTTCTACCCCATTTTTACCCATTTTGCTCATTTATCAATACCCACCATTTACCCTGCAATCAATTACCTTTCCCATCATGCAGCAGGGAGGATAAAAGCCAACATGCGCTTTATAAACTCCTGAATCACATGGCAACTGAAACAGTGTAGTCTGCCCCCTTTTACTTCCACGAGCTCACAGACGCTCAAGATTTGCAACCAGTGTGGTTTCTATAGCTTATGATTATTCACTTTTTTTCCCACTATTTCAAAGATTTAAGTCTATTCAAACCTAAATGCATTCCTGCTGTTCACCTGAGAGTTTAACGCCGGTCATTCAAGTCAAACTGTGCTAATTGTGTATAAATAAAGCTGTAAAGGCATAGGAAAGGGGAATCACAAAAGACAAACTGATACAATATTATCTAATGTATCTGGCAAGTATAATAATTTTACAAATATCTTTATAAAATTTGATATCCTTTTTTCCCCTGATTTATTTATTAATTTATTCCTAACAAACGTTGCAAATAATTCATCATACATGATTATGGTGCCAATCGTAAAAGAGCATGAATAGACAGTGAGGATCAACAGATGAGGAATAAGGTTGCCCGAGTAAGCCTGATCTTCAATGTGTTGTGCATGTTTATCAACTGATCCACTTTTTGTTAGCTATTTTTGTTTTGTTTGCCTGATTCAGAGCACAAGAGACAGAAAAAGGGAAAAACTGTAGCTGTTCTCACGAGGCGACGTCTCGGTATGACAGGTAACCTGGAGATGTTAGGAGACTCATCTCTTCGTGTGTATAATCACAGAGGACTTTACACACGCAAAGAAAAGAGCTCATCATCTCTTATCATCTCTAGGTTATAAATGTGTCATGCCGAGACGTGAGAATAGCTACGGTTCCCTCTTTCCGTATCTTGTGTTCCCTTTTTCTGTGTTTTGTATTCTTGAATAGAATGCAGGACTTGTGATAGGATTTTGATAAATTTTTGTATGATGAGCACAACTGTTAAGTTTTGAAGCAGTCGACTGAGATGAAAGAGAGTGTGTTTGTGTTTGTGTGTGTGTGTGTGTGTGTGCATTGTGTTACTTGTGCTGTTAGAGCCGAGGCCCTGCAGGTACGGGAAGTGCTGTGTGTTCTGCCCCGAGTGAGTCACAGTGAGGAAGGCGGTCAGGTTGGTGTAGGTGGCGTTCGGAGGAAGACTCAGAGCTCGCCTCTGGAACTGAACCCACGGCTGAAGCCTCGATCCTGGGCACAGAACATACGTAGTACTCGCACCGTGTTTTATATATATAAAACAACCATATTTTTATTTAGAGTAGTCTTCAAGCAACTTTCCTTACAGAAATATTTAATTATGTGGTGAAATATTGTGGGCCTTGATTTACATTCCCAGATTACATATAGCAATTTTAAAGGACATTTCAAAGACACACAATATACATTATGGAATATAGATTTTTAAAAATATTATTGATCTATTTAATGTCTAAAAAAAGGAGACATTTTATATGAAAAAAATGTTAATAAGGTTACAATAGCAATTTAAGATTATGCACAAAATGTATCAATTTAAATCAAATAAGATGCCTTTACTTGTATTTGTTTGAATATTCAAATTATTATAATAATTTTCAATTAAATTAAATTCAAATATGATCATATCCCCTTAAACACATCCAATGTGTGTCCTATTTTACACACGCACAAGCCTTGAACCATATCAGATTCCACCTACTCCAGACAACATTTTATGAAATCTTAAGGGTTTCTGTAAAACAATGATGGGAAAATAATCCGTCATTAAATGCCTCGTTATTGATCTGTGTTATGACACACTCTTCACACCAACAACAAAAGTAGCAAAAGCTAGAGAAACCATTTTCATCACATTTTTTGTGAAATATGACACTATTGCACATTCCTTTATTTTTATTACGATGACACAATATACTGCACATACTGTATTGTCTGGGTGCATATTGTATTGTAATACGAGTTGTACATCAGCTCATCAAGTCTTCATCCTGCTTTTGGGAGGCTGGGAGTCTAGCCAGTGAAAAAAAAAAATCGATTCAATGATTCCAGTCATTGAAAGTCAAATTAACGGTTAGACGACACCGAAAAGATTTCATCTCACAAAAACACTGCATGCAAGATTGTTTCAGTTAAAGAGACAATAGATTTAGTTAAAGAGAGTGTTTTAGTTAAAGAGACAGTGGAGATCATTTATTTTAAAGACGTATCCGTCTACAACTTTACCCAAGGGGCAACCGACGGTTCTGAGAAAAAATAAATAAATAAATAGTCAGACGCGGAAATGCCAAAACATTAACTGAAGGTAGGTATGTTAACTGTAACTGTATGTAACTTTTTATACAACTCATATGTCAAAATTATGATGTAATTGCGGGTTGATTTGAGTGACAACTGCAATGCTGGCTGGAATCATTGTAGTTTAACTTACAACAGGAAATGTAGGACTGGATGACGTGTACAGTAGGGTACCGGATGATGGAGTTCATCAGATGCAAAGTAACGTTAGCATATACATTTATTTTAGCTACCAAAGCAATTCAGCTAAGCTAATTCTAAACCTGCTAGCTTGTGGGTGGGGACCGAGTTAGGTACGTGAGTTTCACTAAACATTAAAGCTCCGTTCGTTCCTTCGTTCCTTCAATTTGCCCATTTATGGATTAACTGGAGTTAAGGTGGCGTCAGTTCCTGCCAAGATGCCGATGAGCAAAATGGCGATGTTCAGAAAAACTCTGGGTGATGTCATGAATGGTTTTGTCCAGTTCCTATATGTTTGGTCTATGATATTACAAGAAAGTAATCACAAGGAAGTTTTTTAATAAGATTTGTCCCGTCATGTGACCAGAGCTCATTATAATACTTGAGTTAGTAACACGCCACACACACTCTCGCACACACACACACACACACTCTCGCGCGCACACACACTCTGGCGCACACACACACACTCTCGCGCACACACACACACTCGCGCACACACACACACTCTCGCGCACACACACACACACACACACCATCGCGCACACACACACACACACACACACACACACACACACACACACACACACACACTCTCGCGCACACGCACACACTCTCGCGCACACGCACACACTCTCACACACACACTCACTCACACACACACTCACTCACACACTCACTCACACACTCACTCACACACTCACTCTCACACACACACACTCTCACACACACACACTCTCACACACACACACTCTCACACACACACACTCTCACACACACACACTCTCACACACACACTCTCTCACACACACACTCTCACACACACACTCTCACACACACACTCTCACACACACACTCTCACACACACACACACTGTCTCACACACACACTGTCACACACACACACTGTCATACACACACATACACCACACACTCTCACACACACTCTCACACACACTCTCTTCATGCCTCCCCCTCTAAACCGAGTAGAGCAGTAAATCATGAATCCGTGGCCCTCCTGTACGGCTCTGGAGACTGATGATGTCATTGAGTTTCCATTGCATTCCACAGACATGACAGCGAGTTGTAGCCGCCCCACACCACAGTTCAACACTGCAGCACAGCACAACCCGGTGCTCTTATATATACACACACTCACATTGTTTTTTTTTTCATCATCGTGTGCTTTTGGCGCTAATCCAAACTAGTGTAATAAACAGATTAGAGATCCTTAAGCACTGCTGGGGTCTCCGCACCCTACAGTCATGCACACACACACACACACACACACCATCTGCCATTAGAATTGTGCCATATTCAGCTCCTTGTCTGTCTGCCCATCAGTGAGATCCCAAAGGAGCACTTCCTTTATTTCTCCCCTCCTTCTTTTAGTGTTTATTCCCCCCTCCTCCTTTCTCTTTCTTTTCTTTAGGACTTCTCTGGGATGCTCTCTCTCTCTCTCTCTCTCTCTCTCTCTCACACACACACACACATGTACACACACACACACACACATATATATATATATATATATATATATATATATATATATATATATATATACACATACACCCCTTCAGCTTTGTCAGCATTATAACAAGATCCTGTACTGGAGGAAACTTTCACAGGTGTGTGAATACAAGTGTGTGTTTTAATGTCTGTGTATGTACATGTGTGTGTGTAGCATGAGGCGAGGTGCCTCTGACTGTGCAGAAATACTGCAGCAGATGGGGTGGAATCTCTCCGAGGATTATATGTGTGTGTGTTTGTGTGTGAGAAAGTGTGAGTGTGTGTGTGATTATGGTTCCTTTATTTAAGGTTATAACTACAAGGGTACACCAGAGGCACCCTGAGAAAAGTGTATATGTGTGTAAGGAGTGTACAGTATATGTGTGTTACATGAAATATGAGTTACACACTAGGACACATCAATCTCAATCCTCACAAATACACACACACACACACAATGCCTTTAAGAGGACAGATTCTTTGTCCAACCCGAATGGCCTGCTATGGCCACACCCCCAAACACTCCTTCATTAAGACACTCTCCAAGTCTGTGTGTGTGTGTGATATTGGGCCTATGCCCACTGCACACAGATTACAGTTGTTGGCTAAGAGGAGTGGAACCTGATACAGGTGTCTGTTGTTGTAGCCCCTGACGTGCTGTGCAGCTGAGATAAATCTCTTAATCTGAGATAACTTTGGTTTAGAATTTGAAAAAATGAAAGTTGGTGGGTTTAAGTCACACACACGTTTCTTACCTTGATATCCAGAGACGATTTGTACCTCGTCGTCATACACCATTAAAGTAGCAGCTCTCTCAGGGAGAAGATCCAAGCTCAGCGATGAGAAGACTAGAATGTTCCAAAACACACACACTATATGACCACATGAATTCATTCATGTTTTATTTCTTTTACAATGTCATATACATCCTTTAATCCATATTTATATTTACATTGAGCACAATAATAAGAAAAACCCCTTCTGCCATGCCCCACAACCCTGCCCCCTCCTTTCCTTTATTCCCCGTCCTTGTTCTCTCCAGGGACTCAACACAGGTGGTCCATTACCCTTCACGTTTATCACACTGAACAGCTCATCTCACTAACGAGATCTGAGCAAAAGGTGAACACTCAATCCTAACCAATTACAATTATCGTACCAGGCAGCCTGGCCGGTTTCCAAGGGGCGGAGTTAGGGACGTAGCCTCGCTTGGTAGCTGTGATGACGAGCAGATCCCCCAGGCGATATGGGAACCTGACGAAGATGTTCCCGTCGTTGCCGGAGGTCTCCCTAGCGACGGGGGTGTGATTGGCGAAGACCTCCACGGTGGCATCGGAGAGCGGCTGGTGAGTGCTGGCGTCGCTCAGGTGGACCTTCAACGCCACTTCTGGGCAAGAACACAGAAATGAGAATTAAGGTCCGGATCAAACTATATGTGCATGCATATGTAAAGGAAAAAAAAAACACATCACAGTGTTTAAAACCTTTTTGACATTTTGAATCAAACATCACCAAATTGTGAAAGCACCAACTATATTATGTAGTAGATAATATTGAGTGGGAAAAAAAGAGATTTGGTTATAAATCGCGATTCTTTTATGTGCCATTTCTTGCACCAGCACAGAGATTTTTAAATGATTTATTACATTTTTGACAGTGATGCACTAGCCGATTAGCCAGTGACGAGCTTCTGAGTGGGGCAAGAGAAAGACATTTTTCATGACTTTACATTATCAAACGGTGTGTGAGATAAATAGCCTCTAGTCTCAAAATAAGTGTGTTAGAAGCCGCACGCGCCAGCATCAGAAGCAGCCTGTTGCCGCATGCTCATGACTGATCAACACGCGCTCAAGACTTTGGAGGCATTTGGTGGCGCACTCTAAACTATTCACGGTTGTTGAAATTATAATTGACATAAATACAGTTAATGTAGCTCTTTATTGAATTTCATTTCAAGTTATTTGTTTAATGCGTATTTGAAGTGAATTTGTGTTGTTTAAAAGTTGTGCTTGGTTTCCAAGTGAGAAAACTGATGTTATAAGGAACGTTTAGCTACTCACGTTTAGTTCAGTTATGAAGCTGCTGAAAGTTTCAAGTTTTTTTTTTTTTTTTTAAATAAAGTTGAAGGTCTTAAAATCTAAAATCAGGTCAGGGGTAGCTCAGTGGTTAAGGCACTGGACTACGGTTCGGAAGATCCCAGGTTCAAACTCTACAACCACCAAGTGTTGAGTCCTTGACACTCACCTGCTCAGATATGTAATGAGATAAAAATGTACAGTAAGTTGCTCTGAATAAGGGCGTCTGCCAAACACCTAAATGTACAGAATCACAAACGGCATATAGGTTTCTCAGTAATATAGTATCGGGTGGTCCCTGGTGAGTTCCATCCTTAATATGTAACACGGCTTGATACATTTTGCTGGAGCTTTCTTAATAAAATCTAAATATTGATAAGTGCATAATGAGATTATAATTTGTATAGTGAGAATACCTAAATACATATACAATTTGATTAAAAAAAGAAAAAACATTTGAGTCAGCGTGGCAATAAATTAATCACCACACAAAAGAATACATAACTAAATTTTACCCATCTCTAGTATGTTATCACTGCATTATAAGATTTGTCATATCAGCCTCACCACCATAACCCAAATTCCAGCTTTGAACATATTCTCCAGCAAAACAGGAACACCAACTTGCACTTATCAAAACCTCTTCTAAGTAAAGAAACCAAAAATCTAAATCTAAAAGAGATTATTCTTGACATGCCTATGAGAGCTAAAAACACTCCTGTGGCCAGGAAGTAAACTCGCGGAACACAGCTCTAATACGGTCACATGCTAATATAGTAACGTTAAATCCTTGTTTAAGCGGCTATAATCTGTTACAGTCATAACAAAGATCCATTTTAGAGTAGCTCAAGAAATCTTCATCTCCCCGCCTTACCATCCACTAAAAACTTCAAATCAAAGAAAAATTTATTACAAGTAAAATGCTCGTCATCACGCTGCAGGTTCTTCATGTTTTCTCCATTTACTCCAAGAGTGATGGAAAAGCCGCAGAGATAAATAACCCCGTCCATTTCCTGTTCATCAGCCAATAGCAACACGCACTCAGAACAATGGGCTGCTTTTCCTTCCTCCAGGAAATTCCAGGTTTGTTTTGGAAGCCACGGTGAAAGCACACTTCCTGTGAAAGCCTGAGCTTCTCGTAAAAGTTGGACTCGATTCTGAAATCCTGGAAAAATTATTAGAGCTTAAGCTACGGCGTGCTGTTAAAATGGATCGTTTTTTCCAAGCAACCTGAAATAGCCACTGTGTATTTATGGCTGAACTAGCATGTAGTTCTGATTATAAGGTCGGTGTAGTCAACAGGTTATTATGTTCTTATGTTACTACGCTGGATATAAAGAACTTAGGAGTGACAGGGCATGTCTTTAACCAGACACGATGTTAGTAGAATGACCTTTGTCGTTTTGCCATGACTGTTCACGAAAACAAAAGCTGCAGCATGTTCTTACATCAGTAATGTTGCTAAGACACACCGTTAAATAAAAATGACACGAAATCTATTGTGCATAGTTCAAAGAGTATATATTCGGCAAAAACGTGCAGAATAAGAGAACATAGTTCACTCACTCAATCATCGTCTGTACCACTTTATCCTGTATAAGGGGTCGCCAGGGGCCTGGAGCCTATCCCAGGAGACTTAGGGCATGGGCAATATGGGAACGCCAATCGACTGTAGGAAACCCAACAAGCATGGGGAGAACATGCAACCTCCATGAACTCAGACCTGAGGTGGGAATCAAACAGGATGCGAAGGTTACTATGCTAACCACTAAGCCACCAGAATACAGTTATGAGAGTAAAAACCTCCTTTTATTTCTATACAGTATATAATTCCATGCTACACTAATCTACTACACTAGAGCTTATCCCAGCATTTTACTAGTCCTTGCACTGTGCTTGATTTTCCCTCCTATATCTATTGGGGGCTGGGATCAGAGCACTGGGTCGGCCATGATCCGCGGCCCTGGATCAGACTGGTTTAAGGGCCCACAATGGCACCCTGGTGGAGGTGGGGATTGAACCGCTGACCTTCTGATCAGCAGCCCAGAGCCTTAGCCTGCATGAAACAAAAAGCTCAGATCTCCTTTTTTTCCCTTAGGAAAGCCATTTTTGAAAATGAGTCATGTTGTCATTATAAGCAGAAAGCGAGAACAGAAACATGGCTTGTACAGTCAAAAGAGTTTGAAAACTATTGTGTGTGATTAAATTTAGGAACATGCTCAGAATGGAGGCAGAAATAGCAATGCCATAGATTTTTCAACGGTCAAAGATGTTACACAACCAAAGGGCGAGTCCAGAGGGAGAGGATGGTCCAGATTTTGGGATGAGAACCACTGGAGTAAGGAATTCGACCTGAATGAAAGGTCAAATGGAAATAGACAGAAAAGTGTATTCATTAAGTGAGTGTGTTATTTTATTCTTCGAAGTACAGCTGTGATTTTTTTTTTTTTTTTTACCTCTTGCAAAGCAAAATTGCAAAAATCCTCTATCATGTCTTTTTTTCCATTTGAGCAGCTGTAGCTTAACTCTGTGGGAAAATCACAGACCTGGCAACACAGCACTGCAGTGTCACTAGTTAGACATCCCTAGCGGCCTGCTGTTGGGGCAATAAGAGTCAGCGCTTACACGGTGCAGGCAAGAGCCTGTTTGTGTGTGTGGATTCAATCCAGTAACCAGGGTGTGTGTGTGTGTGTGTGTGTGTGTGTGTGTGTGTGTGTGTGTGTGTGTGTGTGTGTTAAGGAGGTTACACTCTTTTTCTTGCGCTGGCAGATCGATACAGAGAAGCTAGAAAGAAGAAAAAAAAAGAAGGGATTTTATTTAAAAGCGAATATTTAGAATAGTGTGTTAATGTAAACTATAAGAGGATCCGTTTCATACACTAACAAAAATGATAGTTGGAAAATTGCCATACTGTAGGAACTATTACACACTTTGTGGCATGCAAAACATTTCCTCTAACAGCAAACCATAAAGTTTTTTTAGTCTGGCTTGATGTTTTCCTCGAGCATTTTCAGGTCGAGTTCAGGCATCACCATAACATGGGACACGCAAAGACAAATATACTGTAAACACACCTTTGACAGACTGTCTAGTAAACCCACATTTGTTTATATATAAACTGCTATCACTTTCCGACTGTGAACAACCAGTCGGGCAACACACACACATGACCAGACACGCACCCGTGTTCTTTTGCTAGCACAGGTGCAGGTCAGGTGGATCATTGTTTCTGCTGTGTTTACTTAACAACCAGTGCTTTTCTCCAGAGAACACACACTCGCACTCTGTCCTGAACAGAAATAGCCCGGTAACGCTGACGCTGGGTTTTTTGATGCGTCAGGGCCGAGTGCTGATCTGCAGACAGACGTGAAAGTTGCCAGACATGATCGATCCTCTCTCGCTCTGTCTCTCTTTAGGATCTCCATCTATAATGTATAGTGTAGCTCCTGATCTGTTCATCCAGAGTCAAGATCAGAGCAAAATTATTCATCTGACTCATCAAGTACAGTGAGAGTTAAGATGATACAGTTACAGTGGGATACAGGAATACAGTTACACAGTGTGAAGTAGCTGCTAGAAACAAATTATACTGGGTTTTAACTCAATGCATGGATGGATGAATGAATGACAAAACAGGGTGGATGCATATATGGATACATAGATGGACAGAAAGAAGGAAGGACAGATGTATGGATAATAAAACTGTATAAACGGAATGGCGGGTGGATGAGATAACTGGCTGTATAAATGATAAATGCTGGCGCATGAAAGCATGGATGTATGGATGGATGGAGCAATGGTTAGATAAATGGATGTATGGATGGATAAATGGAAAAATTGTCTATTGAAGGATGAATTGATTAATTGGTTGGGTGTGTAAATGATGTAAGAGGATGGAGGGATGGATGACTGTATTAAATGATACAAATGGACAATAGACGATGAATGGACCAATAGACGGGTACATAACTTATTCAAGTGAATAGATGGATGGATGAATGATGAAACTGAATGATACTGTATGCATGGATGATAGATTATATAAAGTAAATGGGTGCATAGTTGTATAACTAATTAAATGAAATGGATGGATGAGCGAGTGGATAAAATAATAAAAACGGATAAGTGGATGATGGATTGATGGTGTGTAGATTTTTTAAATAGATAGATGGCTGGTTGGATGGATGGATAAATATGTAAATGATAAACGTGGATGGAGGAACGGACAATGGATGCATTTATTGATGCTATATACAAGTAAATAAGTGGATTATGGATGTGTGTACTGTATAGATAAAAATAGATGAACAAATGGATGACAAACAATGTATGTATGGATGGGTATAGTAGGTAAATGATAGAGGATGGAGGGATAGAGGATGGAGGGATAGAGGATGGATGAATGGATAGATGCATTTATTGGTACAGGAACATGTGCATGCATGATAAAAGTGAAGTGATGTTGGATGAATGGATGGATGGATGGATGGATGGATGGATGGGTGTGCTAGAGGGGGCAGAGATGAAGATGTTGAGGTTCTCTTTGGGAGTGACAAGGACGGATAGCATCAAGAATGATTCCATCAGAGAGACAGCCCATGTTAGATGAACCCAAGTCAGAAAGGCCGGATTGAGGTGTTTTGGACATGATCAGAGGTTGAAACTGCCAGGCAGGAGGTCTAGAGGGAGACCAAAGAGGAGATTTATAGATGGAGTGATAGAGACCATGAAGTTAGTTGGTGTGAGAAAAGATGAGGCAGAGGATAGGGTTAGGTGGGAGGCAGACGATTCGCTGTGGGACCCCGAAAAGGGAACAGGTCAAAGACAAAGAAAAAGAAAAAAGATAGATGGATGACAAAAACTATGGATGGCATTTTGGGTGGATGGATTAATGGATGGATGAATATGTAAATGAATGAATGGATGATTAAGTAAATGGATTTAAATACATAATAAAAGTGGACTATCAACTCAAATGATGACTCCTCCTGAACTCCAAGGCCAGTCTTGCTAAACAGTTCTGAGGGGAGCAGTCAAAGACAAACAATGATCCATAAATGTAGCGCTCTTATTGTAACCTGCCATTATTATGTACAATTAATGTTGTACTAGGACCGCTGCCTGAGATCTGTACTGGGGGTGATGTCCATAGACAAGGACCCAGTGACCAGACCACCTACATGATCAACTTCGGCTCAGCCTATATGAGGGACTGTGGAGACTTTTGAGCTCCCCACTTACTAGATGAATGGTGGGTGTCAGGTGAAACGCCAGTCATTTAGCAGGCATGAACGGTCTCAGATGGACTAGACCTTTGAACTGGTAATCAAAGTATAGGAACATGGAATGTTGCTCTCATGGAAATGTGGGAGAGAAAACGACATGTCCTTATATCTCTGCACAGTACAGGCTTTGATAATAAACCTCTTGATCTTTCTCCTACTCTGGACTTCCCACAGGAGATACGCCATGGGCGAGTGTGGGAATACTCTCCACTCCCAAGCTGAGGGCCTCGCAGTTGGACTTGTTCCCAGTGGACATGAAGGTTGCCCCTATGAGGTTTCATGTCTCATGGAGGAACACAGAGTGCTGTTTGTGTGTATGCAACAAACAGTATTTCAAAGGATTCAGCTTTCTTGGAGAAGGTGCCTCAGAAGGTGCCTCAGTTCACTGATTTCAATGTTCATACTCAACAAATGAGCAAATACACAAACACAGTTTACAAAAATATGCTTTAACAAATAAGTGTGCAAGATGCAGGACAAAATCAATGACGAGGGTGCAACTGCTGTCATGGAAATAAACGGTCCTTTACTGTGTCGTATTTAAGGTCTCACCCTTATTATTACAAGATGGCAAGATGGCATGTCTGGGGAACAAGTAATACCAAGACAGAAATGAAACTCTAATACTAAGAACCTTTATCAATCATTCCCTATAGTTTGCATAATCCTGAGGAGGAATTTGCTCCCTAAAAACTATTTCAGAGATTTCATACTTTAATCTCAGTTGAGTACATGTCTGGACTCTAACTTGGTCATGCCAAAACACCTATTTTATGCTTTGTGTAAATGATTTGTTTGTTGATTTACTTCTCTGTCTTGGCTACCCTGAACTTCAAACCATGATGCACCCTCCACCATGCTGCACAACTACAGCAATAGAGTTGCTGATATGCCACATACTGTACAGCACGTGCCAACAAACAGTTCAAGGGTTACTGGAAGCAAGAATAAAAAAAAAACAAAAACAACAACAAAAAAATCTGAACATAAAATTAAACCAAGGTTCAGACTCGTAAACAGCCCTCAGCCTCTTTCAGCACAGCATGGCATGTCTGGAAAGCAAACATTCCCAATAAAACACACCCAGTTAATGTGGAAAATCCCCACAGATGCTGGCGGGAGAGATTTAAATTAACATGACCGCTTTGCAGATTCAAGTCCATCCTGAATGGAAAAGAATGATTTCTGCAGACTTGGAGGAATTTACTGAAATATTTATGCAACGACACCAAAAAAACAAACAAACAAAAAAGATTGTCTGGCTGTTCCAATAAATAATAAATCATAGCCATTTACTAAGTGTCGTTTTACTGACAAATATGAACAACAATTTCTAAAAACAATTTTGTTCCAGACACTATCGCCTTATCGTCTATCATTTTCCAACAAATGCCACCTTCTCTGTTATAACATGTTACAAGCTCTTAACTAATAATGTAAAACAAGCCAATCCTAGTGCACAATGGCATGGCTTAATATATTAGTGCTTTTTAGCATAGTTCAACTAATGCCGTTTCATAAATATTCATAAATTATTAGTGTCATTGTTAGTCTGAAACACATTTCTCTATCATTTTAAATAAATCCATTCATTAATGCATATTCTATACCACTTATCCTATGTTGCAGAGGGCCCAGAAGACAATCCATCGCAGGACACACACACGAGCACACACACACACACACACACACACACACACACTCGGGAAACGCCAATCGACTTAACCCACCAAGGACGGGCAGAAAATTCTTCATGCTCACACACCCAAGGCGGGACTCGAACCCTGGACCCATGGAGGTGGAAGGCCACAGGGCTAACTACAGTACAACGCTGCCTATTCATTTTTAATTATAAAAAAAAAAAAAGATTGCCATTCAAGAGAAAGATTATTACACAATGTGAGGAACTTATTATATTTCATATATTTACATTTTTTTCTTGAAGCAAAAATCTGCCTTTTATATACGTTCCTCTTCATTCAGTTGACTTTTCCATTGGGCTCCTGTGGTGTAACTGCTAATTTATCTGTAATAACATATGTGTCATTTTCAGGTGTCAGCCCTCCCGCCACAGTGGGAACACATAAAATCATCTTTACTGACAAAAGAACACCCATATTGTTTTTCACAATATTTCCGAATGTTATCAATGTCTAGAAAAGTTTGAGTTAACTGCTCAGGAAGAGCAGGTCTGTCATAAAACCCGTCTGGTCCGACTTCTTCCTTTCATGTAATGTAGCTTTGTGGCACTGAGACGAATTGTCTTTGCTGTACACACGCTCCTTTCTAAACACCTCAAGTGCTGCTGCAAACCCGGCTTGACAGATCTATTGTTTTTTTCCCCAGCAGGAGAGCATTAAATCCCTGCACACAATGACACGCTGCGGCTCTTTCCTGTGAAACTCCATTCTTTAGTTTCCTGCAGACATATCTTCACTCTTGACTGCCTTTTTTAGAAATCCCCTCTATTCTCCATTCTTATAGCGCTCCTCCAGACTTTCCTAAAATAGCACTCAAAATGTTTATAGCAGGATGGCACAGAAAGGCATGTTTGTTGGTTGCCAGGTTGTACTATGTACACACACATGTTGTCCAGTATGAAGTAAAGATAACAACTACGGAGATTGCTGAAAGGAAATTGGATTAAGAACTATCCAATGCATTATTAAAACCTGGAGGATAGTGGCAAATCTTTGAGAAAGAAATGTGGTCGAATGGATACGGTGATCAGAAATCATTTAAACATTTGGTGACATAATTAAATAATACAATAATAACAACAGTAGAGCTCACTGCTATTTTTTTTTAGTGAAAGTAAGAGCATTTCCACATACACAATGTAAAGAGTACTCGAGAGACTGGGACTAAACAGCTGCGTAGCCTTAAGAAAACCACTTCTCTGTGAGGCTAATTGGAAAAAAAGCCTTCAACTAGATAAGGAGCATAAAGAATGGACTGTGGAGAATTATAAAAAGGGTCATGTGGTCTGATGAGTCCAGATTTACCCTGTTACGGAGTGCAAGAAGAGAGGCAGATGAAGCGATGCATCCATCGTACCTATAGGGAATAGTTTACAAGTCTGCGGTTATAATAAGCAGTGTTTTGATCTGGGATGGCTTCTGTTGGTCAGGTCTAGGTTAAGCAATGTTATGTGACCAGAAAATTATGTTAGCAGATGACCTGTATAAACTGAATGACCAGTTTCTTTTTCCATGAATTGATTTTTTCCTTCCCCTGACGTCACGGGCATATTCTAAGATGACAGACCTTAACCCCATTGAGAATCTTTAGTATGTGCTGGAGGAGACTTTACGCAGCGGTCCGCATTATCAATACAAGACCTTAGAGGGAAATGAACCTGACTCTTGATGGAAATAAATGGTGTGGCAAATCGAAATGATGCCTAAGTAAAAGCAGGCCGTAATCAAAAGGAGGTTCAACGAAATATCAGTACATGTGTGTATGAGTATTTTCTGGCCGGGCAGTGTATTAATGTTTGATATACACATGAAAATACCTAAGAAACAGAAAGTTGCTTAAAGATTGCCAATGACGCCTCCGAGTGGCGCAGTGGAAAAAGCGCGCCCCCTATCATCCGGAGATCGCTAGTTCGAATCCTGGGTGGTGCTGTAACCTCTCGCAGCCGGAGGTCTAGAGAGAGCTGATTGGCCGAGCTCTCTCAGAGGGGAGGGATGAGAGGTACACAGTGCTCCCACATTAATCACGGTTCTACAGCTAGTCAGAGCCTCTGTGAGCTCGCGCAACGGAGGGAGTAGATAGCGCTGTCCTCCGAGTGTGTTACGACGCCCCCAACGGTGCGCGAGCGAGCAGTTCGAAAAGATGCAGTCGGCTGGCGTCACGTGGTTCGGAGGAAACACGTGATAGTCTTCGGCCCTCCTGGCTGAGTGGTAGTAGTGGGAGCCCCCTAGTGACGGGGAGGGGGGACTAAATAGCGACTAAATTAGGGAGAAAATCGGGGGGGTGGGGAGATTGCCAATGACTTGGCTGTACGGACATCTAGAGGAAGTTAATTCCACCACCTAGAAGCCAGGACAGGAAACAATCTAGATGAACATCTTCGAGTTGTGCAGTGCTGTAAAATTGGAGCGAAAGGTTGTGCAGTGTAGGGTTATGTTTGAGCGCTACAGAGACTACTGACTCCTTCCAATATCTATTAATCTACTAATATCTTCCAAAGAAGAAAACACTCATTCAGAAAGTATTCAACAAGTGACACCCTGATCTATACTGTAATCGAACATAATCCAGTTAAACAAGTTTGCTAGCCCCAAGAGATAGTTACTGTAGATACACGCCTACTTTAACAAGGTAACTTACAGATGTTTTTCCAAGCCTCCAAACAACAGTACCTTGACATAAACTATCACGACATTTCATTCTGAAACACACACTATTTCTCCAGATTTGCTTTTCCCCTTCCAGAGAAGCAGCCCACTTGAACCAAATAACCTTCCTACAAAGGGCAATGAAGTCTTTTCCAAAAATTCAAGTAACCAATCAATGAACATACCACATCCAGATGTTCTTGAACTCAAGATGACTAAAAATAGCTTAATCTAAGAACAATAGTGTGTAAACTGAGGGTACCATCTCTTTACTCATTTTAATTAGTCACTGATTTCAATCCAGCTCAAGACTAAGGCTGCTGTCCCCTCAGGCACTGCATTTAACTCTAGTATGCGCAAAAGTCTCCATCATCATGTCTCGAAAGTTGCTCTGGGCAGAAACTTCAGTTAAACACAAACCAAGATGCGATTAACTTCTACGGATGAAAATACAAAAGACCACACAGTCCAGCAACTAGAGTCACCCGAGTCACCACTCTCTACTCTCACGTCTAGGAACAATGCCTCAACTTCTACAAGTTTGAATCAAAAGTAATAAAAAGTACACAAGGAATTGTGTTACTGACTGAAAGGTCACGAGTTCAAATCCTAGCATTGACAAGCTTCCACTGTGTAACACTCGAGTGAGACTTTTAACCTCAACTGCACTTACAACCAATAATTCCATGTCATGTTTCACCTCCCCCTCCAGCACTCCCAGCTAACAGGGAGTTGAAAGACACTGGTCACATGACTGCCTTGTTTCATGGAGAGGCTGTGCCATTACCAAAATGAGACTTGTCTCAATAAGCGAAGTACCAGACACGTGCACATCTTAAATCTTAAAAGAACTTGTAAATCTGCCTGAGAAAGAGCCTGCGGATTTCTAGCATTGGGGCATTTTAGCCGACTTTGGAGCTTTATTATATTACCAGCTAAAAAAGTGCTGTCATAGAACTCGCTGTTCTAATCGATCATATGCTCATGTAATTTGTTTATTCAATCAACCTCAGTACACACCGTTACTGTCTCACCTTTATTGTAAACAAAAGGTCATGGAGGAATATTCAACAGTAGATGTCAATCAAAGTAATACAGTACCATACAATCATGGCTGAGAGCTTGTGTGTAAGTAGAAGACAACGGATAACGCGCTTTGCTTTCTGGAGTATGTTCCATTGCCCTGTGATGCAGCATGAGAAGCAGAAAAAAAGGATTTATGCACAGAGTATTAAAATGTTACCCAAGGTTAAGTCTGTTAAGGTGTTAACATGTTAAATTCTGGTAATAGTGACCTTGCGAAAAATATTTCCAGTTCGAACGCTTGTGTAGTACAAAATGAGTACCTGGGATTGAAATCCAAAAACTTATGATTCTTATATAAAGGTTTTAATTTACATATGTTACATTATATACACTGGAGGTGATGTTGCCATTCCTCTATAAACCTACAGGTGGTGTGCTATTCACACATTCGCAGGCAGCATAGTGTCCTGCTATGCTGGAAGCGGTGTTATGATCTGGGGTTGCTTCAGTTGCTCAGGTCCAGCTTACCAACACTTTGGTAAAAAATGAAGTCAACTGACGACCTGAATGACCAGGTTATGGAGGTTTTTTTTTTTTTTTTTTCCCCCCGATTTTCTCCCTAATTTAGTCGTGTCCAATTCCTCCCCGTCACTAGGGGGCTCCCACATTAAGGCTACTACTACCACTCAGCCGGGAGGGCCGAAGACTATCACGTATTTCCTCCGAACCACGTGACGCCCGCCGACCGCATCTTTTCGAACTGCTCGCTCGCGCACCGTTGGGGGCGGCGTAACACACTTGGAGGACAGCGCTATCCGCTCCCTCTGCTGCGCGAGCTCACAGACGCCCCTGACTGGCTGTAGAGCCGTGATTAATGTCGGAGCACTATGTACCTCTCATCCCTCCCCTCTGAGAGAGCTCGGCCAATCAGCTCTCTCTAGACCTCCGACTGCGAGAGGTTACAGCACCACCCGGGATTCGAACTAGCGATCTCCAGATGATAGGGCGAGCTTTAACCACTGCGCCACTCGGAGGTTATGGAGGTTTTCTTCGCCAACGGCACGGCCATATTCCAGGACTGAGGATGGGCTAGTGGGGGTTGCACCTTTTTAAAAATTATTTCAGCCAGTGCAATTTAACCTACAAAATCTACAAAAGAAAGAAAAAAATAAATACAATCTCATGCTTGTCATGTGGTTAAACAACAGTCTTTTTGTCTGTGTTGTGCTTAATTTGAAATTTTACATCCAGGAAAGCAGGAGAACTGGCAACATAGTGTGTGTGAGTGCACGTGTTAAAAGAATCAAAAACACAGCAGATTATCAACATGCCTTCTACATGCACTCACGTTATGAGGTCATTCTCCTGCTGGCCTTCAGATCTACATGACATGAGCATTACTCAAGCCAACCTACAGCTTGTCAGGCATCATGAGACAATCCCTCATACCGCAGCTGGACATGGATCCGTTTACTTGCTCAGGGTGTATGTTTGCATATATATGTGTGTGTGTTCATATTAATTCTAGTGAACTAAACCCACCCTAAAGGCAGATCAGGGACCTGGCTGCAGTTCTGGATTTCAAATGTGGGTCATTGTTTTGATACAGCTGCAATGAAATAAGTGTTCCTGAACACGTCAAAGTACACCACGTGTTTAATATTTTTTTTTTTTAGAGACTGTGACTTTTTTTTTAGCTAGACATACAATAAATACTACCCTGCACATTATTTGTAATGGGACTGTCTAAACACGCACAGAAACCCATAAAGCACTGCAATGCAGTGGACAGAGCTGGAACGAGAGAGAGAGAGAGAGAGGGAGGAGGAAACTTGATCAGTGCTACAAAAAGGTGCATGTCAATCTTTAACTGAAGTTCTTTAACGTTAGTAGTCAGTTATTCCGATTCTGTTTTATGATCATATGCTTGAAGCTCCTGAAATGCAATAAAAATGACAATTAAGCAGAACAGTTTTTTTTTTATTCTCAGCCCTGCAGGAGGATACAGAACACAAGCGACCCTGCAAATACGTAAAAAAAGACACTCTGCTGAGGTGGTAGGTGTGATCAGGACGGACTTCAGATACAATTACTGTGAGCGGCGCTAAGGCATTTATGGCCATATTTCAGAATTTAACATATTTTAGACAGTTGAAGGAAATACTGGTGTGACAGAGGTGTTTCCATTTACATCAAAAATTCTTCCTGTTAGAGCTGGATCAGGTCAGAACGATGCATTTTTACTCCTATTGGGCCGTTATTTCTGTTATTAGAGTGACATTAGGATTCCTGCACACTCATCTATTGAAGAGTCCTTCCAAAAAAAAAAAGTCTTCTCAAGGGAACTTTATCAAGTCTCAAGTCAACTTTCATAAACATTAATCACAGCTGTAGAATAAACTAAGACCCTACAATTAGTGTGCGACTGATCGCTTAAACCCGAGTGTGTGTTTAACCCTGAGCCTGCACATCATTAGCACAGAGAACATGATCCTGTATACAAGTCTGACACAAAAAATCAGTCACTGCACTGGAGGCATTAAATGTCTCAAAAACCTGGCTGTATTGATCAGACGTAACAGCCAGTACAAACAGTCAAGGTTGCGCAAGGTTAAAGTGTGTGTGTGTGTGTGTTTGTGTGTGAGACAGAGAAACTTTCAGGACAAATTCAGGGCTGGTTAATAACCAACTCTTCTTTTTTAATGGTTCATAGTTTAAACCTTAGAACTAAAATACAGTGTCTTGATCTTTTTGACAGACTTACATCTGCTGTTCAACTCTTAATAGTTGAACCAACGCGAAAGCGAAGTCAATGTTACATTTTTAAAGCGACCCTAACAACAAATACTCGATCTACCGGAAAAGATGATCTTAATTATACAATGTTTATAATGGCTTAGGACTTTGCCTCCAGTTTCTCATTAACATGACTACACAGACAAACAAGACCATGTACACACACATACACACACAAACACACCAGTGACTTCATCAGATACACCTGTTCAACACAAACATCTAATCGGCCACTCACCTGGCAGTAACTCAATGCATTCATGTATGTAGATACGGTCAAGATGATCTGCTGAAGTTCAAACCAAGCATCAGAACCAGCATCCGAAACTGCTGATCTACTGAGATTTTCACAAGCAACCATCTCTAGCCAAAACTCCTCGTTGATGCAATGGCTAGTCTGGTTCAAGCTTGACAGACAGGCAACAATAACTCAAATATTATCTTGTTACAGTATAACTGAGGTATACCGAAGAACATCTCTGAACTAAGAACAAGCCAAACATTGAAGCAGATGGGCTACAGGAACAGAAGACTACACAAGGTGTGAAACTGAGAAACAATTCACATGGGCTAACCAAAATTAGCGGGGAGGAATTGGACACGACTAAATTAGGGAGAAAATCGGGGGGAAAAAAAAAAAAAAAAAGATTGCCAATGACTTGGCTGTACGGACATCTAGAGGAAGTTAATTCCACCACCTAGAAGCCAGGACAGGAAACAATCTAGATGAACATCTTCGAGTTGTGCAGTGCTGTAAAATTGGAGGGAAAGGTTGTGCAGTGTAGGGTTATGTTTGAGCGCTACAGAGACTACTGACTCCTTCCAATATCTATTAATCTACTAATATCTTCCAAAGAAGAAAACACTCATTCAGAAAGTATTCAACAAGTGACACCCTGATCTATACTGTAATCGAATATAATCCAGTTAAACAAGTTTGCTAGCCCCAAGAGATAGATACTGTAGATACACGCCTACTTTAACAAGGTAACTTACAGATGTTTTTCCAAGCCTCCAAACAACAGTACCTTGACATAAACTATTATAGGCGACATTTCATTCTGAAACACACACTATTTCTCCAGATTTGCTTTTCCCCCTTCCAGAGAAGCAGCCCACTTGAACCAAATAACCTTCCTACAAAGAACAGGGCAATGAAGTCTTTTCCAAAAATTCAAGTAACCTAGAAGACTACACCAGGTGCGAAACTGAGAAACAATTCACATGGGCTAACCAAAATTGCGCAACAGAAAACTGGAAAAAACGTCTTGATATCATCTGCAAACTTCAGATAAAAGGGTCAGACTTCGTGATAAACTACTTGAAAGCATGGATCCAGCCAACCTCGTGTCAACGATTCTGGCTGCTGCTGGTGGTGGTGGTGTAATAGTGTGGGGGATACTTTCTCGGCCCCTTAGTACCAACTGAGCATCGTTTAAATCCCACAGCCTACCTGAGTATTGTTTCTGACCGTATCCATCACTTAATTATCGCAAAATAACGCACCAATCGCAATCATCTCAAACTGGTTTCGTGAATATGACGACGGGTTCACTGTACTCAAATAAATGGCCTCCACAGTCACCAGATCTCAGTCCATCTAGAGCTCTAGAGCACCTCTGAGATGTGGTGAAACGGAGATTTACATCATGGATCATATTATCAACCAACATCTCTAAGGAATGTTTCCAGCAACGTGTTGAATTGGTGTTACAAAGAATTAGGGTAGTTCTGAAGGCAAAAAGGGTTCCAACCCAGTACTAGCAGTTGAGTGCATATTAAGGAGACATATCGTGCAAAATTCTGAGCTTGAGCTTTAAGATGCAAACTCTGATACTTGGTTTAATACGGGACCTTTAATTAAAGGTTGCTTGACACATAAGTTCAACCTTTTCTTTTAACTAATTGGTAGTTAAAAACCAGTAAAACCAGTAGGGAAAGGATAATTTAGCTCAATTCCTAGTTAATAACTACAGTAAATAACTATAATAACATTTAAATCCATAACCCTATACACCAAACACTATTCATGCATATACACTGTGCAACATTAAATCTAACATCAGACTCAGCCGTGACTTGTAGACACACATACATTCAGCTTTAAAGACCAACCTCTGGATCGACCAACACACTCGAACAGTGTGGTATAAACATTCTGCTAAAGCATGATTCACGTTTATACGCTAATAAATAAAGTCATAAATGTATGCGAGAAATACATGAGTCATACAGCTTTAATGCAGAGCCATGTCTAAATGTGCACCACACACTTACGACTTTATCTCATGTGTTTTTCTATACCACATAAAACAAGCAGGCCTTCATATCTGCCTTTCCTTTTCACTCAAAAAAAAAAAAAAACGACTTCTCCAGATGTGAGGCAGCCAGCCGACTCGCTCCTCCACCCTAGGTAAGGAGAGTCCTGAGACTGTGTAACCATGGATGAGGGAAAGCAGCTCAGGAAGGGCTGAATGACACGAGCACAGCCTTTTATTCACTGCTGTGGTTGTTTAATTTGCTGTAAAGAGATAATCAGATTTCCTCTATTAAAAGCCTGTTGTGGTTTAGCTTTACCCATCTTACTGCGCAGAATCGTCCAAGGAAAACCACTAGTTCTTTTAAAAGTAGTAACTGATTTCCAACACTCATCGTTTGAGGAGCACATTATAGCCCATTAGAAAGGGAAAGCAGGGTTTCCAGACTCCATTAAACATCCGTGTCTGGTATTGCCTTTGTTTAGTAAGACTGGAAAGAAAAATTAAGAGGAAAAAATACAAACACAAATACGCTGCTCATTTCAAGGGCAATACTTATTGTTGTATTATCTCATAAATAAAGCAATTTTTTTCAAAGCAAGCACACTAATCTATATACATAAAACAGAAATTCAGTTTGTTTAGTGAGTGGGTGGTGTCTGCCATTATCGGCTTTTCTCTCACACTGTCGGAAACACCAGAACACCGTCACAGGCGATTCTCTGCGAATTTAACAGTAGCCGGCGTCATCATCAGCTTTTAAGGCATAATGTTGTGTAACAGAAGAACAAGAACTAGACTTTCAGTACATTCAGCGCATACTGTACTACAGGCAGAAGCAATGGCAGCCAAAACATTGGAGGAGCATGAGGAGCGGCAACGAATTGACTGCACACTCCATTCATAGATAATGATAGCACGCAGCCATCAGGATCTGCACGCGGGCGAAGTCGCAAGTAAACCTCGTGCATGCAGGCGGAGCCGTGGTTATCTTCTAGTTCCATACTACAATGAGATAAAGGAATAACATGACAGGCTGTGCTGTTATAGCAAATAAATCCACCCTAGAGTGAATTATTTTCCTATACCAACATGCTCCAATTTGTTATACCAAAGCGATATGCCAATTTAGCTCCCGTTATCCCTTATGTTTCAGAGATTTTTAACTCATTTTATACCGTAATTAAATATACAACTAAATTAACAATTATATATTTCATTACTGCATCTAATTAGTTAGTTTGTTATTAATCTTAGATTGTGTTTTGGCATCCGGCATACATAGCTCTAACTACAGAAACAACTGAGATTGATAAATAGTCAATATTAAACAGCTCAACTAACTTTTCAATGTAAACAAAACTTTAAAACTGTATCTCTGAGGTCCTTTTGGTGTTACAGTCAGGGGGCGTGGCCTTAAGCACAGCAGGTGTGGCATTACGCACAGGAGGCGTGGTCATGTCTGGGTCATTCTTTAAACAGCGAGTCCAATGAATCGAATCATACCTAGGTTGCCAAATTTTCCCTGTGTCCTGTTTTCTTTACATTTTATTCTTCCTAACTATATACAGATACTGTAAGGTATTGAGAAGCTTTGTGTACATTTTGTACCATTTGTATGATTTTAATCGCTGTTTATTAATATTCAGTCTTAGTCTTGAAGTGTCGCTTAAAGAGAACACGAGGAAACTCGTGAAATCTGGCAACCCAGAACAGAGCGCCAATCTGGACTGACCCTGTCATTGATCCTAATGTGATTTATCCTCATTGATTACTGCACGACTGGTTTTTGTGCAGGAGACTGGGGAAGGGAATGATGTCCAAACTGTTATCAATGTGAAAAAAATGCAATTGGAGTGTGTGTGAGTGGCAATAAAGCGGGGGAGGGAAGGGGAGAGGAGGGGGGAACACCCGAACATCCAAGCATACAAACATTCACATCAGTGTCAGTAGTGGGTGAAATTTCCTAAAGAAAATAATAATAAAAAACATCCGGATATGTTTTGTAACCGTTATAATAATCTGTTTATCTTTTTCACATGGTATTTTTTTACACAGATGCATCTCTCAATGTCCTGAAGCTAAGCATCATTGCAGCATTCTCTAAACTCCTCAAGCTCCATGCGAGATTCCCATTTTTCATAGAAAGAATAAATGATAATTACATGCTTAGGTAGCTACATGCATTTGTATATTTATATGATATAAATCGACACATAATGATAATATTCACTACAAAATATATAAAAGGATGTTCCCAGATTTACAGTATGAATTAAGGGGAAAAGAAGGAATATAAACACAGGGCTTTAACCAAAATGTTTAAGTTATCAGCATATACTGTATATCTAATAAACGATGTAAGCATTTTATTAAAACATTCAAACGGTATATATTGTAGTATGCGTTCTATAGTACTGTATATGGTTAGCCAAAGAGCTAACAAGGACGCTAAATGACAGTCAGAATTTTAAATAAATTTATTTATAACAAATAATAATAATGAAGAAGAAAAAAATGAAACAGAAAATATGTGCAGGTAAACATGAAAAAAAACTGAAACGCTGCGACTTTAAGGGGATTAAAGAGGGGTTTGTCTGATAACCGGGGTACTTTGTATTTAAAAGTAGCTGACAGAAGGTTAGCAAACCGAGCTAGCTTTGTTGTTGGGATGAACGTTAGCACACATGCAGAGGGAATCCCGTGCAGCTCTCTCGGCTCTCTCTCTCTCTCACACACACACACACACACACTAACGCAGCTCACTGACATGGTGCAAACTTTTTTACTTTTTTTGTTGGAAAATGAAAAACGTGATTGCATCTACCTTTCAGGTCGCTATCTTCTCGCAAAGCTTCCGTTAGTGCTTTCCAGATATTGCATCCTAGAAGACAGAGCACAATCACGACGGATCTGCTGACCTCCACACAGCGCATTATTAAAACTTGGAGAAACGAGAAATCTGCTGAGAAAGATTGCGGTTTCTACTGCAGCAAACATCCGTTCGTGGTGTTGCTCCTTTCCATAATGTAGAATGTTTGGATCCTCGGGTTAGATGTTGCAAATCATCCTGAAAAAATCAGCCAACATCCTCTCTGTTGATGCCGCCCGAGAACTCCTGATACAAAAAAAAAAAAAGCCCAAAGATTGGAGGGAGTGTAAGAGCGCCACCAGATTTTAACCCTTTCCTTTCCTCCTCTCTTTCAGTTCCTGTACAGTACTACATCAAAGAAGGATAGCACTGGATTCTGCATTGGAAATAAAAACATAAGAAAATACGTCCCTCATTTTTACAGTTCATCTACAAGATATAACTAAACACAACATTCCAATATAGCTGCACGACCATTTAGTATCCTAGACTTGCAAGAAAACACACACACACACACACTTTTATAATTAAGCAACACTCGTTTTATAATTAAGCAATAGTCAAGCAACAAATCTGGGGAACATACTGTTGGACCCTCGGAACCCCACCCCTTAATATCACTAAGCACAACACTAATATTTTAATACAGTATGAACATTTTAATATGTTTCACAGTGCATTTTTCCTTTAATAGGCAAGCGAACTTAGTGCCCATATACACAGGCAGACCGGCAAAAAACTAAATGGACACCAAATTGTTTTGCATCCATGTGCCTCAGATTTCATCGCAGCCATGCTCATATCCAGTGCAGTAGTATAAAAGCAATATCACACTTCTTTTTGTGTTCCACAAACACCAATTATTATCAATAAATTATGAGTTGGTTCTTTGTTTAATAACACATATCCTTCTGTGGTGGTTCGCTGGCCTAGTAGTTAGCACTGTTGCCTCGCCCCTCCTGGGTACTGGTTCGAATCCTGCCTCGGGTCTGTATGTTTAGTTTACATGTTCTCCGTGAGCTTGATGGGTTTGCCCCGGGCACTCCAGTTTTCTTCCACATTCCAAAAATATATTGATTGGAATTCGCAAATTGCCCGTAGAGAGAGTGTGTGTGTGCCTTGTGATGGGCATCCTGTCCAGGTTGTACTCTGCCTCATGCCCTAAGTCTCCTTGGATAGGCTCAATGCCTCTGTGGTCCTGTATACATGATAAGTGGTATAGAAGATGAACGAATGAATATCCTACCATAACTGGTGGAGCTGGTGACTTATAGTTACTGTAATTACTACTTTAAAACAATGGTAAAAGTAGTTTTTTATTTCTAACCTCTACTACTGTACTGTATGTAGCCAAAAGTTGAATAGAATAAATCATAGAGGAGTGGACGCTTCTGTAAATCTACGAATTTTCTCTTTATATTTCCTTAGAGGTGTGTTTTCTTGCGGAAAGTGCTTCCATGACTAGTTTTGCATGTGGAATTTGAAGGTACTCCTCTAGCTGCTCTCTCCTCAGTGTTGTGGACAGTACCGACCTACTTTCACCCATATTGTGACCGACTGTTAGTGTAATTATTAGTGTGAGGACCACCTGGGACGTAAAGTGATACACATAGTTAAAAGTCCCAGTGCTGTTACTATCTATTACCCCCACTCGTGGAATGCCTCATGTCTAATCATATTACTCGGTCGTAACTAGCTCTTGTATAAAGCCTGTATAAATCATGTCTATTAGCGAAACCTGTGAGATGAGATAACGTAAGCTGCTATGAAAAGCAGCTGGTTATAGCACCACCTTTATCTATTAACAGTTACAGTATACCGTTTAGGGTGATACCATTTAGCAGATATATTGTTATTCCTGATTTCCAACAGTAATGCATGTCTTTTCACATATTGGAAAAAAACATTGTCAATATTTATTATAGTTTTATTATATTTCTCGGAAACATGCCATTTGTCCCTGACTTGTCTGTGTTCATATGGCATGTTTCCGAGGCATGTGTCCTAAGAGCAGAATATCTTATATCCTATATATCCTATATATATATATATATATATATATATATATTTTTTTTTTTTTTAGATATTCTGCTCTTAGGACAATTGGAAAGTGCAATGCTGCCACCTTGTGTCCATGATTGTCCATGAGTCTTCATGTGTATTTACAGTACAGTAATGTCTGCTACTTAAACTTATATTTTTAACATAAATACGCATTCTTAGCTTCCCCTTAAAAACTAAAAAGAAAAAGAAATCTGTAACCATAAATTGGTTTCACCTACAACACCAAAAGCTTTTTATTTGCACAAATAATTAATAATGATAATAACATAATTCAGGACATGTTTCAATTCAAATTCCAGAGACTAAATTTTTTTTCAGATATAAAACATTTTCTCCATACTGTGCGCATAGTCCTTTATAAATTACAGCACCAGGTGCACTCTCAGACCACACACACACACACACACACACACACACACACACACACACACACACACACACACACACACACACACACACACAAAAATCAGCTCTTATTTTAAGCAAATAACACTTAGTGCATCAATTTTTGCTTGCGCTGCTGATACAAATGAACTGATTTAACATGCTCACACCTGCACAACAATGACTGGGAAAACAAAAAATACTGATAAGACGGTGCATTTTTAATATAACTGGAGGGCACATAATTTTTTACTTTCCCTTGTGTATATAAGACTTAAGGCACTTGCCTCACCTTCTAATTGACTTGTCCTGTATTTACCATCAAATCAATATATTGTGGTAATATCCTCAAGGCTGAATGTTTGCATGGAGTAATAAAGAATGGAACGACTCCTTCAGTAAAACTATGGTTGAAAGTAAAAAGGTGTGTTTCAGTATCAGCATCAGAGAACTCAACCTGTCCTCTGTCGTAGTCCAGCTGAACCCTGATTCTCCGCAGACTCTCTTTAGGATAAAGCTTAAAGGCTGCCGCTGTTGCAACTTGTGCGTGATATTCACCACGAGAAGCCTTGACACTCCAAGCTTCTCTATCCAAGTCAGTTTTTCCGGTTCTGGTAATTAGTGCAGTTGTCACACCAACCTCCCAATCAGGAACATCCGTGACCTCTGTATCCCAACTATGGATGCCTGAGGTAAATGCTTTGGAACCCACGACGCAGTACAACTGATCAAATCTTTCTGGGTTATTAGGGAGGTGTTGTGTTCCATGACAGCGCTGGACACTGGTCAGATCATCTGAAAGGGTGAGCTCAGGGTGGGATGTATTTGGGTCCAAAATCACCGAGGCTGCAGAGAGAAACATGAACAATGAAAATCTAAGAATGATTGCAAAACTGATTTTTTTTTTTTTTTTTTTTGGTTTGGAAACTCACTGTACTGAACAATCTCCAGCATATTTTGCCACACTCTGAAGGTCAGGTTCCCCAGGTGCTTTGCTTCATTAATCAGTGATTCTGGAATCATTTGTGGCTCTTGAAAGAAGCGCTGAGCTCTGCTATAGGTAGCAAAGCATTCAGGAGTCAGTAGTGTTATGTGTTCTTTAAAGAATGATTTCAAAAGGAAAGATGACTTACCCTTTTGCTAATGCTCTTAAGCTCTGTAAAAGAAGAAATCCAGACATACCAGTCAAAATATGGACAAAGTAATTTCTTAATAATAAGTAATTATTTTCTGCGATTGTAATATTATAATTCCATCCTATCCATCTATAGTAGGAATCTCATAGTCAAACTAGAGACCTTAGAGGCCAATGGTGACCGTTGTATTTATTCCCATCTTGTTCAACTGTTGTAGGACATCTGGTCAACAATCACATTCATAAACTACGGTCAATCTGGGAACGGCAATTAGCCTACGCTGCATGTCTTTGTACTCCTAACCTGAAGGAAAGCATGTATGTCACCAAGCATGTCGAGAACATGCAAACTCCATGCAAACTCCATGACCTGGAGACGCAATGCGACAGTGCTAACCACTAAGCCACCGTGTCACCAACATTATATATTTTTAATTATTATTATTCAAGTTTTAACTAGATAGAAACACTTGAAGATTTGAGCTCCTGATTTGTCTCACATGCTAAGCTCTAGGCACGTCATCTACCTGCATAAACGTAAGACTCTCGCTTCCCATTTCATCTTTTGCCATTTTGAGAATATAGTATAAATACAATATCCAAATATTTATCTCTTCAATATTCTGTTTCATCGTTACACTCTTCTCCTCTTCTTCCTGTCTCAGAGCGGCTAATCTGGAGGCTTCTTCATCTTGAAGAAACTGGTGAAGCTTTTCAAACTCCTTCTTTATCTGCAGTTCTGTTTTCTTGGTCTGATGCTAAAATAAAGAGATTTTACCTTATGTACTATACATGAATTTTTTTATAATGATAATAATAATAATAATATGCAGGTTTTGAGAAAGACTTCTCACCGTTATACATTTTCCAGTTTGTTCATAATTTGACTTGAGCTTCTTGAGGACCTGACACTTGTCCTGTAAGTGTTGGAGTGATGATTTAAGATCCGTCTGGAATAAATAGGCAGTTTAAACTTAGTTCATCCAGGAAAAGTTTTGAAAACTTCTTAATCGATTTCCTGAACGTTTTGAAAATCATTCAAGCCTATATTTGCAAATTTCTACAACCAACAAATTAAGATATAGAAGCAACATTTCATAGCGCTAATATTCAGTGAATCAAAATTCAGAATTGGCGGCTTAAGTTTAAAAAGGTGCTTGAGTATTTATTTAGGGAACATCATGTGTATTTTTTTGCCTTATACATATTCTGAAATTATACTGCATTAGGTCATGCTGTGCATAATTCTTTGTACTTGTATGTTTGAGTTGATCAATAATGACAATTTAAGGAAATGAGTTTAAGCAATGGATGCCAGGGATCAGAGAAATACATTTATTTATTTATTTATTTATTTATATTTATTTGTTTATTTACTTGCTTACTTACTATTTAGTAACAGGGATCACACCTAACATTGTCAAAGTTAGAGGTATTATAGTTATAGTTCTTACATTTACTGCAAGGACAAGGACAAAATCCAGATTAGCACACTTTCAGTAATAAATCACTACGTAGAATGCACTCATTAAATAAAATACACCCTTTTTCATCTTAATAAATGACATTTCTGCAATCACTTTCACTTGTCTCACCTTATGGTCATGGGCTGCAATGCCTATACTGCACCATTTATGACTTTCATGTGTTTTTGAGGTGCGACACACTGCACACAGCAGCTGTTCATCTTCCAGGCAGAAGAGGTCGAATTTCTCATTGTGTACGCCGCAGAGTGATGTAGAACACGCTGAAGCTTTCGCATGACTTTTTCTCTCTTCATGATTACACGGAGGAGCCGCATCAGTTTGCTCTCTACAAACCGGACATTCCAGAGACCCCGTGCCCTTCCAGTGCTGCTCGAAACAGACTCTACAGATATTATGTCTACAAGACAGGAGAACTGGATCCTTCGATATGTTGTGGCACACGATACAGGATGATTCTTTAGCAGAAAAAGGAAGCTGATGATCCATTTGTGTATTTGACTGAAAACACAAAACCCACACAACTCTTCGTATGATACGGTGTGGAAATCAAGGCTGCGCCGTGTGCTCCTGGAGGCTGACCTGTTTTGGTCGTAAAATGAGCAGCCCCCATCTGCTAATGCGATCCTTAATATGTTCAGAGTTTATTTTCAGGTCAGGTCAGGGTGTGTCAACCTGAGGGTATCATTTGCAAATCATCACGCAGCACACACTTGGTCCATATGAAGTAAAGTATGTTTAATGTAAATCAGATCACAAGTGACAGTCATGTGTATAATTATTTGATTTAACACGTCATATACTGCCTGCACTATTATGTTTATGTTATATTTTTAACTGTTTTATTTCGATTATAAATCCATTTTAAATATAGTTTTACAATTTTATTGCAGACTGTTTTATTTTTATTTTAAAAGTATTTTTTTTATTATTGCTATTCTTTTTTTTTATTTATTGCTATCTATATTAATCGATAGTTTAGCATAAGACTTTATGATACTTGAAATAAAAACACCATAACAGTAAGCGCATAATACAATGAATCAAATAGTTTCAAAAAAGTAGAAATTAACCTAAAGAGTGAGTAATGGACTTTTTGGCACGGGCACACACTGAAATTAAGTTCTCCTCCTATTGAAATTTATTGAAGTCAGAAACAGAATACCACTTGGACATTACATGAGCTCAGCTGGGACTTATTGCCACATCCCCTCTACAGGCCTTACCTCACTCCAAGCCATTTCCACATGTTTGAAAAAGCTATTAAAGCTCCTGGGAGGCCAGCATTTCAGATGTGAAGCAGGGAATCTGATCATGGCTGCGGCATACTGAGAATTTTAACTACCTTGATGGTCTGCATGCACTAGTGAAACACTGGGATAAGTGCATTAGTGCAGCAGGGGATTATATAGAGAAATACAATTAAATGCATACAAACATACAGAGCGAGAGAGAGAGAGAGAGAGAGAGAGAGAGAGAGAGAGAGATGCACGCATCCTCTTAAGTGTTTATTAATACAAGACTGTTTGCTTGTTGTTCTTGTTATTGCTGAGAATTTGTATGATTTTTGGGTCACAGGTTGATGGGGTCAATGATGCATCAATCACAACTCTGTTATGCACCTTCTGTCTGAATGGAGGCAGACAATAAAAAGTATGAATTATTAATTAATAATTTTTTTTTATCAGTTACCCAATGAGTGTATGTGTGTGTGTGTCTGCGCCCTGCGATGGATTGGCACCCTGTCCAGGGTGTACCCTGCCATGTGCCCTAAGTCTCCTGGGATAGGCTCCAGGCCCCCCGTGACCCTGAATACAGGATTAAGCGGTATAGATGATGAGTGAGTGAGTGAGTTACCCAATGTGAACAACCTGACCGTCTAATTAAAAATAGAATCCAAGGTGTGTTGATTTCTTAAAATGCATTGCCTAGGAATGTGTCCACCTGTGTGTCCACTTGATACACTTAATAAAAAAGCAGAAAACTAGGGGAAAACCATGGTGAAATCTGAATCGTTGTTAGTGCAACCTACAGAAGAGTATTAATAGACATTTTCCAGCATCACAATAAGCTGGAGAGGCATGATCTTCAGAGGAGACAGGCTGCACATGCTGTGGAAGAATGGAAAGACCTTCTCTTTGAAGTGGTGCGAGAACATGTGGATAACAGCGTTGTTGGCAGGATCTAAAAACCACACTTCTCCCAAATCCACGTCCAGACGAATTCTGACCACCTGGGGTTTGGCATTGAAAGCCAGTGGAGTGTACCCTTCCATTGGAGACCGGGCACAAAGCTGTTGGTCATCATACCCAATTCCCCAAGCGCCAGTGGGTTCTTTTTTCTGCACGGACTCTGTGGTCACACCAAGCATCCAGAAGGTGCTGTTTCCCACCTCAACATCCCAACAGTGCATCCCTGAAAAGAAACCTTCAGAGCCCAGAACACACAAACTCTTAAACCGTTCAGGAGTGTCCAAAACCGGTGGTCTTGGCATGTCGGCCTCATCTTCAGCCTCATCACAGTCCCTGACACTGGTCAGATCCGGGGACAGCACGAGCTGTGAGTGAGCTGTGTTTGGGTCTAAGACAACAGGACCTGAGGAGATAAATCACAATTATTGAGACCTAAAAGGTAGTTTACAGAAACCTTCTAAAAGATGGAAGTGTTCTTATTAACTCACTCACTGTATCTGATGAAGCTTTGCATTTTGCTCCAGACTTGGAACTGCAGATTGCCCAGGTACTTTACAAAACTGATCACTTCTCTTGAAGGAGTTGGATCTTGATTTTTGTATTGGGCTCTGTGCAAGTAAAAATATAGATACACTATATTTAACTAAGATAAATTGCATTTGAATTTATTATGTTTGGAATTGCTTTGAAAGAGGTACAAGTAAGAGAAAATAAGATAGAAAGAAAAAAAATACAACTTACTTTGACATATTTGCATCAAAGTTCTGCAAAGAAAAAAGCAAAAACAACAACAACAACAACAACAACCACACACACACGCACACACACACACACACGCACACGCACACAGATTAGAATTCTAAGCAAGACTATTTTGGTTAACCCCACACCCACTAATTTTCAAAAGTATTCCAGTATACCAAAAACAAAGCTTTTCAATATTTTCCCAAATATTTTCCCCAATCGCTTCCATCTTTGTTAAGAGTCTGACCAATCCTAATTTTCATGTAAAAGCTAACTCACTCACTTATCTTCTATACTGCTTTTTCATGTATTCAGGGTCAAGGGGGGCCTAGAGCCAATCCCAGGAAACTTCGCAGGGCACACACTACGTTCCCACTGACACACAATGGGCAATTTTGGAAAGTCAATTAGTCTAATTTGCATGTTTTGAACTGTGGGAGGAAACCGGTGGACCCGGAGGAAACCCACCAAGCACAGGGAGAACATGCAAACTCCATGCACACAGAGATGGGAATCGAACTCGAACCCTGGAGCTGCAAGGCGGCAGTGCTCACCACTACACCACCGTGCCGCCGTAGTCTTACCAATCATGTCTAATTCTGCAACTCACACAGCTACTTTTTTTTTTTGTCTCTGCCTACACGCACAAACTTTGTGTTAAAAGAAGGACAAAGATGGTGCGAAAAAGACAAAGAAAGAAACAACAAAATATATAAAGAAAGATAAAAACACACTGCGCCCTGACCTTCACAAATTTGATGTCTTCTGATTGTAATTCCACGTTTATGTCTCTGATAAGATTTGAGAGAGCATTTATTTCTTCTTGAATTTTTTCTATTTTGTCTTTTATTCTCGCTGTTTTCTGCTGCACTTCCATCTCCAGTTCAGTCACCATGTGTGCTTCTTCAGTCTCCAAAAACAGCTTAAGTTTCTTAAACTCCTCGTTAATCTGGTCCTCTGTGTACTTTGCCTGTTGCTGATATGAGAAACACAATTCTCAGGCAGTCAGACATGCATACATTATTATACTGTATGTTTGACAGTTTGTTGGCTATAGACCTAATAATACTGTAAATGGACAAAAAAAAACAACAACATATAAAAAATACAAAGATATCAACAGATATCACTTTAGTTATACTGTAATTTGGTTACATTCTTACCAGCCCCAAGATTCTGTGTGACATACAAACACAGAACTGACTTACAGTATTTAGAAACTTTAGTGGTCAAACTTTTTTTAGTGGTCAAACTTTAGTGGTACACTAAACAGTATTTAGAGGTCTTCTGTCTTTCCAATGTTATTCCTGCTACTGTATCTGGTTTTATTCATTTTAACCAGGGTATTATCAGGATTACTAGCTAAGCTGTGAAACCTTAATGCTGTTGCTCAGCAAATATTGTAATGGTCCTAGCATACAACAAAGGATAAACCAATTACTGTATATTCAAATGATATAATTATATAACACGTCATATTTCAGGCTTAAGTATGCTACGTAGCTAGTCTTACCTGTAGGTAAAATATATTATGATGACAATTACCCTGGGCTTGCAGGAGGTTGTTCATTTTCATTTTCAATATATTCAGCGCACCCGTAAGAATAGTCTGTAATCAACAATGCACAACTTACGGTATAATATGTGAGTAAATTTATTTCAGAAACACATTCATTTTTTTCTAGGTTAAAAGCAAAACAAAACATTATTATCACGATTATTACACTATAAATGTCAAGTGTTTGTATCTTTGCTTTTAGACTTTTTAATTTAATTATTAATTATTGCATAGGTTGGTTAATTGAATTAACCAACTAATAAAACATTATGGACAATAAACAAAAAAAACATTTCAAGTCCCCCTTTAATGCTATGTATGTATAGAACAGTATAGGAAAAACTTAAATCTTGACCTTTTTTGTCAAATGCTCTGTATTTTTAGCCCTTCATACAAAAAAATGCATTAACTTTGGGGGCCTTAACATGCTCAAAAACTTGGCAGACAGGTTGGAATCTGCTGCCATCAGGATGCCTGAGAGTCTCGGGGCCCCCCAGGGGCCCCCACAGGAGATTTAGCTGGATAGTTAAATTGCAAAACTGCAGAGTGATTTTTGATATCAAATGGGTCAGTTGTGATAATGTCCTAAACGTACGCCGAAAATGATTAATAACTTTCTGTGTGGCATTATATTGAGTCACATTATATTCAGTGACACGTTCAGTGACATCATGTTCAGTCACATCACAATGAGACATCATCATAGTGTGATGCTTATTTTCCAGCATCTGCGGCCTATTGAACACAAGTACACATCACAAATGTTAACACACACACACACGCACACACACGCACGCACGCGCACGCACACGCACGCACGCGCACACACGCGCACACACGCGCACACACGCACAAACAAATGCACTCAACAAATATTTACAGCCCAAACTGACATTAGCCCTGTACAGTATAGTGTGTGATGTGTGCAGTTTGTGCAGTGCAACCGGGTGATGATGACTTTTTCGAGGTCTTAACACAACTCAAATAACACACAGGTTGTGCGGTGCGCCCAGGGTGGCGATGGCACAGGGTGCTTGGACACGTCATCATTGCTTGCATAGAATTTTTTTTGCCATTTTGTGCAAGATTTGTTAGCAAAGACAATAGCAAAAGAAAAGGTTTCAGTTAATGAAACTTTTAAAACTCCAGCTGGTGTCAAAAGGAGTCATAAATTAAGGTTAAATGTGATGTAATGTTTATTTTTTTTCATTGTATTTATTGTATTTTATTTATTTACATGTCTCTTCTAAATGTTTTGATTGCTTTTATATTTGAAAAATATGATTATAGTGTGGCAGCATGGTGGTGTAGTGGTTAGCACGGTCACCTTGCACCTCCAGGGTCTGGGTTCGATTCCCATCTCTGTGTGCATGGAGTTTGCATGTTCTGCCCGTGCTTGGTGGGTTTCCTCCCACAGTCCAAAGACATGTAGGTTATATTAACTGACATTTCCAAATTGGCCGTAGTTTGTGTGTGTGTGTGCCCTATGATGGATTGGCACCCTGTCCAGGGTGTACCCCGCCTTGTGCCCAAAGTCTCCGGGGATAGGCTTCAGGCCGCCCGTGACCCTGAATACAGGATTAAGCTGTATAGATTATGAGTGAGTGATTATACTGTTGGAAATTATTAATAATGGTAATGTTTTTGGGTGGTTGGAACGGATGATCTGTATTTACATTATTTCCCAGTGGGAAATGCATTTTACAATACAAATTTTCGCTTTAAGAACTTGCTGGTATGGATTAAATTCATATTCATATATTTTACAAATTAATAAAAATATTATGTTAAAGGTCATTATATATGATTTTTTTTGTTGTTTGTGCTGGTTACCACCGCAGGTACTGTACAGTATATTTCAGACCTGAGAACAGCATGAAACAATGAGGTTAATCAAATTTGTACCTTTTGCTCCGAAGCTGCTTCATCAACAGGGATGAAAGAATGCTGCAGGTGGTCCCTGGAGTCTTTGCACACCAGACACACTGCGTGTCCTTCATTCACACAGAAGAGTTTCAGCTTCTCTCCATGAATGTCGCAGAGCGTCTCTGGATCTCCTTGAATCTTCAGACACAGTCTTTTTAAAGCCAGGTTGATCGGAGGGTCTGTTATGGAACTTTTCCTGCAGAGCGGACACTCCTGGACGAACTTGGCTTCCCAGTACTGGTGCACGCAGCTGCTGCACGCGCTGTGACCGCACGAGAGGAGCACGGGTTCCTTGAAGACATTCCAGCACACAGGGCACATGAAGTCCTCATCAGAGAAGGGCCGTTTAGACGCCATAGTGAGGACTTCTTCACCTACACAATTACTGACCAGTTATAAACAGTTGCAGTGCTTTAGAAATCTTCATCAAAATAGCTCTTATTTAAGACTCTTGGTACTTCTGGGTTTTTGGAATGTTACTTCTGCTGCTACAGACGTAGGAATTGGACGAGGAAGAACTGTGATACGATCAGAGTATGACATCACAGTATGTCAAATCTCACAGTCACTAGTGGGGCAAAAAAGGGTCAACATGCAAGTACCTTCTGTGGCAGAGAATCGCCAACTCACAGTCTCTACCCCTAGGTAACTATGAGGTAACAGTATTGCGTGTAGGTCAATTAACATGTGAAAGTGCAAGAGCATCGGCTGCTGGTCATCTCAGGGACAGTGATGGTATATTCGAATATACCGCTGTTTAATTACATAAAGGACTGATTATCACTTGGATCTGTGTTATTTAATATTTAATTATATTATTTATTATTTAAAGTGTAGTGGACAATATCTTATGCTATAGTTGTTCTTTAAGTGTAGTTTCCATGTATCCCCAAAAAATTTAACACGATAGCATGAATAAAATTTTTGCTTAAACATTTTTTGAACTAGCCTGTGTTAAGCTTATTTAAACTATTTTGTTGTTGTATTTGTTCACAATTGTTTTATCGGAAGTAGTAATGCACTGCTTTCTTTGTGGTTTTTCATTTAAGGTTAACAACCACTCTAGTTGAATGCATGTCACATGCACATGCACAGAATTCCATAATTGCATGTTATTTCACTTTAACACTGCAACGCTAAAATGTACAGAACACGTGCCATGCGGGGTAAGGTGTCTGGTTAGTGATAGGGGCATCGTGTGCTTGCTCGTGCAGAACAAACGCCATTATTTTCTGAATCTCACTCCAAGCATTTTCATCTCAGATTTTGAACTTGAACTGAGATATAAGGTATGGACATACTTAAGTTATGTTACCTTTGAGATGCTTTAATCATGTTTAATATTCGCTGGAAAGTCAACATTTCTTAAGTCAGTAAAAACAAATGGCATAAAAAGTGCATAAAACATGTACGATATGTCTTAAAGAAAGAAACATACATTTTTAGGAAAAGTACGATTTTATTTATTTATTTGAGAGAATATAGCCTGGTAAATTTTGAAACAAATTCACTAAAGTGTGGCAAACAGACAACACAGTGATGCAGAAACCCTGTAAATTGGGCTGCGACACAAACACACCGACACAGAAGTGTAAAACGATCACGACGGCCACTTGCATAGTTTGGAAAGGGGTTCCATAGATTTTCTTTTCATTTTGTGAAGCTGCTTTGAGACAATGACGATTGTTAAAAGTGCTATATAAATACAATTTTATTGAACTAAATTGAATTCTTGTAAAAGGAATATTAGCATGGTTACCCTTAAGGCTGATTTACAGTATGCTTCTCCCTCCACAATCGTCCTGCAATACCATTTCTTAATCAAAATAAATAAATAAATAAATTTGAATTTACATGCTAGGTAATAGTGGACAAGTCCTCAAACAGGCAGCCCATACAGTAATTCAACATTATAGCCAAGGTATATGTGCACAAGTTCAGTATGTGTATCAGTATACTAGTTTTAGGTAAAACCAACACAGTTCAAATAAAACTTTATACTGCTGATCAATTTTGCAGAAATAATCATATTGATTAAAAGAAAAAATGTTTTCTGCAGTACACTACACTTCACAATATTGCATAAATATTGCACAATATTTTCCCCCTGACACAGAGATAAATTACATATCTTATACGGCATAAATAACTTTTAGAGGAACTAAAAGTAGAGAACTATTAGAGGAAAGGATGTAGACAAAACATTTTAACAGCATCATGTCTACATGTGAATAATACTTAGCATGTCATGAGCTGTCATGCAGCTTCATCACTTTTACCTCTAGCCATGAAAAAAACAAAAATCAAGGCAAAACCGCAGTGACTTCATTTTCTCCACATCCTCCAAAGACCTTATCTTACCTACATTATACTTTTTCCTTCCATCATCACACAAGATTTCAAACTGTCCTCTGAAATAACAATCTTGTTCTTCAATTTGCTTTATCTGAATGAGAACATTACAATATGTACTATAGATGGAAATCTAAGTCCTTGTCATTTATCACGTCACTCAGCACCACAAGAGGCTGGAGAGGTATTATCTTCAGAGGACAGAGACTGCACGTGCTGTGGAAAAACGGAAAAACCTTCTCTGTGAACTGGTGTGAGAACATATGAATGACAGCCTTATTGGCAGGATCTATGAACCACACTTCCCCCAAATCCATGTCCAGACGAATTTTGACCACCTGAGGTTTAGCAGCCAAATTCAAAGGAGTATGTTCTCCTGAAGGGGATCGAGCACAAAGCTTTTGATCGTTGTACCCAATACTCCAAGCACCGCTGGGAAAAACATTGGGTTTTTTTCTCTGCACAGTCTCAGTGGTCACACCGAGCATCCAGGAGGTGCTGTTTCCCACCTCAACATCCCAACAGTGTAGCCCTGAAGAGAAACCTTCATATCCCAGAACACATAAACTCCTAAACTGTCCAGTAGTGTCCAAAATTGGGGGTCTGGTCTTTTCTGCCTTGTCTTCATGGTCTTCATCAGTGTCTCTCATGCTGGTCAGATCCGGGGACAGGATGAGTTGTGAGTGAGCTGTGTTTGGATTCAGGACAACAGGACCTGAGAGGGCATATCACAATTAGTGTATAGTGTATAAAAAAAGTGTATAAGACTCATCAATGTACTCAGAGACTGAAGAAATGAACTATACCTATTTCCATACATATAAATGTACAAACAAAATATAGACATTAAGTACAGATATTGACGGAATATTATTTAACAATGACATGTAAACTGAATTACTGTAATGACAGAATGATTACAGAATAATGACAGTAATGCTATACACAAAACAAGCTGAAATTCCACAAAAAGCTAACATAAAAGCTATAATACATGCTTTATAATGCTTATAAAAAGCATGTATTATAGAGAATCTCATGGTCGAAGAGTAGAGAGAGACCAAAGAATTTCCAAACATGAGGTGTACAATGGAACACTTAAAGGCTAACATCATCATCATCATCATCATCATCAAAAGGGGAGTGCATCACAATTATATTACCAGGAACAAGATGTTCCTCCAAAATATATGAAACTACAAGGCAAGATTTTATCAAAGAGGCTGTCAGGAGACCCCCAGCAACATTGTTAAAAGTAAGCCCTATGGTGGTTAAAAGTAAGCCCTATGGTCTCCTATGGGCAGGTGAGACCATGTTTGATGTGTAGGGCCAAAATTCGAAAATACATTTGGGAACAAAAACAAGACAGCTTATCACCCAAGAATGCAACACCATTTACCACCAGAATGATGATGGCAGCTTCATGCTATGGGGCTGTGGTGACAGAGGGAATCATGGATAGTTCCAAATTTTTATCACCAGAACCAATTATTTGAGGGTGGCACAAAATTAGCAGGCCACAATTAGTCAGCTGAAGTTAAAAAAGTAGCATCTTCCCTCAACTGGATAATAACCCAAATCTCTGGAATGATGCCAAGATGGCTATGTAATTGAGAATATACTGAACATGTATAGTATGCGCAGTATAATCATGAAAACTGAAGATGATTCCAATGATTTCAATTATTACAGTTTGTGGAATGCTATGTATTCAGTTAATGATTAAAATGCCAGCGCTTTGGGGCCAGGCCGCAGGATGGGCCCATCATGCAGAGACAGCAGCTTATTGGTTTATCTTTTATTTTTCTGATATCATAAGGTGGGCTTAAGGTGGTGCAAGGAAACATCTTGCTCTGCCAATATAAAACCATTTTGCACCTCCCCTCCCTTGACGGAAAAGCTATGCGAGAGAAAGCTTGAATGTTTGGAGGCGGATGCCACTAAATGTACAATGATTTCAACACGGACTTGCATGGAGGGAAGAGGGAGGCAGTCTTTGCTAGTGTGTTTGTTGAACAGCCGCATTTATATACAGTGCATCACAAAAAAATGTACAGGTATATCGTGTAAAGTTTTTTTGTATTGTAATTAAAAAAGTGATACTCATTTTCTAGAATCGTTACTGATATTCTTGGCAAATATTTCAAGTTTTTTTTTGTTAAATTTTTTTTTATAGCTTATACTGTAGCTGATGAAAATAAAATGGACAGTATCTTGAAATATTAGGATTTTTTAAAGAGCAAACAAAAAGAGATTTACCATATCTAAATTAAAAGAAAGGAAATGCCCTTCACCACGATATTAAAATTTTTTGTAATACGTTGTATATGGGTGGTGTGTCCTACTGATGAAATTCTGGATTAGAGTACTGGACTGCTTAAACAAAAAAAAAAATCAGGGCTCTTTTTTTTATTTTTATCCCAATCCAGCCCTGACCATGAACATGACTCACTCACTTACTCATCGTCCGTACTGCTTTATCCTATATTTAGGGTCGTGAGGGTCTGGAGCCTATCCCAGGAAAAGGGCCAGGGTGCCAATCCATCGCAGGGTGCACACATACACAGGTCACTGCAGTCTTTGGACTGTGGGAGGAAACCCACCAAGCACGGAGAGAACATGCAAACTGAACGTACACTAAGGAGGCAATTGAACCTGGCCGGGAATCAAACACGGATCTTGGAGGTGCAAAGCGACAGTGCTAACCACTACACCACCATGCCGCCCCCAGGAACATTAGCATTTTCAAATAATCTAAATTCTAAAGATTGCATAAAAATGATGTTCAGTCCTAATGGCTTTAATAATAATAATAATAATAATAATAATAATAATAATAATAATAATAATAATAAGACTCACTGTATTTAATGATGCTCTGCATTTTGTTCCAGAGTCTAAACTGCAGGTTTCCCACATACATTGCAACATCAATAACTTCGCTCGAAGCCAAATTAGGATCGAAATCCTTGCATTCTGCTCTAAAAAAAATAAAATAAATAAAATATATAAGATATTATTGGGGAAGTACAAGTATATATATATATATATATATACTTGTACAATTAAAAAATCTTTGTACAAGTGTGTATATATATATATATATTTTTTGTAGGTACAACCAAATATCAGAGTGTTAAATAGCCATAACAAAGGTAGAGGTTTTAAATTCTGACGTTCCTCAAGTCCTAATGATAATTCACTTGAAATTCAAGGCTACTTTTACATGAAGAATACAGAATACAGAATACATAAAAAAAAGAAAAGCAAAGCAAATCCAACTCACTTTGCCAAATTCCTGTCAAAGTTCTGTTTTGAAAAAAAAAGAAAGAAAGAAATATTTGGTATTAAGAACCAACTTATGATAAAATATGCAATGCAAAAATGTACAGGATAAAAGGTTTTGAACAACTGATTGAACATCAGAATGGATGACCTGAGGGATTGAAGAAGAAAGCCTAACCTTCAAGAACTTGATGTCTTCAGATTCAAATTCATTGTGTATCTTTTTAATAGTGTCCGACAGTGATTGTATCTCTTGATTCATCTTTTCTAATTTGCTTTCCAGACTCTTTGTTTTCTTCTGCTCCTCCTTCTTTAGCTGAGTAAGCATGGCTCGATTCTCCATATGTAGAAACTGCCGAAGTGTCTTAAACTCCTCCTTTATCTGATTCCTTATGTACTCCGCCTGTTGCTGATATGATGGACACAAGTGCCAGTAAATCAGATTCACACGCACATTTTACATCCAGTATATTCTCACTTATTACATGATAGCCCTAATTAATATAATTTTATAAGAACCCAATATAAGCAGAACAAATGGTTTTGTTGAAACATTGCCTCATGCAAAAACAAATGACATATAACATTAATGCAACCGACTTATAAAATGTAAAATCTTAAAAAACAAGTAAATAACTTTAATTATTGGCAGGATTTCTACCATAGCCACATTTACTGGTCGGATCACTTTCATGGACAATTTATATTTTATATAGATATAATTTAATTACATCTTATCAGATCCTATTATAACCTATTAAACTTTTAAGTAGGCTAGACAATCTCACCTTTATGTGGTCTACATTTTTATGACAATGAAACTGGGCATCTTGGAGGCTCTTTCTTTTTATTTTCAAGGTTTTCACTGCACTGGTAAGAATATCCTACAATCAGAAATATTATTTAATTATTCTTTATATATATATATTTGTATAATTAATTGTCAAAATTAATCATAAAAATGAAATTACAAAAACATGCTAGACAAAAAAAAAAAACCCTGAGAAAAAAAATATTGCAGTTATGTTGTAAAAGGTTTGACATTGAAAGTACTGATAATGATGAAAAGCAGAGCAGCCAGGAGGCATGGTCTGTGTCCTGTTTGTAATTAGATTTTTAATAATATTATGCTACTTAATACTTAGTAGTGACAACCCACTCTTGAACACCTCCAACACAAGTATATAATAAAAAAGACTAATAAACTACAATTACGTCTTCTCTAACAAAAGATGGTAGGAAATGGTGTTAATAATTTTTTTTTGTTGTTTAAATTCAGACCCTGTATACCACCCCATTGATGAAATGAAACAGGTGTGAGAGAAGTTAAGACTTTGAGGTTTAATTCAATGGGTTTAACCATTCTCTAATTATATTTGTTTTCATACATACTGTAACACCATTTTGGCCTATTCCTTCTTTACTCCATGACTAATCAGATAAACGTCCTGGAGGTGGTTCCAAGTGTCACGAATAGGGTGGTATTCTGGCTAGATGTAGTGGCCGTGGGCAAAGAGGGGCAGGCATAGACGCAGAGGGTGGCATGAAACAGTGTCCTCTTATTAACCAAAACAGAACATGAACTATAAACAAAACTTAAACAAAGGATGTTGGCTTTCTAATGGAGCATAGTACAAACAAAACTGAAACTGACTAAGATACAAGGCAGACAAGAAGACTAAAACTAAACATAAAGATCTAGCCTATTAGCTATTACGCACACTAGCTGCTAAGCTGGGTGATAGCTAATCAGACTAGTTGCTTACAGACTCGTAGCCAAAGGTCTTAGGGATGAACAGACTGGATACACAGCAGACTAGGTAGGGGACAGACTAAGAACTAGGCAGGTTAGTGGCTAAGCAAGTTAGTAACTAAACAGATGTTTAGACCCACAAACAAGCAGCAGCTGAAGGGAGCTGCAGTAAAGGCCTATTAAACATACTGAGGGAGGAAATTGAGAATTTGGTCATGGCCATGGGTTCCAGTATTAAAATCTGTCCTTATATTTGTAATTTTATAACTTTGTTCCATTATTTATGAGCCCCCTAAATGTTACTTGAATGGTTGGTTAAAGCCACCCTACCTTTGTTCCAAAATTTATTGGCCTGACTGTATATGGGAATACACAGCTCAAAAACAACACATTGATTAACAACTGATGGTAACTAGCTCCAATTAGTGGCTTAGTGGTTAGCACTGTTGCCTTGCACCTCCAGTGTCTGGGAGTAATTCCTGCCTCGGGGTCTGTGTGCATGGAGTTTGCATGTTCTCCCCATGCTTGGTGGGTTTCATCCAGGTACTCCGGTTTCCTTCCCACAGTCCAAAGAGATGCAGATTAAGCTAAGTGACTTCCAAAATTGCCTGTACTAAGTGTGCGCACATGTGGATGTTGACCGGAGGTCCTACCATGGTCGTTAAATAGAAATAAATACAATGGTAATCATCATTGGCCTTCACAGTCACTAATTCGACTACAAGGGTTTGTGGATGGACTCTGACCGCTTACAGACACAAAACCCGTTTTTACAACTCCTCTGTTACACGGACGAATTGCGAAATTACGCTTATGAATGTAGTGCGTTAGACCGCTGTCAAAAATACGTCATCAAGGCCACATGCACAGGCATTAATATCCGAGGGAAGAAGGATCGATTTGGCCACCGTTTTAAACCACCGGCGCCAAAATGGCATATCAGCAGCCGAGCACTCTCTCATCGTCTAATGTAAGTTTTCTTTTTTTTCACAGATTCGTACATGTTTAAGAGAAGTAAAATTACAGAGATGTTTTAAGTATAGCAGGTAAGATTTTAGGAGTTTAAAACGGTGGCAGGGCGCATGCGCCGTATCGATTCCTCCTCCTTCGGATAGTAATGCCTGTGCATGTGGACTTGATGACGTATTTTTGACAGTGGTTTAACACACTACATTCATAGGCGTAATTTCGCAATTCGTCCGTGTAACCGAGGAGTTGTAAAAACGAGTTTTGTGTCTGTAAACGGTCAGATTCATATATTTCAGAGTTGTACTGTAACAAACACACTAAATATCGTATCTGTAAGCTGTCGTGGCCGTAGATTTTGGATCCAACTCGGACAAAACGCAGAATTACACACAAACCTTTTTTTTTTTACGCACGATTATTTTTGACAGTGATTTTATTCCATAGATAGATAGAGGAATGGATGGACGTTTTGTGCATTTAATTAGATGTTTACAACAACCTGCAGAGAATAAACCAACAATATATAGGAATGTTCATTTTTTTCTAGATATACCCTGACATTCCACTAACAAGAAAAACTCAGACCCCATTTTTAGTGGTCAAAGGAGCATAAACTTCAAAAAGAGACTTTTTAGATTATAACGATTATTGCATATTGTATAACAACTATATAAGCAGTTTAATATGTATTTTTGGGCAAAATGGAAAAATGTCATGTCTTGAAATCCATCTCTACTTTAGCTCGTGTAAAGCCTACCTTCAATTCGGAAGCTGCTTCATCAACAGGGATGAAAGAGTGCTGTGGGTGTTTCATCGAATCGCTACACAACACACACACCGCATGGCCGTCATTCACACAGAACAACTTCAGCTTCTGTCCGTGGATGTCGCAGAGCGTCTCTGGATCGCCTCGGATCTTCAGAAAGGTTTCACACAGATTTTTTAAGGCCAGGTTGATCGTAGGGTCTGTTATGGATCGTTTCCTGCAGAGCGGACACTCCCTGCAGCCCTTGATGTCCCAGTACCGGTGAACGCATCTGATGCACGCGCTGTGACCGCACGAGAGGAGCACGGGCTCCTTAAAGACATCACAGCACACAGGGCACATAAAGTCCTCATCAGAGAAAATGCGTTTAGCCGCCATAGTGAGGGCTTCTTCACCTACGACTGCCGACTTGAGCTCTTGTCAGTTGTTATTTCAGTTTCACTTTTAATAACGTAACCACAGGGCGTATTGGGAAAGCACCAAAAAAAAAAACCTTTTACTTTTAGTTCCAGGTTACCATGGTTTGCAGCAAACAAAAGCAACCGCGTTGCAATTGGTTTGTCTTTGGATGTTTATTAGTGGTGCTCTGCGAAGCGAAGGACTACTATTATAATCTCACAGGCTCATTATTTTTCTTTTTCTTATTCTTCCGTATGAAAGTTTGGCGCGTAACTAGTCCCGCACCGTTTGTGGTAGACCCATGGATGAGGTATCAAATCGTGCGGCTTGTTCGGGAATGGGGTGCTATGACTTTTCGGTTAATTGACCGCCCCAAAAAGTCCCATAGAGTCATCAGCTATGACATCAGCTACATCTATGACTATGACATGGGAAGCTCTATGACGTCAAGGCAAAGCACCACTCACAGTTTCTTCAGAAAATGCGCCTCTCTAGTTATTATTATTATTATTATTAGTGGTGCTTTGCGAAGCGAAGGACTACTATTATAATCTCACAGGCTTATTTTTCTTTTTATTCTTCTTATTCTTCCATATGAAAGTTTGGCGCGTAACTAGTCCCGCACCGTTTGTCTCAAAACGTAGGTATCAAAACGTGCGGCTTGGTCGGGAATGGGGTGCTATGACTTTTCAATGACTTTTTTAAGGGGTGGGCGGTTAATTGCCCCAATGGGGGCAATTAACCAATGGGGGCAATTAACCGCCCCAAAAAGTCCCATAGACTTTACATTGAGATCAACATCAGCTGTGACATCAGCTGCATCTATGACTATGACATGGGAAGCTCTATGACGTCACGGCAAGCACCACTCACATTTTCTTCAGGAAATGTACCTCTCTAGTTATTATTATTATTATATTTTTTATAAATTAAGAAATAAAGAAATGTTAGTGGCAATGTGATGCATAGTGGTGTATAATGACTTTGCATATTATTGCTTTGCATGTTCATTAATCATTTTTGTTGCAATTGTATTGATATTAAAAGTTATTTAAATAATGTGACCTATTCTAAAACGCAGTGGGCACAACCTTTTTTTATTGAATATTGTACAGTATATTTATGCATCCATATAATTGCATAAGAACTGTAAACTAATTTTGTCTGAATTACATGTAGATTAACCTGTTTCCTTTCCACGTTTTGGGAAGTTTACTTTGAATGATATCACTGACTTTTTTTGCAGAAAAAGGGAGACTGGTAAAATTCTACTCTAAAGTCTGAATATAAACAAGCATACAACTTAATGCTCAGGCATACACTGCTTTTAAAATGTGTTTATTGGGCATTAAGGCATTTTACCACTGAAGCAGTCATGGAAACAGAGAATTACAAATTATTTCAGGCAATTCTAACATTTTGATAAATGTCAAGTCAAATTAAATGGGGTTTTAATCGTCTTTTCTCTATATAGCGGTTATCATTTAGAGCAAAATTGTATTTCACGACGACATTGGTGCAAGACATAATGCACAAGACTATGGAAAGTGTAAATACACAACTGTGAAAGATATTAATTTTAATCATTAATCAAACAACAACAGTTTTATAATAGTTATTATAAAGTTTCATAAATTGTAAATGCTATACTGTAGCTAGACCTGAGGTTTGGCTCTTTTGTGAGTTGTGAGTTGCCAGAAAGTAAGATGAAGTTTAATAGAATTGCATTTAATATCAGTTCTCCTTAAAATTGAATCATAATCGTATTACACAAAATAATTACACATTAATTGCAAGAGACATAAACATTTTAGGACTGCTTTAGTAAACAAATTAACTTACTACATAAAAATATATATATATATACAACATTGTGTATCTAGTGTACTGGTGGCTAGTGTTGGGTGTTTTCGCCTGTCATGTGAAAGGTCTGGGCAGGGTTGCGCCAGGATGGGCATCTGGCGTAAAACCTGTGCCAAGCTTGTATGTGCAGACCAGACGGTCCACTTTGGCGACCACTTGCCGGGAGCAGATGAAAGACCAACAACAACAACAACAGTGGGTATCTAAGACAGTAAGTTTAGTGTAATTCATGCTTGTTACAGGAAATGTGTGCCACTTTCCCCACTGGGGAAATCCCACACAAATACCACCACCTGGGTAAGCTAGTGAAGAACTGGGTAAGAACCTGGGTAAGCTAGTTATATAGCTCCATTAAATTCACTTCACTTCTCCAAAAAAATTATTTATTAGCATATTTATTTATTTATTTTCTTGTTCATACACTGTTTACACTATAAAATGCCAACCTGCTTTGAGAACTGACTACTGCAAATATTTCGAGAAATAACCTGGAATGCCTCATGCTTTACTTTCAGTTCCATTTACTAGGGTTGCCAGGTTTACCATTTACACAAAGCTAGTCCACAAACACCAAAAATAAGTTGGACGCACATGATTATAAATTATGTACTGTACTTGTACGGTATGCTCAGTCCATTAAGATTTCCCTTCACTGGAATGACATCATGACAATGCTTCTGTGCTGAGGTCCACGTAAACATGGTTGTCATATATACATACAGTATATAGTGGCAAGAAAAAGTTTCATGGTTTACTGCATTAATATGTCATAAAATATTATCTGATCTTCATCTACACCAAGTCGAGATATAACTTGCCTAAAATAAAAATGAATAAATAAATAAAAGAAATTCTGATCTTTCATGTCTTTATTGAGAACAATCATAAAAACCACAAAGTGCAAGTGAAAAAAGTATATGAAGAATGCTTAAGTTAATGACCTCAGAAGAGCTAACTGGAGTCAGGTATTAGCATACCTGGAGTCTTGTTAAGAAAATGAATTTGGAGATGTGGACTGAGCTATTTTGATTGTTTAAAAACCACTCAAACTTTTGAATTTGCTCCACACAAGAATACACTAATGTGAGGAGACACTGTGGAATTGTAGATATTCTACCAAAAAGTGGACAACCAGTTAAACTGGCCCTGAAGAGCACAACGAAGTCTCGTCAATGAGGTAAAAAAACAACACAGAGAAATTCCACAACATAAGGGCTTCAGGAAAACAATCCACAGCTACAGGAAGCACCTACAGTAGTTAAGGTTATTGTTGCCACATGGCATTATCAATTATAATTGAAATTATTATTATTCATTCCAAGGGTTCACTTCACTTCTTCCACTACCATTTTGTATGTTGAATAATTGTGTTGAATCTGATTTTTTTTTTGTGTCAGCAGAATTACTGTTACCCGCCATTAGGCTTGCATGTTTTTGACAAATACTGTACATTTGAGGTGTATTTTCTGGCCAAAGGGAAAAAACAGAAAGTTTACTTGACTACCTACTAGATAATCTAATGCTTTTTTTCACACAGATAAAAGCTAACCTAGCAATTAATTGCTTCTGTTCTGCTTATTATTTTCATATGCAGTATGTTATAGTGGACTTTATAACTTATTCAACCTTATTTAAGAGCACAAGTGTGTCAACATCTGATAGTGTACAAATGTGTGATTGCTTATGAATTTTGTTGTGTTTGCTATTGGTAGCATTAGCTCATTCAGTGGTTCTGTTGCAAATGAGACAATGCTATAGAATATGCTGTGCTTTATGCTTCATAAAATGATATGCAGGTAACGTTAACTAATACAGACATTTCAAGCTTTCTATATAATAGATAATTTACTGTTCCAGTGTTGAATCCCAATTACATTTGATAGTCAGTCTCGTGTTAAAAGCTAGTGGGCTTTGTAGGTTGCATTAGCCATGAAACACAACATGGGCGGTTCAGAGCTATTTCGGAATGAGTTAGAAGCAATAACTAAGTGTTAGGGAAGGCTCATGCAACTGACTGGTTACGTAACGTCTCTTTTGTTGTCCAAAAGTGTGGTGGCCAATTCAGACAGACATTGTGACACCAAGTGCAAAAGGCCTATAGAGTTACCTTACAAATTAAATGTAAATTAAGTAAAACATGAAATCAATATACGTTAAACCCCACTTCACTTACTTTTTCCACTACCATTTTGAATGTTGAATGAGTGTGTTAAATAAAAACATGAAAAATCTGATTTTCTTTTCATGTCATTATTTTAGGCACATTATATTTGTCATATATATGCCTTGTCTTAGATAAAGATCAGATCATATTTCATGACAAATTTAATAAGAAAACCATGAAATTCCGAAAGCTTCACATACGTTTTCTTGCCAGTATATATTGTGTATGCTTTTAAACCTAAGACTTGATCCTCAAAAAAAAAAAAAAAAAAAAAATGTACAATGGGTCTTGACATTGTGATTTTTTTTTTTTTTTCAAATTTAGCTAAATTTGTATAGTGTACAATGCTCAAGTTGGTCAATTCAGTAAGTAGATTTGACAACAAGTAATCTGTAAATTTTTGTCAAGTAAAACAAATTTATTCTATCATCATATTCTATGTTTTGTTGTTAACAAATACATTTACGGTCGATTTTCAAGCCAAAAAAAAAAAAAAGAAAGAAAGAATGTTTACATGATGATTAGCTGACTACCTACAAAATAATCTAATGATTTGTCACACAGATAAAAACATAACCTGGCAACTGATTGCTTCTGTTCTGTTGATTATTTTCATGCTGTATGCATTATATTATGGTGGACTTTATACCTTATTCAACCTTATTTACAGTATACCTTATTTAAGAGAAACGAATGTGTTCGTTTGCAGTAGTTTGATTTTTTTTTATTCATTTAGCACTTCTGTTGCAAATAAGACAATGCTATGGAATATGCTGTGCTTTATGCTTCATAAAATGATATGCAGGTAACATTAATTAATACATTTAAGACATTTCAATCTTGCTAATTAATAGACAACTTACTGTTCCCGCATTGAATCCCAGTTAGATTTGATAGTCAGTCTTGTGTTGAAAGCTAGTGGGCTTTCTATCTTGCATTAGACATAAAACACAACATGGGCGGTTCAGAGATATTTCGGAATGAGTTAGAAGCATGAAAGTGTTGGGGAAGGTTCATGCAACTAATTGATTAAGTAACGTCCCTTTTTTTGTCCAAGAACGTGGTGGACAAAGGACAGACATTGTGACACCAAGTGCAAAAGGCTTATAGAGTTACTTTACAAATGAACTCTTTTTTAACTGCAGTCCATTTGTTGCTCAGTACAGTGGTACAGTAAATCGGCTTTGGAGGCAAGATCTTAGGGTGAGATTTTGTATTGCAAAACAAGTTTTTGTACATACAGATAATCCATTCCAGCCACCCAAAAAGAATACCAATATTACCAAATTCCAACACTATAATCATATTTGTGTGTATAAAAACAATCAAAATATTAAACATCACTTAACCTTAATCGATTAAGCTTCTTGGCACTGGCAGCTTTAAACACAAGCAGTCAAAAACAAGTCTTTGTTTTATTCTTGATGATGTGTATATACAAATATGTATAAATATGTAAAACATGTAAACTTCTTACTTAGCTTTGATTCGTGTGCCGAGACAAATTTCTTTTCAAAGTGAATGCATGTGTGTATTTTCAAGTAAAAAAAAAAAAAACGTGTATTTTATGTGCATACTGCCCAAAAAAAGCAAAATAAGAACAAACAAATCTACAAACACAATGATTTTAGAGAAATATTTTGCAATGATACATCAGTGCAATTTAGTTTATTGATTATTTAATCCTTCTCAAATGGTTTTAATGCATACTAATTAATTCAAAGCTGCTCTGAATGACTGAGAAATTGAAATAAAATATAAAAATATATATAAAACAAACATAAAAATATATTTGAAGAACAATATACACTTATACTTTGCTCCAAAAATAATACAAGTGTATGAAACACTTTCTAAACAAAATAATGGGAAAAACAAAATGTATAGAAACCAGCATGAAAAAATATCATTCTAAAAAATAAGAATAAAAAATAATTATAAAATTGAGAATAATATGTAAGCAAGAGAAAAGCAAATGTGCTTAAAATTTTTATTTTTATTTAAACCAATTCTGGCGTCCATTTCTTTTGTATACTGTAATATACCAAAGGGCCAAACATCACAAGTGCTTACACTTCTGTTCTTAGATTTATCAGTCTATACAGACCTGTTTCTGTACCTATTTGTATTTTTTCATTAGCAAAACAGATAAACCAGGGCCTCCAGACTGCTCTTACATTAATGATTCATTTTCGAGGACGGTCATGGGTAAAATAGTCATGGGTAAAATCTTAACAGGAGCGTATTCCCTGCGACTCCAGAAAAATGGATATACTTTCTCTGTAAATGTATGATTGAAAATTTTTATATCGCTGTCATTAAGAGGGTCAGAGAAGGACACCTGTCCTTTGTCCCAGTCCAGCTGAATTCTGATTCTTTGAAGTCCTCCCTCAGCGGAGAATGGAGACTTTGGCCGCGCAGGAGCGCGAGTGTAAAAACCACAGTTATTCTCCACACTCCAGACCCCATTATAAAACAGCCCTGCATTTTTTGGATTAGACTCTGTGGTTATTCCCACCTCCCACAAACTCCTATCCCCAACCTCAACATCCCAGCAATGGCTCCCTGAGTCAAAACCCTCAGCACCGAGGACACACACGCTTGTTTCAAACCTTTCTGGATTATCGGGAAGGTGCGTCATGTCTTGGCTTTCATCGAATGTCACGCTGGTCAGATCTTCAGACAGTATAAGGGATGTGTGTGCGGTGTTCGGATCCAGAATAACGGGACCTAATGACACAGATCATAAAGAGAAAAAATAGATGGGATGTAGGCCATATATTATTATTAATGTATCTTTTTTTTATTTAACTTTTTTTTTTCATTTCTACAGTGACCAGAACGTTTAATGATTTAGGACAATTATCTAGGTTATTCATTTGCCTTACTGTGTCACTGAACACATGCCTCACTATTCTCACTATTTCCTTTTAATTTAGCTTCTTGATGTGTCTTAAACATAAATAGACATTAAACTTACTGTACTGCACAAGGTCCTTAATTTTTGCCCACACTTTGAATGCCAGGTTGCCCAAGTGCTTCGCTTCATCAATTAGCGCTCCTGAAACCATCTGTGTATCCTGCTTGAAGCATCGAGCTCTGGAAACACACATACAGGAGTCAGGAGATTAGTTTGGAGTTTCCAAACTAATCTCATTCAAATTTTTAAATATTAAGTATATTAAGAAGAAAAGCTACAACTATTTACCATGAGACTTAATACTAAATACACAAACTTAATACACACAACATTATAATTTTAAATGTAGTTATTAAATAATTGAGGGGTAAAAAGTGGATGAATTTGGACAAAAATGACCTGAAAATGCATTTAATTTTAAATCTTTTAGTCATAATACAGTACTGCTGAATTTTCAAACCAGATTGGCCAGAAGGATGTTAGTTTCTGACACTATATGAATATACATTAAATAAAATAAAAAAAAAATTAACAAGATGTTGAATAAAAGGACTCAAAAATGTCATTCTGGTGAGTTTGTCTGTGAGGAGAAGCATACTTATCATTTTTGGAAAACGTCTGAAGTGTACATTCTTTCTAATAATTAGAGGAAAAATACTATACGTTTAATATTTATCACATATCTGTGGAATAAGTCTCTGTGGCAAGTTGTAATTTGCTTTGTATTATTGTTTCCAGAGAGAGAGAAAGAGAGAGAAGCTTGCATGAGTACAATTGTTCAACCATTGTATAGTACATGTTATAAGTAAGTAAGTGATAACAATAAAGAACTTACAAACTATACAACAACTATACATGGAGAAAAACTAGTGTTCCGAAAACTAACTAACTAAAAGTGTGGCAAATTTCTGTGCTATAGGAAGATTATGAAATTTAAGATGTGCTGTTATTGGTAACTAATATGGTGAAAACATTTTTTGTTTGCCTGTATCATGCCACACAGTCATTTATTATTTTCCTATTATAGCATCCTGCAAGAGGTTGGGTGATAAGAGTGGTGAGGCTTTCACCAATGACACTCGGAGATACCGACCAGAACACTAGATGGTATGCATTGGAGGGGGCACTGTCATGATCCAGCCAGATCAGCAAGGTCTTTCAGGTCATACACCACTCTGGGTTTTCTGCATCCATCTCCACCATGCAGAGAGATTCAGTCAGGGCCACAGATTCCAGGTTCATGGAATGTCTTTGTACACCCTTCCACTTTATCAAACAGGATTTCCCTATTAATCCTGGAGCTCCTGTCACACACTCACTCATTAAAAAAACTGGCTTGTCAGCTATTGGGTTGCATCCTCTTCAGTCTCGCACGTGAAAAGCCTGCAGACATGGACCAGCTCAATCAAGCAGTCCTAGTGAGTAGTGCAGCTGGGGACTCATCGGCAAATCTGAAATATGCTGTTTCTTTCTGTCACATTGATCCCAACTGTTCGAACTCCAAACATTAACCTTCCCTACAGAGCAGTCTAGAGTGGCACCTCATCACCCTGCTCACAGGGAGAGTCCAGGAATGGGGAACTGCACCAGTTACAGGACATTTTCTGAGAAGATGAGGATTGGCGAGTCATCCGCAGAAACCTCACCAAGTTCTCCAATCAACCCATGACCATGCCATAGGATTCCAAACCCAGGCAGCTACTTCTTACTGGGACATTTTGGCTTTTTATGACACCTCTTAGAACAGTCCTTTGAAGGACTTTCAAGACTTAGTTGGACAAGTGAGCTCCCAAATCAGGCAAAAGTGCAGGACACATTTTCAGTTCTCATTTAGAGCCCAAACTCCTTCAACGCACTTTAGCACTGTTGTCGAGTCAAAAGCGGAGGCCGAGAGCGCTGAGCCCCAGACGGAGGCTGAGAACATTGCTCTCCTCCAGACAACACTATGAGACACCTGAGTGGTGCTCTGCCCCATACAATACGGTGCCTGAATCATGTCCTGTTCTGAGCTATGTGAACACCGCTGAGGGCCCAGTCTGCTCCGAGAACCTCGCTTAGGGTCCATCCTGCCCCAAATGTATCAACATCAGACTGGCTTTTGCGCCGTCTCTACTGCACTATAAATTTTCCTTCAGCTGTCAGCTGTCGCCATAGCGGACCCGAGTTTAACAAGAACATCTCTGAATTGCTCCTTTACACTTGCACTTTTGGCTCATTTTACTGATCAAATTTCTTTAAAAGACTGGCTCATCTGCAATTGGGTTTCATCATATTCAGTCTCACCCGTGACAGTAGTGACATTTTAACCAGTGAAAGTATCTTGAATCTACTGTAGTCAAGTGAAAATTTTAAATGAACTGATTTTTAAAAACAAAAATGATAAGATTATTAAGCTTAATCATAGAGGTTTTTTTTAACAATGTTCTTACTCTGTTGGCTGATAATTTTCCTGGTTTTAAGTAGTAATTTTTTGAAAGAAGCAAAATTATCTGAAAACAAGAAGAAGTAATTTATGGTTAAGGAATTTGTACGCTTGGTCTAAAAATTGTCTTTAAACATTATAGTTATATGTGGTTTGTTGTAATCTTATATAAAGACAATTTAGATATCTTTGACTAGATTCAAGATATGTTCACTTGTTCAAATATCATTTTTTTTTTTGTGTATCATTTGGTACGGTAGCTTTTCATACAATCTTTTTCAACACATCATTTCTAAATCATTTGCTATCTTATGACCATAAACCACAGAACCACATAGAAGAGAGAAGCAGGAAATGACTTACCTAGTCATTGACGACTCAAAGTTCTGTGAGAAAAAAACAAACAAACAAAAAAAACATGTTACATGGAGCTAATAGCCAATTCGGTTAAATGCCCTGAACTAAATCTTTCCTATTGTTTTGTTACAAATAAGAAAAGCAGTGGAATTGACACTGCGGTATCCTGCAAACAGGAAGGGTTCATTTGAGTATTCACTTCGCATTATCTCATCATCATTTTACATATCATCCAACCTAAAGCTTTTGTCTGAGGATGTGTAATAAACCACACTGAGCTTCCTATTTCCTGTTTCCTATTTCTTGCAGTAATCTTGCTTTTTAAAAAAGTGGTGTAATTCGATTTATTTATTTAGAAGTCATTCATGAAAAACTTTGAAACTTGAAAAATTTTTTTTTTTTAATTAGATTGATATTAGCAAATGTTATGGGCACTACAACCGATGAGAAACCTTTAAAATGTATAGCTTTTTGATTATAAATGAAAAGTATACCAAGGAGAGTTTACCTGTACGAATATGAGATCTTCAGTCCACATGTCCTCTTCAATGGTTCTGATGATTTTCGACAGAGACGATATCTCGTTGTTTATCTCCTCGACCTTCTCCTCTATCATCTGAATCTTCTGATCCTCTTCTTTGCGCAGAGCAAGTAATCTGTCTGCCTCTTCGAGCCGTAGAAACTGGTACAGCTTCTTAAACTCATTCCGTATATGCTGCTCTGTTTGCTGGGTCTGCCTCTGGATAATAAAACTAGTCAGCATTTCTGAAAGGAATTTTCTGAAAGCTATCCACAGGCCGCAGTGTTTAGCTATACTGTACTGTATGTCCTGCTTGCTACAGTAGCTCTGTCCCTCTCCCTGTCCCTAGACAAATACCAGTAATAAGAATAAAACTGCTGCCCATTAAAAACTATAATGACTAGCTGCGTGATAAGTATGTGCAACCTGCTTGGGTTTAATCAACTTTGCTCCCATATTAGAGAAGTGAAACGATGAATGGATCTCTTATCCCACCGTCGTTTTCGAAATCAGTCTCCCGCTTGTTACTGTTCCCACAGGCAGCAGTCACAGGGCCAATTTGAGCACTCATTGACACACTATGGTCAAATTGGAAACTCTAAGTACCTGACTCTGCATATCTTTAGACTGAAACCAAAGTACCCAGAGGAAACCCACCAAGCATTCGATCTACATGCCCATCCTGGGTCACTCAGCCAACAGATCTGTTTGCACAACCTGTTGCTCCTGCATCTGGTGCAAGGCATCTGGTGCATCGTTTGTAAGCCATTTACATTTTAAGCCATGACAGCAGCTCCATTATAACATTTACAATTTTACCATAAATGCTTTCTGCATCAGCCTCCTCATCAACAACAACAACAACAACAACAACAACAAAAACACATTTTCCTTAAAAAGAAAGCAATATTTATAGGATCTATATTTTGGGTGTCATGACGAATGAGATGCAAAACTCATGAGATCATGACTAGGCCTGCAAAAAAGATGTCTCTCGCTTGGCAAGGAATTCCAAAAAGTTGCCTTCCCAAAAAGTTGCCATGGTTGCATGTGCTTTTGCTGTATTTCATGTTAAAACTTACAACCAGGAAATAGAAGTAAGCTTTAACAGGTTTTTCTGATGAACAATTAAAACATAAGCCTTCCTTAGTGTCTTAATAGTATGACATACAGTATGTGGCTTAGGTTTAGAATACAATATACACTACACTACAATATACACATTACGCCAAGATAAACTGGTTAAATAGGTACAGGACTGTGTGTTGTAACTGTGTAGGATTGATAACAGTGCTGCCAACATAATCGTTTTATATTAAGGAATGAAGGATTGTCAGCATTTTAATGAGACACCATTACAATGCACATGGTCTCCATTTTATCATGGTTTATCTGCCAACAATAAATAGGTCAGTAAACCAATGCTGACCTATTTTAATTGTGGTTTGAATTGTGGTTATTTACCCACCTAATATAAACCTGCATTTACACTTTTGTGTTGGGTATCTGAGCAACTCATTTCATTCTCCCCTGTTGAAAACCTGCATAACTCAATTTCTATAAAGCATGCGATTTCAAAATCATACTTTTAGCCCTTAAAATTTAGTTTTATTTTTTTTTAGCATTTTAAATAACCTCAAATTTACATACAGTACAGACCAAAATTTTGGACACACCTTTTCATTCAAAGAGGTTGAATTTGTATTATGGCAAGAAAAAAGCAGCTAAGTGGAGAAGAAAAACGAGTGGCCATCATTACTTTAAGAAATGAAGGTCAGTCAGTCCGAAAAATTGGGAAAACTTTGAAAATGTCCCCAAGTGCAGTCACAAAAACCATCAAGCACTACAAAGAAACTGGCTCACATGCGGAACCGCCCCAGGAAAGGAAGGCCGAGAGTCACCTCTGCTGCGGAGGATAAGTTCATCCTAGTCACCAGCCTCAGAAATGGCAGGTTAACAGCAGCTCAGATCAGAGAGCAGGTCAATGCCACACAGAGTTCTAGCAGCAGACACATCTCTAGAACAACTGTTAAGAGGAGACTGTGTGAATCAGGCCTTCATGCTAGAATATCTGCTAGGAAACCACTGCTAAGGACAGACAACAAGCAGAAGAGACGCGTTTGGGCTAAAGAACACAATAAAGAAAACTCTTTGAATGAGAAGGTGTCCAAACTTTTGGTCTGTACTGTACTATTGAATACTATGGAAGGCAGAATCTATGTGATTTTATTGTTATGGCTGATCAGCTTATGCATTTATTTTCCTTGTGCCACATTCAAAAGAGATATAGTATAGTCATGGTTTTAGAGTTGTTGCACTAGTGGTAAAAAAAAAAATACAAAAAATCTTTTTTTATAGTCATGAAGTAATAAATAGAATTTTAAAGATATCCTGTGTCATCATTTAGTTATCTTTAGTTGTAAGTGTTTAATTTTAGTGTAAAATATTATGACATATTATCAATTGGCAATGGAGTCAGGCGGTGGCATTTTGACACAAGTAATATAGGGTCATATAGTGATAAAAAGTACTGGATGGCGTTGCAAATCTTTTTTCGCGCCTCGCTCACTCCAAAGGGCTCACTACTTAGGCGGCCTCTGCTTCTGCAGACGTGTGAAAGGACGTGGTCGCTAAATCCGACATGGCTGTCGGGAAATTTTCCATCAAATGGACCGCTCTTTAAAAGGAGGAGAACAGCGAATGTCATGTGAGGGGCAACATTGACTTGGGGACTTCATAGGTCGTCGAGTTGTACACTGATGTTTAATCGCCTGGGAAAAAGACAGCCAAGAAAGAAGCATATGGGCCCCTGCAAGGCATCGCTCGCTAGCAGCAAGGACAGTAGCATGTGAAAGGGGCCATGCCATGTGCCCTAGGGGCTCTAAAAGGTGTGTGAAATCATCTCAATGCTTAACTACCATCCAGCCAAGTCGAAAGATTACAGTATGCAGCTGTCTGGCCATGACTGTTGAATTGTTGAACTGTCTCTACCAGCCCCTTTTTTTGGTCATTTTGCTGCTGCTTTTTCGCACCAGCAGAGTGCCTTCCTGCCAGCTCGGCACATCCTCACTTGCTTCCCCCTCTTCTTTTCTTCCTCCCTCCTCAAAATCCCTTTCTTTGCCCCTTTTCTCAATAAAATTACCCTTTTTCCGTAAGACCTCGCCTCGTGTCTGTGTGTCTGTGGTGTGTCCCGAGTCGACGATCTTACAATATTGTAATTAACCTGAATATTATGTTTCATTTTTCTATACAATACCAGTCTAATTTTAGAAAGATCACACATTTGAATATAATTGTGTCTGCATATAACAATAATACATATAAAATCAGGTTTCAGAAAAACATACTGTAGCTAATTCTCACCTTAATGTGTGTTTTACTTTTGTGGTAAGACTGCTTAACTTGACTGAAGCGATCCAGCTGTACCTGTAGCGGCTGAAGTGCAGTTTGGAGTTCTTTCTGGTGAAAGTACACATATGCACAAAGATAAAAATTAAAGATAGATATGTTATTGACTTTTTATGTACTGTAATACGCACACTGCATCAGCTTACCCTAAGATGCTTGGCAGTTTCGTCTATGGGATAGCATTCATGGTTGTTGTGTTGCTGAGATATTTGGCAAATGATACATACAGGCTTTTTATCTTCCAGACAGAAGAGTTGAAGTCGCTCTTTGTGTATGCTGCAGTGCTGTTCAGAGCCTGCGGAATATCTCATACTGTATTCCTCTAAGTGAGACTCACACAGACTCTTCAATGTGAAGTTACACACGGGCTCGTGTAGATTCAGCTGTTTGCACACCGGACACTCTTGACATTCCTTTTTTTTCCAGAACGCGTCGACACACTCCTTACAGATGCTGTGGCCACATGACAGGACGACAGGATCCCTGAAGATATCATAACACACTGGACACGAGAGATCCTCTTCTGAATATATCTCGTCAGTTGCCATTTTCTATTCACGATCAAGTCAGTAGCTTGCTAAGAAAAAGGTTTAACCACTGAAGCTTTACTGAGTTATATGGTCTCGACTTCCTCTTTCACCCCAGAAACCAGAGAGGGGTGGAGGGAATGCGGTCAGAAGACCTGAAATAGAGTTTAAGTAAATGAGAAGACAGAAATGAGAATCTATAATAATAATAACAATAATAATTATTTAATATAAAATCAATTAATTATATTATACCAATTTAGCCCTAATTTATGTTTAAACTTTTTGCAAACTTATGCAAACTCCAGATACTGAGGCAGGTGTCAAACCCAGACCCTGGAGGTGAAAGGTCACGGTGCTAACAATTAAGCCTCTGTGCCGCCAAATGAGAGAACCCATCTACAGTATGTAAATAGACTTAAGGTTTTGTTTGTACATTGGTCCGAACATACTCTTTCAATGATATTTTCACATTTCATATATTGGAGGCCCCAAAACCAGTCTTAAAAAAATTTCTGTCTGTATGTTTGGATGTCTGTCCAAACATACGTATTTGGCTGACTATAACATAAGTACAATTCGGCCTAAACCAATCATCAATATATGTATAAAGGTAATCACTTACTCCCTCATTGTGTATACTACTTAATACAGTATTCAGGGTCGCGGGGGGCCTGGAGCCTATCCCAGGAAACTTACGGCAAAAGGCAGGGTACACACACCCTGGACAGGGTGCCAATCCATTGCAGGGCACACACACTACGGTCACCAATTAGCCTAACCTACATGTCTTTGGGAGGAAACTGGAGTACCCGGAGGAAACCTACCAAGCACAGGGAGAACATGCAAACTCCATGCACACGGAGACAGGAATCGAACCCGGACCCTGAAAGCGCAAGGCAACAGTGCTAACCACTACACCACGTGCCACCAGTAAAGATAATCAATATACAGGAAGACAAGCAGACATGTACGTGAGCTTGAAATAATAATATCACTGATTATATTAAAGCTTATCAAAGTAATGTTGCGTTAACCTTTTAGCTATTTCTACAAACTCTTTACCCGTCTACAGTGCTAGTAATATATAATACAATACCATAATACTGTTAATAAAGTAATATGCAATAATATTCATAATCACAAATCTCTTCCCCGTCTAACTTAACTTATCTTCTATAAAATTACTATTCTTTAGTCATTTAAAATTTTTAATACTTTATGTTTAGTCAAAAGCATGGAATTCAGAAAGCCAGAAAGAAAGAAAGAAATGGTTCAGAGGCCATTCTGAATGATTTTTGGCAAGTGAATTATCTCTCCCTTTCCAGTACAGGGACCTTACTGACCTATCTTCACCCATGCTGGAAAATAACAGTCAGTGATATGACACATATCTGTGTAGGTCAAAATTTGAGTGCTGTTGTGCTTTATATCACCACTCTTGGAATTTATCTTGTCCAATCAAATTACATGCCTATTTATGCCCCAGTTCTTTTAAAATGAGGTCAGTAAGGGTTAGTCTGTTTTTTTTTTTTCTTTTGTTTTTTTGTCACAGTTGGTTATGTTAAGGATTTTTGTAAGTCAAAAACCTATTCACATGGGATTAGTATTACCTTCAGACCTTGTGGTAATTAGAAATTATCCCCCCGCCCCCCCCCTTTCCTTTCCTTACCCCATGCTGCTATACATGTCATCCATCTCCATCTAATCATTCTTTTTACTTTCGCTCTTCTGATGGCTTTCAGCTTTTCCTTCCTGCTCATTGTATCATTATATGGTGTAGAGCAATATGGCCCAGCACCAAAATTTTTTTAAAAACACGCCAAAGAAGCCTCCATTCTTCATGAAAGATGCATAAAAAGGCTCATAAACCATGAAAAAATTATATGATCACCGAATCCTGGCCAAATGGTCAGAGGTTCCTTCAATTATATTACGATTATGTATAACTGTATTGTGGGAAAAAATACTTAATGCTCAGTTCTCTTATTCTGAGGCCGTGAGAGGAACTAAACACTCTATATATGTTACAATGATTTCTATAGCTTAAGGACAATGTAGCCTTCAGTAACTATGCCAAATAGTCACATTAACAATTTAGTTAATGTGACTTCTCCCTTTATCCCACAGTAGCCATGTCCAGTAAAAAAAAACGTATTGTGCATAATTATGCACAATACGTTTTTTTACTGGACATGGCTACATGGAGTGAAAGGAATTAAGACAGGCATGAAAAGGATGAGTGATTCATTAAATCTACTGTTACACTTGTGTTTTATATGTATGTGCATTATACTATTTTTATTATGTATTTACAATTGTTTTATCATTTTGTCATTTTTTTACAGTGTTCTTTTAATTTCACCCTATTTTGTTTTATATTGTTCTGCATGTCTGAATAGGACTCATTGTCTCACCTTAGTGGTTGGAAAAAAAACTGCAGTTGCTGATTCGGAAGAGGAACAACCACCAAGTCCTTCACCTCTGTTCAATAAAAAGACACCTTCACCTGTGCAACTTCATAACAAGTATATTTATACTAGCAATGCTTTTATGTGTATATATGTATAAACATAAATATGTATAAACATAAATAAGACTTTTCTATAATATGATATGATATGATATATGATATCTATATCTATATCTATCTATCTATCTATCTATCTATCTATATATATATATATATATATATATATATATATATATATATATATATATATATAAAATTATTCTCTAAAAATTATTCTATAATAATAGTTATAATAATACAGTGTTTATAGAGAGAGACTTTTATATACTTTAATTCTATATAAAATAATTCTATAAAATACTATACTAATAGTTGTAATATAGTTTATACAAAAAATATTTTAACTATGCTGTATATTAAGCAATTTCACCTCTGTGATTAATATAGTTCTTTGAATTTAATAAACTTTATTCTATAATAATATAATTCTATACATTATATCTGTTTATACTTATCAAGCTAGTTCCTCTAATCCCTTACATTATACTCTGCCTGGCCAAAAAAAAAAAAAAAAAAGTCTCACACTCTAAGATTTCTTTCAATCACTATGTATGATGGGTGCCCATCGCTCTGGAATAGGGTCAATCTGAACTCATCAGACCACATGACCCTTTTTCAATGTTCCAAAGTTCAACCTCTATGCTCCCTAGCAAGCTTAAGCCTTTTATTCTGATTAACCTGACTGACAAGTGATTTTATTATGATCACAGAGCTGTTTAGTCCCAAACCTGCAAGTTAGTGTATCTTATTTTCAAAATTAAATATACCTCTAGTTTTTACTATTGATTTTTTAACCATGGAGATCATGGTTCCATTTTTTCCTGATCACATTTCTTCCACAGAAATTACCATTCCAGGATTTGATAGCATGTTGAATGGTTCTTAACCCAGTTCCAGTTATTTTATATCTACTGTTTTCTCACTCACCCATCATCATTGCCGCTTAATCCTGTATTCACGGTCACGGGGAGCCTGGAGGCTATCCCAGGAAACTTAGGGCACGAGGCAGGATACACCCTGGACAGGGTTCCAATCCATCGCAGGGCACACAGACATACACACACTCACACGCTCATTCACACACTACGGGCAATTCGGGAACGCCGATTAACCTTTGGAATGTGGGAGGAAACCGGACTACCCGGAGGAAACCCACCAAGCACGGGGAGAACATGCAAACTCCATGCACAAAGAGTCGGGAATTGAGCCTGGTCTGGGATTGAACCCGGACCCTGGAGGTGCAAGACGACAGTGCTAACCACTACACCACCATGCTGCCCTCTACTGTTTTCTTTGCTTGATTAATATAGTTGAATAATTTGACCCTAATTTGTCTAATAAAGTCAAATTATAATTTTTCTAATCTGATGCTGGTCTTCTGGTCTGCACCTGTGAATCATTTATATGGCTTATTTAGAGTTCCAATGAAGAGCAAATGCTACAGTAAATCAACACGTGAAACGAACTCCAGAGTGCCAGAGACATATTTTAAACACAAGGTCCAAAGTATTTTTTACATATACAGTGTAAAAAAATAGATTATGAATTAGATTATTAATTAAGTAGAGCACATTTATTAATTTGCCTTTAAATTCCTTTTAAGTGATGATGATTGACTTCAACTAGTACAGTAGCTTCTCTATGCCACCATAAAAAAGGTTTTTGCTTGACAACACTTACTGGATAGATACAATAGGGAAGTCTGAAGAGCTCAGTGCAGATCTGAGAAAGTGGGTGGGGATGGTTTCCTTCCAAATAAATGCAGATTCTAAGATCAGTTTGAAAAATTGTCCACTGATTCCTGGGAAAACCTGAAAATATGCTTCCTCTTATGGCCTCTGAACTATCCACCAATCATGTGGCTTCTTTTTTTTTGTTGTTGTTGAATTTGAAAACTTTTTTACAGGTGTGTTTTTTATTTTCTTACTTTTTTATAGCAAAGTCTAATCTGCCATTAGGAGTGTTACCAGTAGTGTGCATCTTGATAAAAACATTTACAAGTTTCTTTAGATTGTACTTTGACATGTATTATAGTCGTTATAGTTAACTGATTTACAATTCCCTCTCCTCTCGTTAGGGCACTTGACCTTTATTCAGAGCTACCAGCCAGGAAGGGTGCAGGCTAACACTTGTTTCCTATCAATGTCATGATAGACAAGCATTTCTATGATTTACTGTATGTGGAAGTGCAATTGTACCACCATTCTCCCACAAGAGCGCACAGCCAATCTCCTCTCTAGGCTCCTTGCTACGGATGCCTGGAAGATCTAAGATCTCCCAGATATTAAACTCATGATCTCTGCATTCCTTCTTTGGCCACTCCTAAAATTTCTGTTAGTTGTTATGTTTTATTTTTTCAGCACAATGATGGCCTCCTTCACTTGCATAAGCAACGCATTTGGAATACATATTGAAAGTACTCTTGAAAAGTTACCAAATGCCATTTAACACTTGCAACAGGCCAAACTCATTTCAAACTGGTTATCGGTCTGTTGTCCTAAAGTACTTTTACGCCGGTGAAAATGGTGGGAAAATGGATGCAGTTCCAAAACCGTCAATGCAATATTTTTTTGCTAAACCTCTTGAATTTGAGCTGAAGTATACACACAACCACAGATACAGTACAGACCAAAAGTTTGCACACAACTTCTCATTCAAAGAGTTTTCTTTATTGTGTTCTTTATTGTGTTCTTTAGCCCAAACGCGTCTCTTCTGCTTGTTGCCTGTCCTTAGCAGTGGTTTCCTAGCAGATATTCTTCCATGATGGCCTGATTCACACAGTCTCCTCTTAACAGTTGTTCTAGAGATGTGTCTGCTGCTAGAACTCTGTGTGGCATTGACCTGCTCTCTGATCTGAGCTGCTGTTAACCTGCGATTTCTGAAGCTGGTGACTCGGATGAACTTATCCTCCGCAGCAGAGGTGACTCTTGGTCTTCCTTTCCTGGGGCGGTCCGCATGTGAGCCAGTTTCTTTGTAGCGCTTGATGGTTTTTGTGACTGCACTTGGGGACACTTTCAAAGTTTTCCCAATTTTTCAGACTGACTGACCTTCATTTCTTAAAGTAATGACGGCCGCTTGTTTTTCTTTACTTAGCTGCTTCTTTCTTGCCATAATACAAATTCAACCTCTTTGAATGAGAAGGTGTGTCCAAACTTTTGGTCTGTACTATAAACTGTCACTTTAAATTCACTATGACACAAATACTATATATAATACTGTTCATGCATATTATATAGTATTTTTAAAATAATCTCTTTCTTAAAATGTCTCCTTCCCTTGTATCTTGTTATACAGTATTTTATTGCACAGCTGTAGAGTAGCTAAGCCTCACAACATTTCAAAGTACAATTGTCCCTGACTTTTTGTACATATGACTAATAAACTTAAAACTTTGGCTAGACTAAACTGACAGGAAGGCTGCAACTATAACTATGTAAATCTGCAGAATAAGACAAGCATCAAGCAGATTATCTTACGAAAAGATACCACTTTATACCTTTTTAATTTCTGGTTACATTATGCTGTTTTACTGTGGTAATGATTACTATCTTCACACTCCGATGGGTTTTGAAATCTGCTACAAAAATATACAGTAGCGTAAACCAACGACCAACTGTACATACCATTCCTTTTGAAGAGATATCCAGTCTCTTTCCAGATGAATAAGTGTCTGTCATAGAGACTTCTTACACTTTCTTACTTCACAGTTGTTTCCTTTTGCTTTTTCTCTGTAATGACTATCATCAGACGAATGTAATCTACAGTATAATAAGCTGCAAGGGAACAAAGGTCACTTTATTTCCTTATTTTAGTTTTGATGTTTAAAATTAGCTTTAAACAGGTAGAAAGAATTCTAGAGAAGGACACCCAATAATTTTTGTATGCTTTTTTTTTTTTTTTTACATTAAAGGCATTTTTTCAAAAATATTTACAGAATATTTATATCACTGTGAAAATACCTTAAATGAAGTCCAATACAAAGTTCTACTTTGAATTAATTTTTATAAATTTGATAGATTTTACCAGAAGTGGCAGAAGTATACAAACTCAATACTCAAGTGAAAGTACAAGCCCAAAATTGTATTACGCTGAAAGTTCAAGTACTAAGTACATGCTCTAAAATGTACCTTAATTACAAATATGTAATAAAGTACATATACTCCACAAACATAAATGAATGTTTCTGGATATCTAGCTGACTTACCGATAAACTGTATTTTAAAGTATTTTAAACACATTTGAAGGTTCATTACTTTGGTAGCTTAGCTAGATACAGTAGGTGGTACCCTCTGTAACGCAGGTGATCTCATTTGGATAATCATGATCATATACTGCAGACATACATAAAACAACATGGTTAAAGAACACACCAAAACTTTATATAAACAAAATTGTTATAAAAACAAAATGATATTGGTATGAAACCCAAACCAAACCTGTAAAAATTTTCGTTTGCTCACTGTATTAGCTGGTATTGCTTCTAACCTTAATTGCCTCCATTTGACATTCTTAAGCCAGAAGAATCTGCAGCCCAGGGACCAAATAGGTGAGATGCATAGATAACTATGCAACAGAGAATCACTTTGGTTTGCTAACCAATCTGTGCTTTAACAGTGATCTGACAGTCATTTCTGTAAATCTGGATGGATGGAACTGGTGGAATTGTTTTGTTCCTGTCCCTTCCATACAGTCAGGTAACAGCATAAACACTTATGCTTAGAGTCGAAAAACAACAGACTTGTATGTGATCATCTTCTGAAAAATCAAGGAAAGTCTCTACTTAAAATGCAATATGTTTTTTTTCTTTCAAAGAAAGATAAAAACAAAAAAGATATGGGTGTGATGACTATATATTACACTAAGCCATATTGTCTGTTTGACTAAGGTTGCTGAACCAACATTACTAGTCCTTACTGGCTGTTATTGCAGAATATCACATCATGTCAAATTAATTCAAGTTATTACTGTATTTGTTACTGTAATCCTGAACTCAAATGCCCTTTCCTTGCTAAGGGCAATTATTTAAATATCTTAGGCAGCTGACACCCAAAGATATTAAACATCGCCCAAGCCAAGGGGGCAAATAAGATTTAGATAAGATAACTGGGAATGTATTCTTCTGAAATATATAAAATCATCAGAACATGATCATGGTCAACGGGTCATGGAACCAAATCATATAAAACCACTGAAAAAAGGAAGAAGTATCCATCAAAACATCCAAATACTGTAGCTACGCAAGGATTTTGTCCTGTAGACCTTTAGTCTGCTTACTGCTAAGCTACATTAAATAAGAGGGAACACTAACAACAGCAGATTTAGGGCACAAGTCTGTATACACCCTGGACAGTGTGCAAATCTATTGCAGGACACACAGACTCATACACTACTAGCTAGCAATTGTGAAAGTCAGTTAGAACATGCAAATTCCATACACATCTTATTAAACAGCTAAACACATTTATATTAAAGTTTGCTCTGAAAGTTCATAGCTATTGTTACAGTATGCAGAAATACCAAAGTAAAACTGATCTTGCTAACACAAACTGATTTTAAGCACATGCACGTGCAAACACACACACATGAAATATAATTGACAAACAATTGTTGATGTGACTTACTAACTTATAATTATGTTATATATTGTAAGGGGGATCAGGGCACAGCCGGTCATAAACTGTTCTGAACATGAAAAGCCGCGGCCATTTATACACGCGGTTGCCAGGCAACTTGTGGTGCGGCTCTCCATACCACATCACGTAACAGTACATTAGTTAAATCTACTATTACCATTCAAATTACACAAAGACATTAATATCTCCCAATGTCTCAATCCAAGAAAGAAATAGACATTAAATTAAATTTAATCCGGCCCTGTCTTGTGCAGGATGTCATAATTATGAGATAATTCTTGTAATTTTTTTCTTTTGTGAATGCAATGCTCTTCTGTTGTGCGTTTGTGTGTATGTGTATAAAATGTATGTAGATATGTGTGTATATAAACTTTTTTTTTTTTTTTTTTTACTTTACATCACATCATATTTAGTGTCCTGACTACCTGCAGTTTAAATTTGTCCTCTCTAGAGTTCATTTGTAAACTTGAATATCTCCCATATCCTGCATGCTGTCATGCACACTCGTAACACGACCGGCACTAGGACCCGGGAGTAATACGGTCGGGTTTTCAGGAAGCATAAAAGGAGACAAAATGGCGCTTCACATTGCTCAGTCATTGAGTTCGCCCATGCCTTGTCTGACGCTTCGCCGACTATTCTGTGAGTACTCACCAATTCTGGTTGCTTCTTTGATTGAGTGTGTGTTGCTAGAACGCGGGTTTATTTGTGTAGATCCTTGCTCTTTGTGTAAGAGAGTTCTGAAACTAATCGCGTGGTTATCCTGCCTACTCGCGCTGCTTCCGCGTTTGGGTTTACCATCCACGCTACACGGGCTAACTGCTAAGGCTTTTCTGTTCATCCCTCGGTTGCTCGTGACAGAATGACTGAGCCACAAGCAGTAAACCCAGCGGAGTTTGCTCGCCTCTGTGATGTGTTTGACCAGCATGCCGAACTGATCAATAAGCTCCGTGGTGAAGTCGTGTCTCTCCAAAAGGACCTCCAAGACGTTGCGGCCTTGCGCCGCGAGGTGGCGGAGCTACGGCAGGAGAACGCGATCCTCCGTGGGGTGGCTGCTCAGTCGGCTGTTGCCACGCCCGTCGCAGCGGCTGCGGCGCCGCCCCCCCCCCTTCTGATGTGTTTATAGCTCTACCGGATAAGTGGGATGGCACAGATGGGAAATGCAGTGTTTTTCTAACCGCGTTGGATCTTGTGTTTGAGTTCAATTCCACCAGATACTCCACAGACCGACTGCGCGTTGCGCTTCTCGTCTCGTTGCTAACCGGGCAGGCAGCTGAGTGGGCCACGGCGGTTCTCCGATCAGATTCAGATATTGCTTATTCATATGGAGAATTCACCCGTCAACTAAAGCTCACATTCGAACATCCTGCTGCTGAGGTGCAGACCGACATGAAATTGTATCATCTGCGGCAGGGAGGGTCGTCCGTGAGCCGATACACAGTGGATTTTCGCACTCTCGCCGTACAGACCACCTGGGGAGATGCCGCCCTCCGGACGGCCTAGTACGAGGGACTGGCTTCACGTATTAAAGATGAACTCGCCGGACGGGAGCTTCCGACCACGCGGAGGGACTAATCCAACTCGCCCTCCGGATTGACCAGCGCCTGCTCTCCCGTCCGAGGCCAGCCCCCCGGACCCTGCCACCCATCACGCCATATTTCTCTCACTCCACGCCCCGACCACCAGCTTTCAACACCACCGCCATGGCACCCGTCGGATCTCCACCTCCCGCCGTGGTTGACACAGGAGCCAGGGAACCCATGCAATTAGGACGCGCCTCCTTGAACGCTGCAGAGCGAGAACGACGCTTCAGGGAGGGACTCTGCGCCTATTGTGGGTCGGCGGCGCATCATAGAGCCATATGCCCTATTCGCCCGGGAAACGGCCAGGCCCGGTGAACCCTGGGAACAGTTCACCGGGCTCCCTCCATCTCTCTGCCACCACACCCAGCGTCTCTCGCCTCATGGTTCAGGTACACCTCCAGTTTGGCCACACACGGGTCAGAAGTACCGCGTTCATCGATTCTGGTGCTGCAGGTAACTTCATTGACTCTTCTTACGCCAAGGAACTGGGGGTGGAAATCGAGGCGTTATCCCAGCCGGTTCGAATCACCTCTGTAAATGGTCGGCCCCTCTCCTCCAGTCCCATCACCTCCCAGACCCAACCGATCACCGTCACAATCAACAAACATCAGGAGCAGATCCGATTCTACCTCACCTCCATTTCCTCCCCTCCCATCATCCTTGGACATCCTTGGCTCCTTCAGCACGACCCGCTCATCTCCTGGACACAGAATCGGATCCTTCAATGGGGGCCGGCTTGTACCGAGCTTTGCCTACAGGCTCCGGCTGGGACGTGTTCTAGGGAGTCCGAGGCCCCCGATGTCGACACCAACGCCATCCCGGCCACCTATCGGGACCTGGCTGAAGTATTCTGTAAGCGACGCGCCACCCACCTGCCTCCTCATCGCCCTTACGACCTGGCGATCGACCTTCAGCCTGGTTCCATCCCTCCTCGCGGCCATCTCTACTCACTCTCCACCACCGAGATGCAGGCGATGGAGGAATATGTTTCCAATGCCCTCCGCCAAGGTACCATCCGGCCCTCCTCTTCGCCTGCCGCCGCGGGGTTCTTTTTTGTGAAGAAGGGGATGGTGATTTATGCCCCTGTGTTGACTATCGGGGGCTTAACAACATCACAGTGAAGAATCGTCATCCTCTGCCTCTTACCAACTCTGCCCTGGACGCCCTCTCTGGTGCCACCATTTTCACAAAGTTGGACCTCCGGAGCGCCTACAACTTGGTGCGAATCAGAGAGGGTGATGAGTGGAAGACGGCCTTCATCACACCTACTGGACATTATGAGAGCCTGGTCATTCCATTTTGACTTTGCAATGCACCTGCAGTTTTTCAACAGTTCATTAACGACGTCCTGAGAGACATGCTAGGTAGATGGGTCTTCGTCTACCTGGACGATATTCTCATCTACTCCCGCTCCGTCAACGAACACATCCAGCATGTCAGAGCGGTACTTAAGAGATTGCTCGCCCATCAATTGTACTGTAAGTTGGAGAAGTGCGCTTTTCACAAGCGCTCCACCACGTTCCTGGGTTTTGTCATCTCGCCCCAGGGTGTGGCCATGGACCCGCAGAAGCTGGAAGTTGTGCGTCATTGGCCCCTACCCAAGACACTTAAGCAACTTCAAAGGTTTCTCGGGTTTGCGAATTTCTATCGTCGCTTTATCCGGGACTACAGTACAGTTGCAGCTCCCTTAACCGCCCTGACCCGACCATCTTCACATCACTTTCACCTTAACTCGGCTGCCATCTCTGCATTTCATGAACTCTGCCACCGATTCACCACTGCTCCAATTCTCCTTCACCCCGACGCCACCAAACCGTTCGTTGTGGAGGTGGACGCTTCGGACGTGGGCGCCGGGGCGGTTCTCTCCCAGCGAGGTCCAGATCAGAAGCTACACCCTTGTAGCTTCTTCTCCAAAAAATTTGATCCCACTCAGCAGCGATACGGAGTAGGGGACCGCGAGCTGCTGGCCATAAAGTGGGCTTTGGAGGAATGGCGACACTGGCTCCAGGGCGCCGGAGAACCATTCATCATCTGGACCGATCACCAAAATCTAATCACTATCCGGAGTTTGAAACAGCTCAATCCAAGACAGGCGCGGTGGGCACTGTTCTTTGAACAATATAATTTCCATCTGTCTTACCGTCCGGGGTCGAAGAACACCAAGGCCGATGCCCTCTCCCGACAACATGAGGAAGACGGCCCCCGGGCGGACCCCGCGCCTGTTCTCCCACCATCCAAAATCATCGCACCACTCTGTTGGGATTTGGAGACGAGGGTCCGCCAGGCACAGGCCACGGAGACCGAACCGGCAGGTGTGCCACCTGGACGACTCTATGTCCCCCACGCCCTAAGAACCGAGGTCCTCCAATGGGGCCACTCCACTCCGTTCTCCCCGGCCACCCGGGCGTGGGGCGCACCCAAACATTTATACAGCGTGCCTTTTGGTGGCCCACAATGACAAAGGACATCAAAGAGTTCGTCCAGGTGTGCCCAGTGTGCGCCAGGGCAAAGAACACCAACCAACCAACAGCTGGGGAGCTCCAACCACTCCCCGTCCCCCGTCGGCCCTGGACGCACATTGCCCTCGACTTCATCACGGGCCTGCCGGCCGCCGAGGGAAGAAAACACCATTCTGACCATCGTAGATCGGTTCTCCAAAGCTGTGCATCTGGTAGCCCTCCCCGGACTCCCGTCAGCTAAAAGGACAGCCGAGCTGATTTTAGAACACGTAGTCCGTCTGCATGGGTTCCCCAAGGACATCGTCTCGGACAGGGGGCCTCAGTTCACGGCACGGTTCTGGAAGGCCTTCTGCCGTCTGATCAATTCCACCTGCAGTTTGTCATCTGGATACCATCCTCAAACCAATGGTCAGACGGAACGGACCAACCAACAACTGGAGCGCTACCTGAGGTGCTTCGTCGCCGATCGTCAGCGCTCCTGGGCCCGCTATCTCATTTGGGCGGAACTTTCACATAATCTCCACATCTCCTCTGCTACCAACCTAAGCCCTTTTGAGATATGCCACGGTTTCCAGCCTCCAATGTTCGAACACCAAGAACCGGAGGTTGATGTACCGTCGGCCCAACAGTTGGTCCGAAGGTGTCGACGGCTATGGAGTCAAGCCAACACTGCCATTCACCGTGCCAACCACCGCTACACCACGCAACATCGCCGTCGACACCCTCCGGGACGGTTGTACAATGTAGGTGACAAAGTATGGCTGTCTACGAAAAACCTGCACCTCCATACAGAATCCAAGAAGCTATCACCCAGGTTCATTGGTCCATACCGCATCACCCTCCGTATCAATCCTGTCACCTACCGGCTCCAGCTGCCTGCGGCGCTCCGGATCCATCCGGTATTCCACACCTCCCAGCTCAAACCCTTCATCACTTCACCAATGGGTTTTCAGGAAGCATAAAAGGAGACAAAATGGCGCTTCACATTGCTCAGTCATTGAGTTCGCCCATGCCTTGTCTGACGCTTCGCCGACTATTCTGTGAGTACTCACCAATTCTGGTTGCTTCTTTGATTGAGTGTGTGTTGCTAGAACGCGGGTTTATTTGTGTAGATCCTTGCTCTTTTGTAAGAGAGTTCTGAAACTAATCGCGTGGTTATCCTGCCTACTCGCGCTGCTTCCGCGTTTGGGTTTACCATCCACGCTACATGGGCTAACTGCTAAGGCTTTTCTGTTCATCCCTCGGTTGCTCGTGACACATGCTACCTAATTAACTCCTTTTGTGCTTTAAAGAGGACATTCAGGACTTTTAAATGATACCAGATTTATAGGGGTGGGGCTTTGGGAACTTCCTCTTCCTCCTTTAAGAAAATGCCAGCTATCACCACCAGGACATTTTATGGAAAGAAGAAAAGTAAGTGCTTACTGTAATCTTTTTTCTTGATAAAATTCTATCTTAAAATGTTGTTGTTTTATTTTATATAAATCTCTAAAAAACACTTTCATTAATTTTCTAATGTAATGTATGAATGTTTTTTCGTGATAAGTGAGCATTTATAAAATGTCCTCCTTAGTGGACAGTTGTAATTATTACCAATATTTTGATTATCGTAAGCAGGGAGGAAGTCATTTTCAGAGGCAGAGAGAATTTTGCTGCAAATTATTGGTGAAAACTCAGATATTGAGTTGTCAGATGAGGAAGATGAAAATGCAGAGGTTGAAGCAGAGTCAGAGGAGTCAGAAAGCTCAGATGATGAAGTTCAGACAGTCAGACAGTGCAAACAGAGACAGAAGAGTTGGCGAGAGAACAACCATCCACATCTGGTCGTCGTCTCCTCTGGGCCAAGACTACAATGTACACCCTGTCATTGTATTCTAAATATATATCACTATTGACAGTACCTATAGTTTTTTTTATTTTTACTTATAGTTAGTCACAAACATTATATATTCTGCTAAATCTAAAAACATTTTTAGAGACTAATTTTCTTTTTCTTCATCATTTTTAACATTCAACCCCCAACTGGATGATCCTCCAATCATTCACAGCAGTGATGCCCCTACACGCAATAACTGGACCCCAATGCAATATTTTGAAGAGTACATTGATGACTCTGTGTACAAAGAAATGGCTATGTTCACAAACCAACGTGGGGTCCTTGTGTCTGGAGCACCACTTAACACCACCCCTGAAGAGCTGAAGACATTTTTTGGGAGTTCTATCTACATGGCCTGTCTTGGTTATCCAAATATTCAGATGTATTGGGCCTACAAATCATTCTACAAGCTCAGACAATCTATTAAGATCATCAATGACTTTTTTTCAGATGAGGAAAAAAGAAGAGACCTCTTGTGGAAGGTCAGGCCCCTTCTAAACAAAGTGAGGAAAGGATGTTTGAGTCTTTCAAGAGCACAAAAACTGTCCATTGACGAGCAAATTATTCCATTTACTGGCCGCTGCCCAGTTCGCCAGTATGTTCCGGGCAAACCATACCCAATTGGATTGAAGGTGTTTGTCTTGGCCACACCAAATGGCATGGTCTTAGATTTTGTTGTATACCAAGGCAAGACCACCTTCCCAATCACAGTAGGACAGGGCATCGGAGCACAAGCTGTTCTTCATTTGACTGAGACTGTTCCCAGAGGAACCCACTTGTTCTTTGACCGGTACTTTACGACCGTCGACCTTTTGAACATCCTGGTGGAGAAGGGCCTGATAGGAACTGGAACTCTGATGAAGAACAGAATTCCAAAGGAGTGCAACATTATAGGGGACCAGGCCATCAAAAAGAAAGGAAGAGGGACCTCTGAGATGGTGGTCAGACGAAGCGCTCCTGAACTTGCCATCATTAAGTGGTTTGACAATAAGCCAGTGGTCTTGGCATCCTCTGCCTATGGCATTGAGCCTCAAGACACACGCAATAGATGGTCTAAGAAGGACAAAAGATATGTTCAGGTGTCAAGACCACTGGCAGTGGCTGAGTACAACAGCAACATGGGTGGGGTAGACATGGCCGGCCGAATGCTAAGTTTTTACAGGATGGCCACTCGCACTCGGAAGTGGACGGTGCGTGTAATTTTGCACTTTTTTGATTTGGCAATCACCAATGCATGGCTTCAGTACAGGAATGATTGCCAGCTTCAAGGGAAGAAACCACTGAAGTTTCTTGAATTGAAATTGCTCCTTGGTGAGCAGCTGATTACCCATGATCAAGCTGGAATCTCTAGTGAGAGTGAAGATGACTACACTCCCCCACGTCAAAAGTGGAAACCTCAGGGCCTCTGAGTGGCGCAGTGGTTAAAGTGCTCGCCCTATCATCCGGAGATCGCTAGTTCGAATCCCGGGTGGTGCTGTAACCTCTCACAGCCGGAGGTCTAGAGAGAGCTGATTGGCCGAGCTCTCTCAGAGGGGAGGGATGAGAGGTACATAGTGCTCCGACATTAATCACGGCTCTACAGCCAGTCAGGGGCGTCTGTGAGCTCGCGCAGCGGAGGGAGCGGATAGCGCTGTCCTCCGAGTGTGTTACACCCCAAAACGGTGCGCGAGCGAGCAATTTGAAAAGATGCGGTCGGCTGGCGTCACGTGGTTCGGAGGAAACACGTGATAGTCTTCGGCCCTCCCGGCTGAGTGGTAGTAGTAGCCTTAATGTGGGAGCCCCCTAGTGACGGGGAGGAATTGGAGAAAATCGAGGAAAAAAAAAAAAAACGAAACCTCAGCCGAATGCATCTCTAAGACACTATGGAGCCAGCAAAACATACGTGATATGCACTAAGTGTAAGATCTTTCTCTGTGTTTCAATGAAGGGGAATTGCTTCTTGATAAACAAGAAATACATAAATTGTTCAAGTCAAAGTTCATACTGATTCTTTATTTATAATATAATATTTATAATATTTTTTTCCTGGTAGTCAGGAGGATAATGTATTGACAGCACAAAACAATTGACAGCGTAATTACAGTAATTGTTTTGTTTGTTATACAAGCATCATGAAAGGCCCAACTGTACTCCAAGTCTGTATTTACTGTCATTGTCGTAATTAACTATTTACACAAGGAACATTTCTGGCTTCCTTGTTTGGCAAGATCACCCTTCATTTTTCACACTCAGACACTGGACCATTGCTTAGACTCATCACACTGGACCGGCTGTAGGGACAAAAATATTGAAAAGTATATTTTACACAAAAACTTATGTTACAGTAGGTACAATCATATAGCTATTTTTTAAAACTACAATACTGTGGAAAAGTGTCATGTTGTACAAAGAATGCGGATGCAGACGCAGGGAAATACTTTCAATTCGTTTTATTCTCTTCTCTCACAAACAAGGTTGTTCAAGAAATCAAAAGAAAATAACAAAACTCAGGAACTGAGAGCTCCTGACTGGAGCCGAGAGCGGACGCGTAGAGTTACAAAGTCCAAGAAACCAAAATGAGCCGATTCGGCGAAAAACATGAATACTCTAAGGAGTGAGAGTCGTGATCTTGACCTTGACGCGCGCCCCGCTCAACAGCCAGATATTGACAAAAAGTCTTGAGCCACCCCTCCGTTCTTTATATCCTTCTAGAAAAAATTTGATGAATGCATACAGTAAGTTATTGCAGCATGTGCAAACAAAGAATTTGCATAATTCCAATCAACTTTAAAGTTCACTGTTTTTTTTTTTTTTAAATAATATTTTCATATGATTTTGTAATTTCATCTTTAGGTATGGTCCTCCAGACTTCTTGAAAGACATTCTAAAGCTTTTCTATGGAATTATGATTCTACTCTTATGTGTAAAGTAAAGGCTTTTTCTCAACATTCTTAAAATAGGAAGTCACTTCTCTCTTCACATAATACAGAAGAGAACTTAAAGTGTTCTAACTGGATTGGAGTAGCGAGAAAGTGGTGTTCAGGCAAAGATACGCACAGACATTCTTTGGCAACAATGAGCGCTGCAGCTTTTTCGCCCAGTGATAATTTGGGTTTGTCACAGCCGACAATAATAAATCAAACTTCAACTTACAGTGTCACAGATCATGCAGAGATTTGTACATTTCCCCACCATGCAGGGTAAAATAAACGAGAAACAAACTGCATTTATTAACTGCATTTGGTTTCTCCATAGTAGTTGCCACATTGATGGCACACATGTTACAATAATCAATGTTACAATGTTCAATAAACGTGATTATTGTAACATGGCACACATGCGAGTGTGTGAGTGTGTGACGCGCATGCACTGCCGGCTCATACAGAGAGAGAAAATGGATGTTTATCCTTTCTAATGAGACTTCCTCTTGCTTTACACACATGCACACACGTGTGTTATAATAAAAATCGTTGGCTCAGTTGTGATCACATGACGCTCGGTGACAAAACATGAAGCGCATGATACATTATTACATGATACTTGGCGCTCATCCAAGACTTGTTTGCATTCCAAGTCAAAATTTATTAAAAATCTTTGCTCATCTTGCGTAACAGTCGCAAACTGCGTTATTTGCAATCCGAGGTTCCACTGTACTCACAGTTACTTAAAATATCAAATTTGTTGAGGTAACCTAAAAAGTGTCATTTCTACAAACTCATCAATACCAAACAGTTCTAAATACTCATCAAGGTCTATTAATTTGAACTATTTAAATGAACAGTACTCAATATGTTTAATGACTTATAGCATCAGGGTTTACAGTGCAGGCCAGTCAAGTTCTTCTACATCAAAATGCACTGGTGTTGGAACTCGTATGGCGTTGTGTTTCAGGAGTTGGGCTTAGACTCTTACCTATGGTGAAAGGAATTCTTGATGCTTCAGCATACCAAGACATTTGGGAAAGACTTTTACCTGGTATCATACTTTAAAACAATATAAATGAATTGTTCTAAATCATGCCATGGAAGTAATGTTTGTGACTAGAATAGTTTTAAGATGTGATTGTACCTAAAAATGAAATTCGATCCTAGATATTTTAAGACAGCAGTGATGCATTTAGATATCATATCAACTTTTTTCACCATTTTAATTCCACCAAAACTTAAGAGATGACAGAGATGACAGTCTGAGCCAAGACTATGTTCAGGATATTTACAGTGCTGTTGCGTTAATGCGCGCTTGTTCTTTTAAACACAGACATAAAAGACTTTTTTTTAGTTATTGGTACTTTTGCTAATAGTGACAGTAGACCTCCAGCCTTCACGAAGTATCCGGAAAAGTATCAGAATTAATGATATTTACTACTCCTAAACTTACATCGCCTTACCCTTGCTAAGGGCAATTATTTAAATGTCATAGGAAGATGACACCCAAAGTTATTTGACACTGTCTAAGCCAAATAAGATTTAGAAAAGATAATCGGGACTGTATTATTTGAAAATATTTAAATCATGGTCAAACATAAGTGTCATTGAACAGTGGAACACCACTGAGCAACAAATAAATAAATAAATAAATAGTTGGACGTCTTTAATTTGACTTCCATTTTAATCCACCTTTAGTATTTTTGTTGAAAGCACCTTTCTTTTGTTCAGGTTCACTGAATATTATGACTTCAAAAATAAGTTCAATCATTTGGAAGGCTACATATAATACAAATACAAGAAGTTCAGATTCTTTGCTATACTTACTGTACCCTGTACTACTTTTGATCCTAACCGTCCTCTATCAACAACGGAGATCGTGCATTTTGATATTATAGCATTCTTTTCATTATTTCTATTCCACTCATATGTAAGACATGACAGACATGACAGCATGATCCCAGGCTACATTAAGGATATTTACAGTGCTGCGCTTTTGCCCTCTTGTTCCTTCAAAACACAGACCGAAAAACATGCATTTAAGCGTTAAAGCAAAGAACTGTTGTTTAAAAAAGGTTTGAACACAAAGGATATTTGTACCTGTGGTTATCGTTACTTTTGCTAATAGAGAGAGTAGGCCTACAGTATAATATCCTTAAGGTCTTGGCCCATTTGACATCCAACCTTCACAAAGTACCTGGCCAAGTGCAGTTAGAAAAGATCAGCGAAGTTTTCAGCACGAACCATGGAGTCAAACAAGAATACATTCTTATTCCAACCCTCTTAACAATCTGGACAAAAGGTGTATAAATTAAGGATCCCATACGTGGGAAAGTGTTCAATGCCTCAAGACTCATGTCTTCTAATAAATCAAGGGAAATGTATGTCAGCAATCACTTATGCAGATGAAGTAAAAAAAAAAGTACAAACCTGCACAGCCTATGAATATGGCTAATTCTAGGACCAGAACTGAACAGCAAATCAAACAAAGCAGACGCAAAACAAAGCCCCAACTTAAATGAAACTGAACAAGGTGTAGATGCATAAATGTACAACATGGCTGGGGTGCAGTGTACAATTTTTAAATGACCGTCAACAACACAGTTTCACAAACACAAAAACAACAGGGCAAATATAAAAGCATCATGACAGAAGCCAACAGAAGTCTTCTTGCATCTAGTCTGTCTGACCTGTTTGGTTTGCTTGCTCTGTTTACTTGTTCCGTTCTTATCTGTTTGACCTGTATGGTTTCCTGTAATGTTGAGTTTGCTATTCAGTTCTGATCCGTTTGGTTGGATGTTCTGAGTACTGGTTTTGCTTACATTGAGTACTGTTTGTTTTTCACGTTGTTGGCATTGGTGTTAGTGTTAGCATAAGCCCTAGTTCCTTATCATGCAGTTCCTGCATTTATTAATTAATGTATGAAACATTATGTTTGTTTTTCTTTGTGTTTAAACTCCACTTTAATTAACTACCATCTGCACTGGCATCCTGCCTCTCCGTACATGACAGAATACAATGTTGATTACTCAAGGATGCAGCAGATTACAAGGAAGGCCATGCTGTGGGGCTGAGCTTTGTGGCATTCCCTTCCCCCCCAGACAGATGAAAAGATTTATAGACTTACAAATAACCCATGATTGGATGGAATTTAGTTGCAAGTTGCTTGCAGATTCTAAGCCAGGGTACACACCATGGCACAGAACATTGCATGCGGCATTGAGGACAGCGAGCTTCCTCCGCCGCCAGCATGCGGCGTTGAGGACAGCGAGGAGAAGGAAACCTGGCAGGAAAGAGCAGGAGGAGCTGAGACGGCAGCGTGACTGGGATGGCTGCCAGCTGGCAATACGGCGCACGCCGTTCAGAGGTGGCGCAGCTCGGGGTGACATGAGTCCCTGCACCGACTAGAGGGCAGAGACTGGGAGGTCCAGATTCGGCGGTGTCCAGGGTGGAGGGACACCCCACAGTCTACAAGGAACAGCGTGTGGGCGGTATGCACAGCCGGGAGCAGCCTCCCAGCTAGCAGGGAGCAGCGTATGGGAGCGCGCGGAGCAAAATGGCGAGCGCATGCGTAACCTGCAGGAGCAGGTTGGAATGCTCCAGAAACTGCTGTTGCAGATACGGCTCGAGGAAGACCCAGACCTGCCAGCTTCTCCGCCCGGCCTCAGGAGCGACGAAGAGTTCCTCTCTCTGCCGAGCTGGAATGATGACGACAGCGAACTGGAATACATCCGGTTCAGCGACGACGACAGTGAGCTCTGCTACCCGCTGTACTGCGACGACAGTGTAGGCGAGCTCCGCAGTGGTGACAACGATGACGAGCTCCCTTTTCTGTCACGCAGCTGCGGCGACGATAGCGAGCTCTATATCTTGCCGCGTAGACAGCGAGCCTCCTCTTCCTCCGCCGCCGCCGTCATGCGCCACCGAGGACAGCGAGCCTCCTCTTCCTCCGCCGCTGCCGTCATGTGCCTGTGAGGAGAACGAGCTTCCTCTTCCTCCGCCGCCGCTGTCTTGCAGCGAGGAGGACAGCGAGCTGCTGCCGCTGCATAACGCCAAGGAGGACAGCGAGTTTCCTCTGCCACCGCCGTCATGTAGCGCCGAGGAGAACAAGCTTCCTCATCCTCTGCCTCGGCCGCCCGCCATCAGTGAGGATGGCGCACTTTCTCTGCCTCAGCATCTGCCGCCCTGCATCAGTGAGGATGGCGCACTTTCTCTGCTTCCGCCGCCCTGCTTCAAGGGACGCACTGGACTGCCGTGCCCTCAGGACAAGGAAGCCAGCCTCTGGGTGAGAGGGGCAGACATTGGACCCTGGGGGGGATGGCCTGGACCTCCTGCGCCCTTTGAGGGGGGGGTATGTCAGGGATAACCCCTAGAGGGCGCCAAAGCGCCCTGAGTCTTTTGTGTTTGTAGTTTGTTTTGGTTTACTTAATTTCCCAGTTCGCACCTCGGTCAGGTGACGTGGGTGCTCACCTGAACCGAGTTGGTTATTAGTTTCATTATAAATAACTTGTGTTTGTTCTGTTCCGTTGTCTTGCATCTGTTGATTTATACCCGTAAATGTCAGTAAGTTGAGTTTGTGTCTCCCGTTACCGTTATACGTGTTTTGGTTTGTTTTTACTTATAAAGTATATTTGTTTTGGTTGATTTCCCTGTTTGTTTTTAATAAAAGATCGTTTCCTTTAACACCTGGACCTCTGCATTTATGCCTCACACCCCTTTAACCTGACAGGTAGGAAGCATCAACAATTTGTTGTCAATCTGGCCATACTTAGCTGGGTTAATAGGTGCCTGCATTATCATGAACATATTGCAAAATATTGAGATTCTGAGATTTTATTATAAATGACTTAATATTTAGACATAGTAGAATTATAATACTATACAGTTTTATACTGGTGATTTTTATCATGTCTCACTTGATGCTCTGTTAACTTTAGTCAGTGCACAATTTACAATAGTATATTCTAACCCTTACCAAAATATACTTAAAGTTAGATTATAGTATAGTATATGTATGTAGTAACTACAGTATATAGTAAGTTTAATAATATCAATGTACAAGTAGTGTACTTGGAAATGTACTGTTTCAATACTTATTGCATCTTAATTTGCCACTTTTTAGTTTATAAAAGTATACTTTGATGTATAATGGGATTTATAACATATTTATTGTCTTTATAAATATAATGTTAATAATAAATAAATAAATAAATATAATAAAATATAATAACTTAAATCAACAATGCACTTCAAAACAAAACACTACACAAATACATTGTGAACACAGTTTTAATAGTGGTACACACAGGTTGTACCTCTCTACAGTTTCTGCCCTATTAAATGACTAAGGCGGTGAAACATTAAATCCAAACAATTGTTTAATTAAAAGGAAAAAAAAAAACATTTTGACATGGTCTTATTTGAAGTGGTTTGCTTGTTATATCATAAGTCAGGTGTTGTATCCATTAACATCACTGCCTTGCGGAAATACACGACACCATGGTTCTTTCATTACTAATGGACATAGTCACTTGGTTACTTAGTGCACTTCCATTACATCAATACAACTGTTCAAACACACGAGAATGTACAAAATAAATATACATTACATACATGCCACACCCTATAGAAACCAAATATAAATATGAACACAAACACAGGTAAATATACTAACCTCACTGGCTGCACACACCCAAAGGACCCAAAAGAGTCCACTTGGAGAAACACAATATACAGTGCCCTCCATAATTATTGGCACCCCAGTTTTTATTGCAGAAGCATATTGTCACACTGAAAATTGTAGAAAAACATAACGTGAATATAAAGTGAATTTTAAGGGGAAATTAAAATCCCTGACTAACAAATAATTATTTTTCATAAAATAACCTGTTCCACAATTATTGGCACCCCTAACAATTCCTAGAAAATAAATGTAATTGAAGTATTTCTGTCATTTCTACAGTAGTTTAAAAAGTTGATCAGAGTATCTAGGAACATTTAATTAGTAATTTATCACTTCCTGCTTCTCTGGGGTATAAATATGACGTGACACAGAGGCCATTTCTCTTTTCCACTCTTCAACATGGGAAAGACCAAGAAACATACTATTCAGGTAAGATACGCAAGTTTATTTTGCCTCCATGCACAGTGAGGAGGATGGTAAGAGAAATAAAAAATTCTCCAAAGCTCACTTTTAAAGAACTGCAACAAATGATAGCATCTTGGGGTCACAAAATCTCCAAAGCAACCATCAGGCGCTATCTACATGCGAACAAACTCTTTGGGAGGCATGCAAGGAAAAAAACTTTTCTCAGTCACAATCATAAACGCAAACGTTTGGAGTTTGCTAATCGGTACTGGGGCTTCAACTGGGACCGTGTTCTTTGGTCAGATGAGACCAATAGTTTTTTGGCAACAAACACTCTAAGTGGAACACAAGAGATGAGCATGCAGAAAAGCACCTCATGCCCATTGTGAAGTAAGCGGGGGAGGATCGGTGATGCTGTGGGGCTGTTTCTCTTCCAGTGGCCCGTGGAACCTTGTTAGGGTGCATGGCATCATGAATGCTTTGAAATACCAGGATGTTCTAAAGCAAAATCTGGTGGCCTCTGCCTGAAAGCTGAAGATGGGTCGTCACTGGGTCTTTCAGCAAGATAATGACCCAAAACATGTGGCCAAATCTACACAGAAATGGTTCACCACACACAGAATCAAGCTCCTCCCATGGCCATCTCAGTCCCAAGACCTCAACCCCATTGAACACCTGTGGAGTGAGCTGAAGAGGAGAGTACAGAGGAAAGGAGTCAGGTCACTGGATGATTTAGAGACATTTTGCAAAGAGGAATGACCGAAGATCCCTCTTTCTGTGTTCTCTAATCTTGTGAAACATTATAGGAGAAGATTGGGTGCTGTTTTGTTGGCAAAAGGTGGTTGTACAAAGTATTAAACATCAGGGGTGCTAATAATTGTGGCAACCATGATTTGATGTAAAACAATGATTTCTTAATGTGGGATTTTTTCCCACTGAATAAATGCACTTGAACTAAAGATTGGAATTTCCTCTTTTTTTCCATTGTGGTCCTATGTTATTTAGAACAAAACTGATTTTTTTAGAACCTAAAGAACACATTTTAACCAGGGGTGCCAATAATTATGGAGGGCACTGTATATACTGTACCGTTTTCACTGGTTAACCTGTATATAAATGTCTTCATGTGTGTCTGTGTTTAACATTAAATGTACAGTATGTATGTAACGTTCCTACTAGTTATTAATTAAATGCAAATGCAATATGCAAAATCAAATACAACATTTATGAGCCAAAATATTTTTCAGTCAAGCATAGTCTAGTCTATTGGTTTCAGATTCTTTGTAATCTACACGGAATGGAATATGTTGCAATAATACAACTTTTACATTTATAATGCTCTTCTGGATCATAATAATATTTGTGCAATGCTGTTTAGAATACTTATTTTTTTACTGGAATGAATAGTATATTAATAAACAGTACCACAAAATAAATAGAACACTCGAAATTGAAGTTTCCAATAAAATACTTTACCTCAAAATATTACAATATAATGAATATTTGGTCAGGGCTCCTCACAAACTAAGTGTTCTTGGAAAAGGAAATCTGCATCTAGACCTTGCAGCGGTGACCTTGTCTTCACCTGTAAGGTTAGTACTCGTTCCCATGATTGTGGTTGTGTGTACTGAACTAGACAGAGAGATACATACAGTAGTATTTATTCTGTATGAATAGTACATTCCCCAATCTTGAAATAAAATATAATATTTTGAGATACTAGATTTTTGTTCTTGAGTTGTTAAGCTGTAACTTCAAATATTTAATTTTATGTGTAATGAATTTAGAATAGTATGAGTTTCACTTTTTGAATTCAATTACTTTTAATAACTTTTTCCAAACACTTATTCGATGCACTTTGTGTGTGTGTGTGTGTGTGTGTGTGTGTGTGTGTGTGTGTGTGTGTGTGTGTGTGTGTGTGTGTGTGTGTGTGCGTTAATATCAGCCAGTATGAATGATATCTGTTACAATACCTTAACACCTGAACTGGCATAAAAATCAGCAATATGTTTATTTGTGTCTTTGTGAATTAATAACACTGTGTCCATATACGATTACTTTCAGTTCCACCCATGTACTATTTACTTTAAACTATTCCACTCCAAACTCTTTGAACCTATGAACTTTACGTATAGCACAAGTATAATTAATTTTACTTTTCTTAAGTATGTGTCAAAGTATTTAAGCTTTTATGTGTATGTGTCAGTTTAATGCAAGCATTTTTGTTTAAAAGAAGCATATTATTAGAATATAATTAGTACTGTATGTACGTACTGTACACTTGCATAGACTTCTTTTTGGCACCGGGATCCATTTGGCACGACTTCCATCATGACAACGCACGATGTCACAAAGCAAAAGTCATCTCAAACTGCTTTCATGAACTTGACAATGCATTCAGTGTTCCTCAATGACCTTCCCTGTCACCAGATCTGAATGAAATAGAATAGGAATATTGTCTTTAAGCAATACCAGTAGTGGTGAACAATAGAATTGTCATGGCAATTACATCAAAATGGTTACAACTACATGGCACATAACCACAAACAAACGTAATAGAAGCTTACTAGTGTCAAAAAGGTATTTTATTACATATTTTATCACACATCTACTATCTGCTGGAGAAACATCAACATGATCTTCACAAACACGTTACACCACTTTTCTCATCTACTGTACTGTACATCAGAACACGAGGACAGGCACCTTTTATTTCTGGGCAAAATAAAGGGAAAATGTATCTAAGAGTATTGATTCACAGTGACATTCTTTAGCATTATTTAGCATGCTTTCCTCATACTTTGTGGTTTTCTAATTGGAGTATCCAAATTTCCCATAGTGTGAGTGAGAGTACGCGTATGAGGCGCCGTATAGGGCTTAAATCAAACTTCACTCATGCACACACATATGAAACACTTGCATACACATATATGAAACAGTCACACATCTATATATACTACTAACTGCTCACACAATATGAAATGCGTGCGCACATATATACAAACTCTCCGTGCACACACACATATGAAATTCTCAGTGTAACCGGAAGGCATTTCACTGTAACCGGAAGTCATTTCAGTGTGGACGGAATTGTCGCTTCATACTCCATGATTGGTAGTATCGGTTTGTAAACAGCCTGCTGTTGGACAGTTTAGAAGACGGAGTAGGACAGTATCATCACTGCTCAAATCACAAGGCATATTCACAACTGTCCACATAATGTCTGAATATTGCAGCGGCACAAAACGCAGGTGATGTTTAGCAAAAAGAAAATTGAAGCACGGAATCTGTGGCTAATATGTCGGATCCTTTTACCGCAGTGATAATAAATAAACCACTCGCTGTCTTCTAAACTGTCCAGTAACAGTCTATTTAAAATGCTACTACTAATCAGAGAGAATGAATCGGCAAGTCCATATACATTGAAATTACTACACCCTACTCCATGTGGGGGAATGTCTGTTAAGGGAACTTCACGCTACAAAATTCCGCCATTCGGAACATCCTGCAACGTCACTTCCTACCGGCGTTACCATAGTAACATAAGCACCTTGGATACCCGTCCCTGCTGCTGTGGAAATTTCACGCTACGCACAGTAAATATAGAATATTTATTGAAAAAAAATGACACTAAAATATATACCGTTTTGAAACGTTTATAACTTATGAATAAATGATTCGATTAATTTACAAGATGTACGGAGATTTATTTATTTATTTATACAGATTACTAGTCTATGTAATACTAAATATTTCTTAATTAAATTAAAATAAAATTATTGTGTCCTGTTTATATGGTGTTGTCCTCGAAAATAATTATAATAAATATTGTAATGACTGATAGGAATTCCCTTGTTTGTGCGCGTCTCATAGGTGTGAGTGTGCGCACGGAGACTGTGTATGTGCGTGCATCTCATATGTGTGTGTGCACGGAGAGTTTGCATATATGTGCGCGGAGAGTTTGTATATATGTGCGCCTGTCTCATACGTATGTGCGCGCGCATTTCATATGTAGTTGTGTGAGCAGTTAGTAGTATATATAGATGTGTGACTGTTTCATATATGTGTATGCAAGTGTTTCATATGTGTGTGCGTGAGTGAAGTTTGGTTTAAGCCCTATACGGCGCCTCATATACGCGTGTTTATATGCTTCTGTGCCCTATAATGGTTGTCCTGTCCAGTATGTACCACCTCAAAAAAATTAACAATGGTTTGCTATTATCTAATAGTAATTTGTTTCTGAAAATTATTAAACATTATTTTGCCTATATTTGAGATAAAAATTAAGATAGATTAAAATATGCTAAATATGATACTGTAGATTATTTGATAATTCATTTATAGTATTTCTTTTTTTTTTTTTTTTTTTAGAAATAACAAAAGTTACCTTTAAATAAAATAATTTTTCAGTGTATATCATCTTACACAACAGAAAGGTCCGTGACAGGCTCAGACACAAATATCGTGCTCACATAAAAGTTATGCTCCAGTAACACAGTCAGATGACTGGCAGTCACAATAAAATCGGCACATACTGTATATTTGCACGCAGAATTTATCAGAAAAGGGTCGACTTAACTTAACATGTTCTCCCAATGCTTGGTGGGTTTCCTCTGATAACACATAAAAAATTATCTTATATTGTTGCCATAATATATTCAATTTATTTCACTTGAGAAAGAAGAAAGTTGATGTTTGAATGAGATAAATTTTGCAGCGTAAAGCAACTCATGCAACAGAAAGGTACATAACAGTCAAGAAATACAAATAATGCGCTCACATAAAAGTTATGCTTAAGTAAAGCTGTCAGATATAGATGACTGGCAAACCTGGCAGTCATCCTAAAAACTGTTAGATTTACTGTTATAGCTTGCAATTATTATATTTGCAACAAGGATTTATCAGGACTTACTGTAAAAACCTAACACGCCACCCACATGGTTGGGCTCCTCGTCCCATCATACAGAGGTCAGAATTAAAAACGTGCCCCAGGTCTCAGTTTTAGGATTGCTCCAGCAGTTCTTATTTCTAACTTCAAATAATTGAACAAGTCATTAAAGACAAGCTACTGTTCGGTGATTAATACCAGGCATCATAGTAATTGTTAAATTTAGATTAGTATGTAGTGTTTAACATCTGTGAGATAAATTCTTTTCTTTTCACTACAGACATGGTGACAGTAAAAATTAATACTTTGAGAAGACATGGTCACTTCTGTTCAATTAGGTTTGATCATCTATATCTGTCAGGTATCGGGGTGCAAGGCATAAATGCAGAGGTCCAGGTTTTAAAGGAACGATGTTTTATTAAAGGAAACAGGGAAATCAAACAAAACAACTATACTGTATAAGTAAAACAAAACCAAAATGCTGAGGCAGAGAAAGTGCGCCGTCCTCACTGATGGCGAGCGGCCGAGGCAGAGGATGAGGAAGCTCGTTCTCCTCGACGCTGCACGACGGCGGTGGCAGAGGAAACTCGCTGTCCTTCTCGGCGTGATGCAGCGGCAGCAGCTCGCTGTTTTCCTCACAGGCTCATGATGGTGGCGGTGGAGGAAGAGGAGGCTTGCTGTCCTCGGCGTCGCATGACGGCAGCGGAGAAAGAGGAGGCTCCCTGTCCTTGGCGGCGCATGACGGCGAAGGAAGAGGAGGCTCGCTGTCCGCTGCGGCGCATGAGGTCGGGCGGAGAAGCTGGCAGGTCTGGGTCTTTCTCGAGCCGTATCTGCAACAGCAGTTTCTGGAGCATTCCAACCTGCTCCTGCAGGTTACGCATGCGCTCGCCATTTTGCTCTGTGCGCTCCCATAAGCTGCTTCCTGCTAGCTGGGAGGCTGTTCCCGGCTGTGCATACCGCCTACACGCTGTTCCTTGTAGACTGTGGGGTGTCCCTCCACCCTGGTCACCGCCGAATCTGGACCTCCCGGTCTCTGCCCTCCAGTCGGTGCGGGGACTCGTGTCACCCTGAGCTGCGCCACCTCTGAACGGCATGCGCCGCATTGCCAGCTGGCAGCCATCCCAGTCACGCTGCCGTCTCAGCTCCTCCTGCTCTTTCCTGCCAGGTTTCCTTCTCCGCTTTCCACAACGCCGCTTGGTTCTCCTCCTGCTCTCCGCGTCGGTTTCCCAAGCTTCAAACATCGTTGCCCCCCCCAAAAGAATGCCTCTTGTACGGTCTTGCATTCTGTCAGGTATCGGGGTGCGAGGCATAAATGCAGAGGTCCAGGTTTTAAAGGAACGAATGTTTTATTAAAGGAATTATATATGTAAGAGTGTTAATTCATAAGGACATTTTCTGTATTTAGCAACACAAAACTTAAAAACAACTCAGCCTTTACATTTTTATCAGCAAACTATTGGTTTGTTTAGCTACTAAGAGTTCCAGGAACTTCTAGGATCTAGTGAAGAAACACTGTAATGCTACAGCATTTAAATACAGCCCTTACAACTTTGTAGAAACAGCTTGGTGATGACCACCATATCGATGTAATAGGGAGATTCAGGGTTACTGGAGCATATTGTCAGGGATAACCCCTAGAGGTCGCCAAAGTGCCCAAGGACCTTTTCGTTTGTAGTTTTCTTAAGTTTCGTTTTGTCACTTCATGTCCCAGTTTGCTTCTCAGTCAGGTGACGTGGGCGCTCACCTGAACCGAGTTGGTTATTAGTTTTATTATAAATAGTTTGGTTTCGTTGAGTTATGTGTCTTGCATCTGTTGATTTATACCCGTGAAATGTCTGTATGTTTAGTTTGTGTCTCCCGGTTCCTCTATACGTGTTTTAGTTTCGTTTTACTTATAAAGTATATTTGTTTTGTTTAATTTCCCTGTTTTTTTTTTCATTATAAATAAACATTGTTTCCTTTAAAACCTGGACCTCTGCAGTTATGCCTCGCACCGTAAAACTGACAGAATGACAGAATGCAACAGAAGGAGATCGGGCAGGAAGACAGAGGTGGAGCAGGAGCTGCGGAGAGAGCAGCTAAACTGGGAGGGCTGCCAGCTGGCGATACGGCGCACTCCGTTCCGGAATGGCTCAGCTCGGGGCGATGGGAGTCCCCGCACCCGCGGGAGGGTAAAGACCAGGGGGTCTATGTCTGGCGGGGACCTGGGCGCAGAGGCGCCCCACACCGAGCGTCAAGGGAGAGCGGAGAGCGAGCGATATGAGCTGCAGGGAGCAGCCTCCCGGCGTGACTGGAGCAGCTTTGGGTGGTGCACCAAAGAGAATGGAGGGCGCATTCGGAATCTGCAGGACAGCGAGCTGCTTCTTCCTCCGCCGCCGCCCTCATGCGCCGCTGAGGATCGCGAGCTTCATCCTCTTCCTCCACCGCCGCCTTCATGCGCCGCCGAGGACAGCGAGCTTCCTGTTCCTCCGCTGCCGCCGTCATGTGCCGCCGAGGACAACGAGCCTCTTCTTCCTCCGCCGCCGCCTTCATGCGCCTGTGAGGAGGACGAGCTTCCTCTTCTTCCGCCGCCGCCGTCATGCGCCGCAGAGGATGACGAGCTTCCTCTTCCTCCGCCGCGGCCTTAATGCGCCGCCGAGAACAGCGAGCTTCCTCTTCCTCCGCCGCCGCCGTCACACGCCGCCGAGGACAGCGAGCCTCCTCCGCCGCCGCCGTCACGCGCCACCGAGGACAGCGAGCCTCCTCTTCCTCCGCCGCCGCCTTCATGCGCCACTGAGGACCGCAAGCTTCATCCTCTTCCTCCACCACCGCCTTCATGCGCCGCTGAGGATAGCGAGCTTCATCCTCTTCCTCCGCCGCCGCTGAGGACCACGAGCTGCTTCTTCCTCCGCCGCCATCATGCGCCTGTGAGGAGGACAAGCTTTCTCTTCCTCCGTCACCGTCATGTGCCGCCGAGGACAACGAGCCTCCTCTTCCTCTGCCGCCGGCGTCATGCGTCTGTGAGGAGGACGAGCTTCCTCTTCCTCCGCCGCCGCCATCATGCGCCGCCGAGAACAGCGAGCCTCCTCTTTCTCCGCCGCCGCCGTCATGCGCCGCCGAGGACAGCGAGCCTCATCTGCCTCCGCCACCCTGCTTCAAGGGACGCACTGGACGGCCGTGCCCTCAGGACAAGGGAGCCAGCTTCTGGGTGAGAGGGGCAGACATTGGACCCTGGGACAGGCTCCCGTGAGTGAGTGAACTTCACATATAAAAATCACTTACGAATATAACCACTTGTACTCTATTTGTGGGAAAACTAATTCATTGTGCAGCAAAATTACAAATAAAAATTCAATTATCTTATTTGTGAGGAGGACGAGCTTCCTTTTCCTCCGCCGCCACCATCATGCGCCGCCGAGGACAGCGAGTCTCCTCTTCCTCCGCCGCCGCTGTCATGATGCCCTGGACCTCCTGTAGTGCCCCGGAGTTGCGCCCTTTGAGGGGGGGTTATGTCAGGGATAACCCCTAGAGGGCGCCAAAGCGCCCAAGGACCTTTTCGTTTGTAGTTTTCTTAAGTTTCATTTTGTCACTTCATGACCCAGTTTGCTTCTCGGTCAGGTGACGTGGGCGCTCACCTGAACCGAGTTGGTTATTAATTTTATTATAAATAGTTTGGTTTCGTTGAGTTATGTGTCTTGCATCTGTTGATTTATACCCATTAAATGTCTGTATGTTTAGTTTGTGTCTCCTCTATACATGTTTTAGTTTCGTTTTACTTATAAAGTATATTTGTTTTGTTTAATTTCCCTGTTTTTTCATTATAAAGAAACATCCTTTCCTTTAAAACCTGGACCTCTGCAGTTTTGCCTCGCACCTTAAAACATGACACATATGTTTGTTTTTGTTGTTGTTTGTGAGAAGGGTATTTGCATTTCTATGTCTGTTCCGTTGTGTTACTTGCCATACAGAGCAAAAGTTAACATTTTTATCTCTTTTTTCTCATCATCATATTATATGGTAATGGTTATCAAAATTACCCATAGTGTTCGTACAGTAAATGAGTATATGGGTGTGTATGTGCTTGTGTGCCCTGCAATAGATTGTTACCCTGGCCAGAGTGTACCCTCATGCCCTGATTCCCCTGGGACAGGCTCCCGTGAGTGAGTGAACTTCACATATAAAAATCACTTACGAATATAACCACTTGTACTCTATTTGTGGGAAAACTAATTCATTGTGCAGCAAAATTACAAATAAAAATTCAATTATCTTATTTGTGAGGAGGACGAGCTTCCTCTTCCTCCGCCGCCACCATCATGCGCCGCCGAGGACAGCGAGTCTCCTCTTCCTCCGCCGCCGCTGTCATGATGCCCTGGACCTCCTGTAGTGCCCCGGAGTTGCGCCCTTTGAGGGGGGGTTATGTCAGGGATAACCCCTAGAGGGCGCCAAAGCGCCCAAGGACCTTTTCGTTTGTAGTTTTCTTAAGTTTCATTTTGTCACTTCATGACCCAGTTTGCTTCTCGGTCAGGTGACGTGGGCGCTCACCTGAACCGAGTTGGTTATTAATTTTATTATAAATAGTTTGGTTTCGTTGAGTTATGTGTCTTGCATCTGTTGATTTATACCCATTAAATGTCTGTATGTTTAGTTTGTGTCTCCTCTATACATGTTTTAATTTCGTTTTACTTATAAAGTATATTTGTTTTGTTTAATTTCCCTGTTTTTTCATTATAAAGAAACATCCTTTCCTTTAAAACCTGGACCTCTGCAGTTTTGCCTCGCACCTTAAAACATGACACATATGTTTGTTTTTGTTGTTGTTTGTGAGAAGGGTATTTGCATTTCTATGTCTGTTCCGTTGTGTTACTTGCCATACAGAGCAAAAGTTAACATTTTTATCTCTTTTTTCTCATCATCATATTATATGGTAATGGTTATCAAAATTATCCATAGTGTGTACAGTAAATGAGTATATGGGTGTGTATGTGCTTGTGTGCCCTGCAATAGATTGTTACCCTGGCCAGAGTGTACCCTCATGCCCTGATTCCCCTGGGACAGGCTCCCGTGAGTGAGTGAACTTCACATATAAAAATCACTTACGAATATAACCACCTGCACTCTATTTGTGGGAAAACTAATTCATTGTGCAGCAAAATTACAAATAAAAATTCAATTATCTTATTTGTGCCTTGTAAGAATCTCATAATAATTTTAAAAACCTGAAACACCTAACAAATAATGTTTCAGGCAGTAAATTGCCTATATTAATGAGATACTAAATACTGTATGATAAACCATTCAGTAACTCATTAATAAATCAATTTATATTGTAGCCGTACAATATATCCGATTAACAGCATTTCTTTCTTAGAAAGAAGAAAATTCATGTGTGAATATGATTGCTTTTGAAGCGTATAACTTGCACAACAGAAAGGTACACGACAGGCCCAGAAATACAAATATCCTGTTCACATAAATGTTACGCTTCAGTAATGCTGAGCTTGCCAGACACCTATAAGTCAGATATAGATGTTTGGCAAACCTGGCAGGCATCCTAAAAAACTTAGTTATATTTGCTAGGACAGAGTATCTCATTTTCAAGACAAACACTGTGAAAATAATTAATACTCAGAGAAATATGAGAATGTCACATAAATAAATAAAATAAATCCAAAATGCATGGATATGATATACTGTATTGCCATGTAAAGATAAATTTACTGTACAGTATAATTCACATGAGAATATTATTAGGACTACCTGCACTACATTTGATAAATACTTCACAATTCACACTAATTTGTTTCTGAAAATTATTAAACATATATTTGCTTATATTGAAGATAACAGTTACGATTGATTGAGATGTAATTAATATGATACATATATGGTAATATCTACCACCTTACAAAAGAAAGGTCTGTGATAGGCTCAGAAACACGAATACCATGCTCTCATAAAGGTAATGCTTCAGTAACACTGTCAGATGACTGGCAAACCTGGCAGTCATCCTAAAAACCGTATTTATGCAGTATTTGCAACCAGGATCTTTTCAGGAAAGGGTCAATATAACTTAAGCAAAGACACATCACACCAAGTGTTGCACAGGATTAAGATCTTTGTGCCATCATACAGAGGTCATGTCAGAGTTGTTTCAAACGTTCTCTTTTTAAGCACAAGCTACTGTTGAATGATTAATGTAAGGCTTCGTATCCATGCATTAATCTTCTATACCGCTTATCCTGTGTACATAGCCTGGAGCCTATCCCACGACACTTACTGTAGGTGTACAGCCTGGAAAGGGTGCCAATCCTTTGCAGGATACACACATGTACACACACTGCAGGTAATTTGGGAACGCAAGGTATTCTAATCTGCATGCGTTTGAACTGTGGGAGGAAACCAGAGTACACAAACCCTAGGGAGTAATCGGATCCTTCGACTATGGATCTGTGAGGCCACAATGCTAACCACTATGACACAGTGCCACCAGCTTAATAGTAATTGCTGTTCATTTTGAATCGTCTGTGCTATTTAACATCTGTGAGATATATGATCTTATTTTCAGTCCAAACAGGGTGTCAATAATTAATTCTCAGAGGAGACACGGTCACTTTTGTGATGTCCAACTAAATTAAGGTTAATACGTTATATAGCATTTTAACATACAGGCCCATAGGCAAGGCATATTTGTGCATCAAAATAATTTTGATACCTAGCTCAGAAAAAACAGTCCTTTCCAAAGTAAGTGTATTTGCTCCTTTGGGATAAAGCCAAAGCTAAGTTTGAGAAGCATGTGTTTGTTTTATTAGTATTTTAATGATGAGTAACTACATACACAAGCATGATTGTGGGTTTAAGCAAAGGTACCTGAAAAACATTAGATCCTGTTTCTGTGAAAGTCTTATGTAAATATTTAATATCACCTCAGATGCTATTTAAACCTCCCATTATAGGTGTTACTTATTCTCTACTGTCACATTTTTCTCTTTGTGAATCCCTGTTTGTGAACACTCCACTGTTGATCTAAATGAGTTATGGATTAATCCTTAAAAAGTTGTAATATTTATATAAATTGTTCATTATTCATTTTTTTCCAGACATGGGGAGTACATTTTTCCTGCTATATGTTGGCCTTCTAAATGCAGCTGGTAAGATAAAAATTCAGTGTGTTCATCATTATGTACAAGATTTCTGTGTGTACAGTATATATATATGATAATAAGATGATAATACTATTCATATTATAATAATATAATATACATCATACTATTTTTCTTTTCCTGAAGAGTGTCTACATTTTTGGCTGTATATATTTACGTTGCTAAAAACTAAGCTAAATATGAAAAAAACACTTGATTTTAATATAAACTTTAAAAAGAAAAATTTTACTGTAACAAAATAAAAACATTTTTGTATTGATTACAGCTATATATATATATATATTGTTTGAAATACACATCATGAATAAATTAGTAGTAGTAGTAGTATTTTAATGAGCAAACCTTCTTGCCAAAAATACATTACAGTGGTGGCCAAAAGTATTAAGACCAAAGTAAAATTCATTGTTTTAATGACATTCTTAAATCAGTTAAATTAATGACCACCAGTATAATAAAAAAGAATTTGTTATTTTTGCTGGGCATAGAGTCAAAAAGACATCTGCAATATTCTGGTGTCACTCGCTCAATCCATGTCTGCTCGAATGGCCCCTGAAGATTATGTACAGAAGGCGGCTTCTTGACTGCTACTGCTTTCTTTATCCATTGTCCAACAGTTTTCCATTGAATTTACTGTAGGTAGCACAACAGTTCAGTAAGAATGACTAGAACTAATTACTGAAATAACCTGTTTTGTGCACAGGGAGAACTAGAATACAAAGCATATGTTGTCTTAATACTTTGGCCACTGCTGTATACTTCATTATGAAAAAAATTAATTCAATATACTAAGCTTGCATGTGTTATTTTTCAAAGTGCAACAGTAGCAGACAGTGCAAGACATATGCTATTTCGATACAGTTTCAATATGTTTGAGCAAAAATTATCTAATTATAGACAATCATGCTTGCTGACATTATTACTGCACATTATCAAATTATTATATTATCTCTTTATATTTCTATTTTTATATTATCCATTGTAAGATATAAAATTTGACTTTCTGTACATTGTATTCTTTTTTTTATAGTTTTTTTTTGTAGTTCCACTTTTTATTCTAAACATTTTGTATTCTGTACATTTTAAATCAAATGAAAAAATTTTGTGTGTACATTTTTATTTCTTATCCTTTTGTTATTCAATGTAATTTTATTTTAAAAGTTTTTGATTTTTCTGCTCATTGGCAGTCGTGTAAGCGTTTCACTGCACATCGTACTGTGTGTGGTTGTGTATGTGAAGAATAAAATTTGAGTTTTGAAATGATCACTAAAATGCATGATTAATTTTACATGGGGAAAAGGAGGAAAAGTGAATTCTTTCTTTTCCCCGTGTGAAATTAATCATGCATTTTAGTCATCATTTCGAAACTCAAAATTCAGTCTGCTACTGCATTACCAAAAGCATGCATGTAAAGTAGTTAAATTGGCTCTAGGTATGAAAAAATGTGTGAAAGTTTGACTAGACTAGACTTATTTTGTACCATTATATGATTTTAATATAGCTAAGCTGATTTGTATCCTGTGGTCTGACCAGAAATACATTATGCCTTAATTCTGCATAACTCTCATCTGCAATGCTACTTAAACCTCTCATTCCTTAATTGTTCTTTCTTGAGCCTTGTTTGTTTATTCTAGGGTACAGATATATTGTATAGGCTCACTGGTCCATCTCACTGTTAAATTCCACCTGTGAATATACTGTATAACTATAGATCTGTGTGAATTACAGATGGTATACTTAAAAACTATATAATATATATATATATATATATATATATATATATAGTAAAAATCTGATGGCTCCAACCAATCTGATTGGACGATGGGCATTTCAATCTGTGTACCACATCATATGCCAGCATGGTTAAAAGTAGATCAATTGTAGGTGTGCATGCCAAAACCCTACTTTCATCTCTGTTAATTACACTGTCTTTTGCTAACTGTTGGTTGCCAGCTTTCCCAGTCCTGGTTAGTTAGTTCCGCCAGGCAAGGGGGAATATGTGTTGGTGAAGCAAAATATCTGGTTAAATAGCAAACAAATTTGAATCTGTTAGTAATAAATGCAATTTGTGGAACTGTTGTATAAAAGCACTATTACACAAGGGTGTACTGTTTCCAGTACATCTGTTGGCATTCTAACTTAGAATGTATGCTTTATTTCTGTATAAATATGGCTACTAAAAATAATATTCTATTTTTCTTTAATAGAAAGAAAAAAACTTTGCATTAGATTCACCCTTTATGTATATCACATGTTACCTATTATATGCATGCAACCCCATAAGGTAAATAACAGTACTTTTTTTTTTTTTCTTCAGCAGTCATTGGTTGCCCAATAGGGCAGGAGTTCATTACTGCCTTCATGCCTAATTATATAGCTAATGATGGCGAAGCCAAACCCACACTGTCCATAACAGCTCAGACAACCTTAGCGACTGTTACAGTGGAAATCAAGGGGCTCAACTATAAACAAACATTAACTATAGAGAAAGGCTCTACCAAATATGTCATCCTTCCAAACAGGGCAGAGATTTATGAAGATGGAGTCTCAGCCAAAGCAGTGCTGATTACCTCAGATACAGACATCTCAGTGGTGTCCTCTCACATCAAACCATATACCGGAGACAGCAGCGTGATTTTCCCCAATCACCAACTCGGCAGGAGCCATGTAGCCTTTACTCCAGAAGGAGGAACCTTAAACAAGATTATGGCTATTGTTAATGGCAAAGAAGACAACACAATTACTATTCAACCATATTCAGACCTTCAGCTTAAAAACAAAATAAACCTGCAGCGAGGATTAAAGATGACTATTAGATTAGCTCCTTATCAAGTCTATCTACTTCGGAGTGAGAAAACATTAACAGGAACCAGAATCGAGTCTCAGCTCCCTGTAGCCATACTGGCAGGACATGAGTGCCTCAGCCTTGTCGAAACCTGTGAGCATGTCTATGAACAGCTGGTGCCAATCGAGTCACTCTCTGATGAGTACTTAGTCCCTGCAATGCATCCCATGCTTAGTAACCAGGACACAGCCCATATTGTTGCAACTGAGGATGACACCGACATAAAGGTTTATCATGGTTTAGTACCCCAGCAAAAGTCACTTCGTTCTGGAGAGCTCCTGAATGTTTTGATTAATTTGCCAACAGTAATCCGAAGCAATAAAAAGATCATGGTTATGTATTCCAGCAGCAACATTCCCTTTGATGAGTTCTTGACCAACATAATTCCTGTATCACAGATGTCCAATTCATGGACTGTTTACTCACAAGATAATTACCAGAATTATGCTGTTGTTGTCTCAGAGGTGGAGAATACTAACTTTCTTTTCGGTCTTCTGAACTGGAATGTTTTTCCTGCAAACAAGAAGTATGGATGGACCATTAAATCTCTTGGTGACAAAAAAGGTCCTATAACGCTATCCAAAGACTCACCGCAGGCCGTATATGTTTATGGTGGGAATGTAAGAGTTGGCTATTCCACAACAGGCGTGTGCAATGGTAGGCCATTATCTGTATATGGACTATTTTAACAAATTAAGTTATCATTAAATGTAAAATGATTCAATTCTAAGCTTTGTTCAAATTTCTCTTTTAGCTCCTTCACCACCACCACCCCCAAAAGATCCCTGTGAATCTGTTAAATGCCGTTGGAGGGAGGTGTGCAAGAAGGGTGTATGTGTCCTGGCTGAAACAGCAACATGTTGGGCTGTCGGGGACCCTCACTACAAAACATTTGATGGGATGAGATATGATTTCCAGGGTACCTGTACCTACACCATGGCCACTACTGTAAAAACTGAGAATGACCGTGTCCCCTTCACAATTTTGGCAAAGAACAATAACAGAGGGAGTAATTTAGTGGCCTATGTGAGGACAATATCAGTCAATGTATACAATCATACAATAGTTGCCAGCAAGCAAGTGGGTGTAGTTGAGGTAAGTTAAGGAAATATTCAGATGTGCAGTATGTTATCCTGAAAAAATCTAGAGTTCTAAATTTCCTTGTGCGCCTTTTTCAGGTTGATGGTGAAATCACTCACTTGCCTGTACATCTTGCTGAAGGAAAGATAGAAGTGGTGCAAAGTGGTTGGAATGCACTGATGACAACAGATTTTGGTTTAGAGGTGAAATATGACTGGAACATGATGCTTTACATAACTGTGCCGAGCACCTACTCTGGGTCACTTGGAGGACTTTGTGGGAACTACAATGGAGACCGGACAGATGAACAGTCAGACCGCAAGGGAACAAAACTCTCCACTGTCCTAGAGTTTGCCAAAAGCTGGAAAGTTTCAGACAATGACTCATTCTGTCATGATGACTGTGTGGGCAAGTGCCTCCTCTGCCCACCTGAGCTTAAAGACAAATATAATGCAGACAGTTACTGTGGTCTTATGGCTAAAACAAATGGACCATTTGCCAACTGCCACAAGACCATTGATCCAAGTGCATACCTAGACAATTGTGCGTATGATGTGTGCATCAATAAAGGCATCAGAGGTTTCCTCTGTGATAACATGCGGACCTATGCTGAGGCTTGCATGGAAGCTGGAGTGAAAATTGACCCTAACTGGAGGATGCTGTCGGAGTGCCGTAAGTCAGACAATTCCGTTAAGAAATTGTGTTACTGGATATATTTAACATCTTTGGGGAAGCATGAATAACTAACAAATACTGGTGTAATTTTGTTGACCTATGATGATAAATTCAATCTTCAAGTGTAAATGTGGCACATAGTGTTTATTGTCTATTTAAAGAAATTATTTAAATTATAGCAATATTTCTTCTTTATATATTAACAGCACTGCAATGCCCAGAAAACAGTCACTATGAGTCTTGTGGAACTGCATGTGCTGCCTCCTGTGCAGCTCGAGATGCTCCAAGCAAATGTGAAAAGCCTTGTGTGGAGGGTTGCCAGTGCAATAACGGTTTTGTCCTGAGTGGAGACAAATGTGTGCCACTAGCACAATGTGGCTGTACCTATGAAAACCGTTATTACCCTCCTGCTGAGGCCTTTTGGGGTGACCAGACATGCACAAAGAAATGCTCCTGTAAATCAGGCCAGGTCACTTGTACTCCCACAAAGTGCAAGGCATCCGAAGTGTGTCAAATCCAGAAAGGTGTGAGAGATTGCTACCCATTATCCTACAACCATTGTGTGGGCAGTGGAGACCCCCACTATTTAACCTTCGATGGGAGGCGCTTTGATTTCCAGGGTACTTGCACATATTACCTTTCTAAAGTGGTCGACACATCTGACACTTCACTGGTGCCCTTTGAAGTTCTTGTCAAGAATGAAAACAGAGGATTGAATAAGGTTGTTTCTTACACCAAGACTGTGGAGATCAAGATTTTTAACTCCACCATTATCTTGAGCAAAGACACGTATGGTAAAGTGATGGTAGGTAATGTTTCCTACTGAATAGTCAATGAATGTAAAATGACCATCATTGTTCAGGTGGTTTTGCCGCTAATGGTATTTTCCTTGTCAAGATGCTTTACTGCTAAGCTGTGACAATTTTTGCTTCTGAAAATTCTTAGGTTGAATGATGTTCTATCTACAATACAAAATAGAAAATAAATCTGCTGTCGGACTCTGTTCAAATACACTGATCAGCTCTAACACTAACACCATGTAAACAGAATAGCAATGTCAATTATATACAAGTAAACTGTGAAGCTGTTTTGCGACAATGACAATTGTTAAAAGCGTTATATACAAATTAAATTGAATTGAAACTGGTGACAGGATAATGGACACTCAAGGCTCATCTATGCCTGTGGGGACCAAAAGCCAGCCTGTCATGTCCAATCATACGGAAAAGCAAGTGCAACATGAAGTACTGAAAAAAGTAAATGCTGGTGATAATAAAAAGGTACAATATCAGAACACCCAGTGCAACAGCCTGCCACATATAGTTCCTTAGCAGGCAAAGAGTTTAAGATTGTTAATCTAGATTCCAAAATCTCAATTCCATCAAGCTTCCATTGATTGGGGCAGAGGAACAAGCCCAATCCATGGAGGCCCTACCCCACGATCCTCAGCACTCAAAGGACCCATCATTAATGTTCCGGTGCACAGCACATTCCCATGAGGTCTTATCGAGTCAAGATGAGAGAGGCAGGAGCTCGGCCGGATAGCACAAGTGGCAACCACACAATGTTAGTCTTAATGTGTTGTGTTTTAATGTTATGGATGATCAGTGTATTCATGAGTTTTATGGCTAGTTATGTAGTATTTGATAAAGAATTTTTATTAGCTATGACAATTAAAGGATACATATCTGTGGCATTAGTTTAACTAATGAACAGTGTACAGGGGATAAAAATTGCACATTAATCTGCCCATCTTTTCATAGGTCAACAACCTTTTGGTAAACCTGCCATTTGAGAAAGAGGGCGGTCAGCTCTCCATATTCCGCAGTGGCTACTTTGGAGTGGTTAAAACAGACTTTGGTATGAATGTGAAATTTAACTGGGATAGCTATGTTGAAATCACTCTTCCCAGCACATACAGCAACATGGTAGGAGGCCTCTGTGGGAACTCTAATGGGAACTTAAATGATGACCTGATGTTCCCAAATAAAAGCATTGCAAAAGACCCTGGTGCATTTGGAAGCAGCTGGAAGGCCAGAAATGACCCTGATTGTTCAGCTGAGTGCAAAGGCGAGAAGTGTCCGAAATGTGATGCTGCTGACCGAAATAAGGATGTTTTCACAAAACCTTGTGGCCTGATTACAAATGCAAACGGACCATTTAAAGCATGTCACAGCACAATCAATCCCACCAAGTTCTATGAAGATTGTGTGTATGATATGTGCATGTATGGTGGTCATTTTACAGCCCTCTGCAGCGTGCTTACAGCCTACACGGCTGCTTGTCAGACAGCACAGAGCATAGTGGAGAAATGGAGAACCGATAGCTTCTGTCGTAAGTCTCATAGGAGTTTAAGAACATTTTACATGAATAATGCATCCCAGTGTGCAGCAATATTCATACATTAGTTTTTTCCATCTATATGAACACCTCACTATAGATGATCTGTCCCACTTGCAGATCACCATGTGTGTGATTAACTTAGCTTTCATACTCTTTTTACAGCTGCATCTTGCAAAGCTAACAGTCACTATGATGTGTGTGGTGCTGGATGTCCCCAGACCTGCAATGGCTTCACCGAGCCTACAGCTTGCCAGCGTTCACCCTGTATCGAAGGCTGTGTTTGTGATGTCGGATTTGTTCTGAGTAACAGCGAGTGCGTTCCAATGGAGCAATGTGGCTGTGCATATCAAGACCAATACTATAATCTGGGCCAAGCCTTTTACCCCAAAGACAAGTGCAGCCAGAAGTGTGTCTGTGAGGAGCAAGGAAAAGTCACATGCAAGGACAGTTTCTCCTGTGGTCCTAATGAGCAATGTATCATCCGTGATGGGGTTCAAGCCTGCTATCCTGACGGCAAAGGATCATGCTCCGTCTTAGGTTCTGGGACCTACCACTCATATGATGGAAACCAAATCACTGTGCTAGGGGACTGTGTGTATAAACTAGTGGAAACAGTTGCAAATGCAAACCAGAAGATAATGCCTTTCAGTGTGACAGTGCAGCAAGTGTCTTCTGCTATAGTGGTCACAAGAAGAATCAACATAGCTATAGCCCAATATAAGATTGCCATGATTCCTGGACTTGTGTGGGAAATAAGGGTAATTTGTTTAAATGTATCTTTATTCATACATGCTGCCATTATGTAACAAGCCCAGACAGTATTTGTCTTTGAACCTTGTAAGCATGGTACAAACCACCCAACTGCAATTGTATTTCTTTTATTGGCAGGTTGATGAGGTTAAAGCTATTCTCCCAGTAACACTTGAACAAGGTCTGGTAAAGGTATATCAGAGTGGTGCCGTTATTATTTTGGAAACCTCCTTCGGACTGAAGGTGACTTATGACACTGTGTCCATGGCCACTGTTGAAATTCCATCCACTTACAAAAAGGCTGTCCAGGGTTTGTGTGGCAATTATAATGATAACAAAGCAGATGACTTCCTAATGCCAGATGGTAAGCAGGCTTCCTCTGCTGAGAAATTTATGGAAGCTTGGCTGGTGATTCAGGAAGGAATGACCTGTTATACAGGGTGTCCACCAGGCTCCACATGCTCACAGCCTCAACCAGGAGGTCAAACAAGCAATTACTGTAATATCCTAACATTGGGGAAAGGTCCATTTGCTATTTGTCATTCCAGAGTTCCACCTTCACCATTCTATGACACATGTGTAAAGGATGTGGCATCACAACCGAAGGACAGCACACTTGTTTGCCGCCACATCCAAAACTATGTGGTTCATTGTCAGCAAGCTGGCATTTCTGTGAGCAGTTGGAGGAATGCAACCTTCTGTCGTAAGTGACTGTACAGTATAATATGCAATATGAGCTACTGTATTATTTGATTAATTGGGTTCAGAAGCACTGATTCTTAACAACTTCAGCGACCCATTTTGACACTGAATTTGGATGTTCTACCCATGTCCATGTACATTTCCTCCTACACATGCTGTCAGGTGAATTTGTTTCCTGAAATTGCACCTATCAGTGTTTAAATGTGTGTGCAATGTGCCAGATGTTCCAGCCATGGTGTATCTTTCCTTCAGGCCCTGTGTTCTTGGGATCCACAATGACCAAGACCATTTTAAGTCATTTACTGAAAACAAATTATTAACAAGTTGATGATAATTAAAAAATTCTTTCTTTTCATCTTTTTCCAGCAATGACCTGTCCTGTAAAGCATCACTATGAGCTATGTGCTGACACCTGCACGTCAACTTGTGCCAGCCTTACCCTTGCACTTAGTTGTCCAGTGTGTCTAGAAGGCTGTCAGTGTGATGAGGGTTTTGTCTTTGATGGAGGTGACTGTAAGCTGGTAGATGATTGTGGTTGTTTAGTGGATGGAACATATTACAAGGTGAACTGCTTTTCAGTCAGTTCTAATCAATTTCTATGCTAACCTGGTATCTGCCATACAAAACAGTCAAATATTTTAAATATTCATTTCTGCAGTCTGGAGAATCAGTAATCCGAGGAGATTGTATAGAAACCTGCACTTGTAAAGCTGGTCAGTTCTCATGTCGTTCCATGAACTGTGAAAAAAATGAGATCTGTATAAAAATGGATGGCATTCCAACATGCAGGCATGGTAAGTAGGTGCAGTTAATTTTTTTTAAAGAACAAATAAAATTGTCATTAAGTGTAAAATGCTTAAATTCTATGATTTGCCTTTCAGTTCCTGTTTCACCACCACCACCTCCGATAGATCCCTGTGACTCTGTTAAATGCCGTTGGAGAGAGGAGTGCAGGAAGGGTGTGTGTGTCCGTGTTGACACAGCAACATGTTGGGCTCTTGGTGATCCGCACTACTTAACTTTTGATGGGATAAGATATGATTTCCAGGGCACCTGTACCTACACCATGACCACTACGATAAAAACTGAGAATGACCGTGTCCCCTTCACAATTTTGGCAAAGAACAATAACAGAGGGAGTAATTTGGTGGCCTATGTGAGGACAGTATCAGTCAATGTATACAATCATACAATAGTTGCTAGCAAGCAAGTGGGTGTAGTTGAGGTAAGGTGAGAAAATACTGTATACAAATGCAAAGTCTGTAAAAAAAAAAAAAAGAGGCGAGAAAACATCAAGTTTGCTTGTGTGCCTTTTTCAGGTTGATGGTGAAATCACTCACTTGCCTGTACATCTTGCTGAAGGAAAGATAGAAGTGGTGCAAAGTGGTTGGAATGCACTGATAACAACAGATTTTGGTTTAGAGGTGAAATATGACTGGAACATGATGCTTTACATAACTGTGCCGAGCACCTACTTTGGGTCACTTGGAGGACTTTGTGGGAACTACAATGGCGACCGGACAGATGAACAGTCAGACCGCAAGGGAACAAAACTCTCCACTGTCCTAGAGTTTGCCAAAAGCTGGAAAGTTTCAGACAATGACTCATTCTGTCATGATGACTGTGTGGGCAAGTGCCTCCTCTGCCCACCTGAGCTTAAAGACAAATATAATGCAGACAGTTACTGTGGTCTTATAGCTAAAACAAATGGACCATTTGCCAACTGCCACAAGACCATCGACCCAAGTGTATACCTAGACAATTGTGCGTATGATGTGTGCATCAATAAAGGCATCAGAAGTTTCCTCTGTGATAACATGCGGACCTATGCTGAGGCTTGCATGGCAGCTGGAGTGAAGATTGATACCACCTGGAGGATGCTGTCGGAGTGCCGTAAGTCAGACAATTCCGTTAAGAAATCGTGTTACTGGATATATTTAACATTTTTGGGGAAGCATGAATAACTAACAAATACTGGTGTAATTTTGTTCACTTAAGATGCTGAATTAAATCTCCAAGTCTAAATTTGGCACATAGTGTTTGTCTATTTAAAGAAATTTATTTAATCATGGCAATATTTCTTCTTTATATATTAACAGCACTGCAATGCCCAGAAAACAGTCACTATGAGTCTTGTGGAACTGCATGTGCTGCCTCCTGTGCAGCTCGAGATGCCCCAAGCAAATGTGAAAAGCCTTGTGTGGAGGGTTGCCAGTGCAATAACGGTTTTGTCCTGAGTGGAGACAAATGTGTGCCACTAGCACAATGTGGCTGTACCTATGAAAACCGTTATTACCCTCCTGCTGAGGCCTTTTGGGGTGACCAGACATGCACAAAGAAATGCTCCTGTAAATCAGGCCAGGTCACTTGTACTCCCACAAAATGCAAGGAATCTGAAGTGTGTCAAATCCAGAAAGGTGTGAGAGATTGCTACCCATTATCCTACAACCATTGTGTGGGCAGTGGAGACCCCCACTATTTAACCTTCGATGGGAGGCGCTTTGATTTCCAGGGTACTTGCACATATTACCTTTCTAAAGTGGTCGACACATCTGACACTTCACTGGTGCCCTTTGAAGTTCTTGTCAAGAATGAAAACAGAGGATTGAATAAGGTTGTTTCTTACACCAAGACTGTGGAGATCAAGATTTTTGGTTACACCATTATCTTGAGTAAAGACAATTATGGTAAAGTGATGGTAGGTAATGTTTCCTACTGAATAGTCAATGAGTGTAAAATGACCATCATTGATCCGGTGGTTTTAGCACTAATACTGTTTTGCCAATGTATGTTGTTATTGGTCAAGGTGCTTTACTGTTCAAATTTTGTCATTCTCATGCTGAATGATGTTTTGTGTCCTACTGTCCATAATATCTTTAAAGGTAAATAAATATGTCTTAGAATTCAGACCCTGTTCACATTCCCCAGTCAGCCACAACACTAACACAAACAAGGCTCATCTATGCCTATGGGTACCAAAGATTAGCTTGTTCAGTACAATTGCATGAGAAAGCCAGTGTAGCACAAACTGCTAAAACAAAGAAAGAATTTTTAATCTGTCCATCTTTTCATAGGTCAACAACCTTTTGGTAAACCTGCCATTTGAGAAAGAGGATGGTCAGCTCTCCATATTCCGCAGTGGCTACTTTGGAGTGGTTAAAACAGACTTTGGTATGAATGTGAAATTTAACTGGGATAGCTATGTTGAAATCACTCTTCCCAGCACATACAGCAACATGGTAGGAGGCCTCTGTGGGAACTCTAATGGGAACTTAAATGATGACCTGATGTTCCCAAATAAAAGCATTGCAAAAGACCCTGGTGCATTTGGAAGCAGCTGGAAGGCCAGAAATGACCCTGATTGCTCAGCTGAGTGCAAAGGCGAGAAGTGTCCGAAATGTGATGCTGCTGACCGAAATAAGGATGTTTTCACAAAACCTTGTGGCCTGATTACAGATGCAAACGGACCATTTAAAGCATGTCACAGCACAATCAATCCCACCAAGTTCTATGAAGATTGTGTGTATGATATGTGCATGTATGGTGGTCATTTTACAGCCCTCTGCAGCGTGCTTACAGCCTACACGGCTGCTTGTCAGACAGCACAGAGCATTGTGGAGAAATGGAGAACCGATAGCTTCTGTCGTAAGTCTCATAGGAGTTTAAGAACATTTTACATGAATAATGCATCCAAGTGTGCAGCAATATTCATACATTACCAAAATTAGTTTTTTCCATCTATATGAATACCTCACTATAGATGATCTGTCCCACTTGCAGGTCACCATGTGTGTGATTAACTTAGCTTTCATACTCTTTTTACAGCTGCATCTTGCAAAGCTAACAGTCACTATGATGTGTGTGGTGCTGGATGTCCCCAGACCTGCAATGGCTTCACCGAGCCTACAGCTTGCCAGCGTGCACCCTGTATCGAAGGCTGTGTCTGTGATGTCGGATTTGTTCTGAGTAACAGCGAGTGCGTTCCAATGGAGCAATGTGGCTGTGCATATCAAGACCAATACTATAATCTGGGCCAAGCCTTTTACCCCAAAGACAAGTGCAGCCAGAAGTGTGTCTGTGAGGAGCAAGGAAAAGTCACATGCAAGGACAGTTTCTCCTGTGGTCCTAATGAGCAATGTATCATCCATGATGGGGTTCAAGCCTGCTATCCTGATGGCAAAGGATCATGCTCCGTTTTAGGTTCTGGGACCTACCACTCATATGATGGAAACAAAATCACTGTGCTAGGGGACTGTGTGTATAAACTAGTGGAAACAGTTGCAAATGCAAACCAGAAGATGATGCTTTTCAGTGTGACAGTGCAGCAAGTGTCTTCTGCTGTAGTGGTCACAAGAAGAATCAACATAGCTATAGCCCAATATAGGATTGTCATGATTCCTGGACTTGTGTGGGAAATAAGGGTAATTTGTTTAAATGCATCTTTATTTATACATGCTGCCATTATGAAACAAGTCCAATTATATTTCTTTTATTGGCAGGTTGATGAGGTTAAAGCTATTCTCCCAGTAACACTTGAAGAAGACCTGGTAAAGGTATATCAGAGTGGTGCTTTTATTATCTTGGAAACATCTTTTGGGCTAAAGGTGACCTACGACACTATATCCACAGCCACAGTTGAAATCCCATCCACTTACAAAAACGCTGTCCAGGGTTTGTGCGGTAATTATAATGGTAACAAAGTAGATGACTTCCTAATGCCAGATGGTAATCAGGCTTCCTCTCCTGAGAAATTTATGGAAGCTTGGCTGGTGATTCAGGAAGGAATGACCTGTCATACAGGGTGTCCAACAGCATCCACATGTTCAGGAAACCAAACAGACAGAGATAATAACTGTAAAATCCTAACAATGGAGGAAGGTCCATTTGCTAGCTGTTATTCCAAAATTCCACCTTCCCCATTCTATGATACATGTGTAAAAGATGTTGCACCACAACCAGAGGATAAGACACTTGTTTGCCAGCACATCCAAAACTATGTGACTCATTGCCAGAACGCTGGTATCTCTGTGAGCAGCTGGAGGAATGCAACCTTCTGTCGTAAGTGACTGTATAATATGCAATATGAGCGATTATTCATACTTTACTGGGGGGTTTGACTCAGGTTAATTGGGATGTATTATAGATAGTAATCTGTAGGTTAATTAGGTTTTCTTTATGTTTCTGTGTGCATTGAATCCATTTTCCTTGTTATTCTTATTTTTCTTTTTCCAGCAATGACCTGTTCTGAAAAAAGTCACTATGAGCTATGTGCAGACACCTGCACATCTACCTGTGCCAGCCTCACCATTCCACTCAGTTGCCCAGAGTGTCTTGAAGGCTGCCAGTGTGATGAAGGTTTTGTCTTTGATGGAGGTGACTGTAAGCTGGTAGAAGATTGTGGTTGTTCGGTGGAAGGAAGATATTACAAGGTTAGTTTCCAATCAGTTTGTTGCCTAAACTTGGGTCTTAGCAAACAAAACAAAACAACAACAAAAACTAGTCTTACGTTCAATATATTCATTTCTGCAGTCTGGGGAGTCAGTAGTCAAAGGAGACTGTATGGAGACATGCACTTGTAAGGCTGGACAGTTCTCATGTCAGCCCATGAACTGTGGGGAAAATAAAATCTGTAACAAACAGGATGGTATTCCAAAATGCATGCCTGGTAAGTAAATGCAATCGCATTATTGTTCAGATATAACAAGATTAAATTTAAAATGCCATTGCCTTTTGTTCCAGATTACTGCAGAACCAAGAAATGTCGTGAGAAAGAACAGTGTGTGGTGAAGGACAATGCAGGAGTGTGTGTTGCCACCTCTAAGGCAACATGTCGAGTCATCGGGGACCCTAACTATGAAACTTTTGATGGAAGCAGGTTTTCTTTCCAGGGTACCTGCTCTTACATTATGGTTAATACATCAGGTGAAGACAAAAGCCTTACAGAATTCACCATCATAAACAAGAACGAACTCGCTCGCAGTGGACTTGGAGCGTACATAAAGACAGTCATCATAAAATTCCTAGGCCACGAGATCGTCATTGCTCAAAATGCACGCAACAAAGTGATAGTGAGTAAAACCTATAATCATAATTATACAAGGTGGTGTTCAAGTCAAACTGGTACTTTTGTTTGTGCAGAAAAAGACAGAAGCCTATGAGTAAAAACTACCTTTATTTCTTTATATAATCCACTGTTACACTTTTGCTGTTGCACGTATCCCAGCATTACACTAGTGCCTTTATACCCTCAAGGTAGATATTTCCCTTTCAAAAGCTACACTCGATGCTGCGTGAAAACGCTACGGGAACATTTCTTTGTTCTCCGGTTGTGAAGCCTGTGTATGTCAAAACCGCCAAATACTTCGGCTTATACCCTCTGCCAGGCATGACGTCACCGAATAAGGTGCACCTGCAGGTTATAAATAGGAGTGAACTGGAAACATCCTCAGATTTTTTGTCTTCAGGACCGCTTTGTGTTTGCCTGTGTGTGTGTGTGTGTGTGTGTGTGTGTGTGCAACAGAATCACGGTAGGAAAGAAAAACTTTACTTACCGATAATGGCAAGAGTTGGTTGAGAGATGCATGCCTCCGTGTGATTTCTTTCGGAGGGCGATCTCGACGACTTTTTCTTGAGTGCTTGGGTTTCAAGGAAAGTGCAAGCATTGTGATCTCCCTATTAAGGCACTTCGCGCGTGGATCGCTTTCTTTAAAGAGAAACCGCGAGCCGCGGCGGATTTCTGGGGCTCGCGTGCGTATGAGACGGTATTTCCCCCTTTCTCTCGTTTTCTCCCTGGATCAGGAAGTTTTTAGAGTCCGCTTCTCAAGCGCGCTCCGGCACTTCTTGTGAGCAGACGAAAGAGACTTCCTCACGTGCTTCCATAGAGATAGCGTGCCGATCGGGCAGACGCACATGAGCCGGAATTCCCCCTTTCTCTCACGCTCTCCCCGGATCAGGAAGCTTTAGCGTCCGCTTCTCAAGCGCGTACCGGTCCTTTTTGTAAAGGGGCCGAATAGATTTCCTCTCTCGCCACACAAAAAAAAAAAAAATCCCCAAGCGCTCAAAGTTAGACGATAGGGGAGGGGTGGCCAGAGGAGGGGCCTCAACGAGGGTTCCTCCCCTTTTTTGGCGACCTCCATGACAAGTTAACTCTATCATTGGAATAAGCCTTATTCATCCTCCCTGAAAAAGCCCACACTGCCCACCAAGCCGTGTAGACTAATATCTTCGTTGATGGGGAAAGCTTTTCAGGCAGCAGGTCAGGCTGGTGCTGCCCTGCACACCATGGTGGTTTTGCAGGCATACCAAGCTCACCTGCTAAGAGTTCTGAGCACTGGCGGGTCTACTGATGGAGCCGAGCCACAGATTTATTTCTCTGTGCCACTAAGCAGACAACCTGTGCTATCGGCTGTTCTATGGCTGCCGCGGTCGCCATGGAGAGACATCTGTGATTAAACCTTACTGGCATCAAGGTCAGGGATCGCGTTTTCCTCCTTGATGCCCCCCTCTTCTCGCTTTCCGGCTTCTTTGGCGACGCTGTAAACACCGCCGCCACTAAGTTTGGGAGGCGAAGCTCTACGAGCAGACCTCTGTGAGGTTTCTCGTCTGCCGTCGGCCACCCAGTCCCAACCAGGTCTGGTTTCCACGAGGCGTGAGGTGCACAAGGAGAATGTGCTGAGACAGCTACCCCCTCGTAGAGACAGGGGAGGGACTCATCGCGCTTCGCAATCTACCTCAAAAAGAAAAAGAAAAAAAAGCACCGGACCTGAGGAGCATTATCTCCGCCAAAAAGTCCTGAGGTTGACGTGCCTAGGACCACGGGGGTGTCTCCCCCTGGGGAAGGACGTGTAAAAATTCCAATAAGGGATAAAGACTCCTCCCTGGCACCCTATGGGGGCCGTTGTCTAATCTCCGCCACCACTGGTGTTTCGGGAAGCCAACGTTTCCAGCAAAATGTTAGGTGCTCGGTTCCTTCCTGCCTTGTTTCAGGATGCCGGACACCTAACTCCCCGCCCCCCCTCCGTTGCACATCGTTCTCCGCGTTTTCAATGGCGTGGTCTTCACATCCATGAAACCGGAACGAGCACATCTGCTGACTTGGCACATTACAGACTTTGCTGGAAAAAGGGGCCATAGATCATGTTCCCCTTTCAGACGAGAGATGGGGGGTTGCGCCCAATTTTACATCTTGGGCTGAACATCAAAATGTTGACAAAATGATTGTTTCTCAAATTCAACCAGAAGTTTGGTTTGTGACGGTCAACCTGAATGACACATATTTTCATATTGCCTGAGGTGTGCTTTCGGGGGCGAAGCTTACCAGTATCGGGTCCTTCTATCTGGCCTAGCCCTCTCACCCTGCACATATAAAATGCAAGGATGCTCTCTGGCTCTATGATTCCAGAGCATCCGTATTCTGAATTGTATAGACGAATGGCTGATCCTAGCTCAGTCTTAATAGCTAGCGCTTCAACATCGGGATGTCGTCCTAGCTCATCTCCATTCTTTAGGATTGAGACTCAACCCTACGAAAGGCGTTCTCTTTCCTGTTCAGAGGACAACATATTTGGATGTCACACTTGTGTCGAACCCATCCTCCAACACCCTGAAGGAAATCAAGCTAGGCCAGAAAGTGACTCCATCACTTTCAAAGATCTTTAGATCTCATGGCAGCTGCGTCCACAGTGATACCTTTGGGCCTTCTGCACATGAGGGCGTTTTCAGTTGTGGCTAAGAGCCAGGGGATTTCACTCAAGGGCCAATACCCAGGGGCTAATAAGGGTTATGCGCCGGGGCTTCGTACCCTTTCTATGTGGTTCAGACCCAGGTTTATGACTTTGGGTCCCACTTTAGGTCCGGCTTGTCGTCGCAAGATGCTAACGACAGACGCTTCCCTCATGGGCTGGAGTGCGGTCTTGGATGGCCGTCCAGCACAAGGGAGCAGGAGAGGTCATCTTCTCGCATGGCACACCAATTGCCTGGAAATGATGGCTCTGTTTCTGGCCCTGAAAAACTTCCTCCAGCAGTTGAGAGGCTACCATATCCTAGTGCAGGTGGACAACACTGTGGTCTGGACGCCATTGCCCACACGTGGCCCAGATTATGCCCTTATGCATTTCCTCTGATAGTTCTGCTCCTAGGAGTCCTGGCAAGGGTCCGTCAACAAGGTTTGCACCTCTTATCGATAGCGCCCCAGTGGCCGACCAGAGTGTGGTTTTCGGATCTAATATATCTCCTCGACGGCTCACCCTGGGTGATTCCAGTGAGGAGGGATCTTCTGTCTCAGGCGCAGGGGACAATATTTCATCCCCAGCCCGAGGTCTGGAACCTTCACGTTTAACTAAGACATGCTGGTCTTCCAGCCAGCATAATTGAAACCATTTTAAGTGCCAGGGCTCCCTTCACTAGAAGAACTTATGCCCTCAAATGGAGTGTATTTGAAAGCTGGTGCATGGTAAGACATGTAGACCCAGTCCACTGCCAGATTGTTTTAGTGCTGGAGTTTCTGCAAGAAAAGTTGTCCTCTGGCTTATGCCCTAGTACTCTCAGAACATACATAGCCGCTATTTTGGCATACTCTGACCGATGGGGTTTCTGTAGAAAAGCACCATTTAGTTGCCCGTTTTATTTGTGGAGCTAAACGGTTGAAGCCGCCCACTAGAGCAACGGTCCCTTCATGGGACTTAGCTATTGTACTCGAAGGCCTGGCTGACATCCCTGTCGAACCACTAGAGTCAGCGCCTGTCAGGCTTCTGTCTCTTAAGATGATTTTTCTTATGGCTATTACTTCTTTGAAGATGATTGGGGATCTGCAGGCTCTGTCAGTCTCCCCATCCTGCCTAGACTTTGCCCCCGGGCTAGTCATAGGCTATTCTGCATCCTCACCTGAACTATCTTCCCAAGGTTCCATTCTCGACCATGCACCCAGTTGTTCTCAAAGCCTTCTGTCCTCCACCTTTTACAGCTCCGGAGCAGGAAAGACTTCACTTACTGTGTCCAGTATGTGCTCTTCGGATTTACATCCACCGCACTAGCCAGTGGTGTAAGTCAGAGCAGCCCTTTATTTGCCATGGGGGTTGCAACCGGGGGGCGGCTGCCACTAGACAGACTCTGTCACACTGGGTGAGAGATGCTATTGCCCTAGCCTATGAGGGGCGTGGTCACACTTCACCTCTGGGAATCAGAGCTCATTCATCCAGGGGGATTGCCTCATCGATTGGTCTGGCAAGAGGTGTCCCCCTGCAGCAGGTGTGTGATGTGGCAGGCTGGTCCTCTCCACACACTTTTGTTAGTTTTTATAGTCTGGATGTCAATGCTACTCCGGGCTCCTGGATCCTTGAGTCAGCATCCCAGAGCTAGGTTTGAGACCTCCTTGGCTATTGTGCGCACACGCTACACAACCTAGGGGTCCAGACACTTGCAGTGCGGCGGCGTTGGTATTCTCATTCCCATAGCATTTTCACGCAGAATCGGGTGTAGCTTTTGAAAGGGAACGTCTCGGGTTACTTATCTGTAACCCTGTTCCCTGTTAAAGCGGGAACGAGATGCTGCGTTTCAATGCCGCACTGCTGGCGTGCCTGGATGTCCTTCAGACAAAATTGACCTGAGAATGTTTCCGGTTCACTCCTATTTATAACCTGCAGGTGCACCTTATTCGGTGACGTCATACCTGACAGAGTTTATAAGCCGAAGTATTCGGCGGTTTTGAAATACACAGGCTTCAGAACCGGAGAACAAAGAGATGTTCCCGTAGCGTTTTCACGCAGCATCTCTGCCACTATCTGCATTTGTGGACATACACCCTTCTTTAAAAAAAAAAAAAAAACTGACCGTTCAGATGTTTTACTGCAAGTATGCTTTTTTACTGAGTCTCATCAACATACTGTGCATAACATAACTGTGTTATAGAAGTATTGTGTAAACGTCGTAATAGTTCATGCATATACGTACATTATACTATGAACAAACATATGAACATATTAATGTATATAGAGACTTAAAATAGATTTCTCAAAACTGTACTTCACAGTGTATAGTGCACAGTGTATGTAAATAAAACAAAGGGCACATGAAAAGTAAAGTAGTTAAAATAGACAAAATAATTACAGTAGTAATGTATAATGATAAGTTATGGAAAAAATATAAATGTGTGTAAAAATACAATGTAATGTAAAAAAAATTAATGCTCAAATAAGGCAAACTAAGTAAACTATAAGGAATGTTGTACTGTTTGTAGGAAAATTCTATAAGAATAAGAGATTTAATAACTAAAAATACAATTTTATAGTCAGTTCTAAAATTGGGTATTTTATTATCATCATTATTGCAATATGAATGCAAAAGAATGCTATATGATATACTGTCTGATCTCAATAATGCCATATGATTACATAGCTGATTATATTTTCCCTCTTTTGTGCTTCCTAGATTGATGGTAAAGAATCCAACTTGCCTGTTAGTCTGGATTCTGACCACATCAATATAACTCAATCAGGAATTAGGGGAAACCTGAAGACAGACTTTGGTTTGGAGGTCACTTTTGACTGGGGCGAGATCTTCATAGTCACAGTGTCCAGTAGCTATTATAAAAACTTAGTGGGCATGTGCGGAACCTATAACGATGACCGCGCGGATGACTTTGTCACACCGAGAGGCGTCGCTGCTGCAGACAACACAGAGTGGGGAAAGTCATGGAGTGTTCCTGATAATAACCCCAACTGTTGGCACTTCCCCTCATGCTCTGAAGAGGAGATGCGAAAGTATCGTGGCCCGAATTCCTGCGGCTTGCTAGAAGACAAAACTGGGCCGTTTGGTAACTGCAACAATACAGTTCATGTGGGGCAGTTTACATACCGCTGTCTCTTTTACACCTGTCTCACTCATGGAAACCATGATGCCTACTGCAATGTCATGACTTCTTATGCAAATGCCTGCAAGTGGGAAAACACTGATGTGTCAACCCAATGGAGGCAGATTGCCAACTGCAGTAAGTAATGCTATGAAATATATATTTAATGCTCGTACAAATTCAACTGACAAAAATTCATCATATATCCGTTGTTTTATAAGGTTTTGAATGCATATTCTGTTTTGTCTTCTCATCCTAACAGCCTAAACAGATATTCCATGGAGTGTTCCTGTATGTCAAATGTTATGAAAAACAATAATATATGGTATAAAACTTTTACTTTTGATTTGATTTACATTTGGCAGATGACTTTATCCTTATCCTTTTCAATTTCATTATACATCCGAGCAGCTGAGGATTAAGTGGCAGCTTGACAATGGTGGGGTTTGACCTTCCAATCAGTAGTCAAATGCCTTTGTACCATGTAGAGCTAGAAAAATAATCAAGAGGAGGGAGGCAGGGACTTATAATGTTCAACTGTGATCTAAAAACAATTAGTTGGTTTTTCTTCTATTTTGAATCAATGTCACAGAGATATAACTACTCAGCAATTGTTTTGGCTTATCTGATTCATTACTTAATTAATCAATCTAATACATTTTTTAAAAAATCAACCATTTTAAATCAAATCAAACTCTTATATTATTGATTGCAAGATTTCAGTAAATAAAGATTACTGTAACTATTCAACAGAGTTACTGGTCATTTCAAAGGGCAAATTTAACATAACCTTTCTCCATACCCAGGACAACCCCTGATTGGGCCCACACACACACACACACACACACACACACACACACACACACACACGCACGCTCACAAACACACGCACGCGCACACACACACACACACACACACACACACACACTCACACACACACTCACACACACACTCACAAACACACACACACACACACACACACACACACACACACACACACACACACACACACACACACACACACACACACACACACACACACACACACACAGTGGACATTTTGGAACGGACAATCAGCCTACATGTTAGGTTAGGTTAGGTTAGGTTACTTTATTTATACCCACAACTAAATTAGTTTTGCAGCAAAATGATAGTAGTGAGATCCATAAAATTTAGAAACACGTATAAAGGAAAATATGACAAAACCAATTTTTTTTTTTTAAGCGCTCAAGGCTCCATCACTCAGGGCATACTGTATCTTAAATCTAATTATAAAAAATATAAAGTATATAAAACAAACTCTAAATAAATGGATAAATAAATAAATAAATAAACGTATCCCTACATCTTATTCAACACAGTTAAAACAGCAGGGACAAAGATATTTTTATACCACTTTGTTCTGCACCTTGAGAATAAAATTTTTTTGTCCATACAAAAGAAGCTGATACTCACTGAGCAAAGGGTTAATTCATTATTTAAAATAGATGTAACCATCCTCTGTAATTGTCTGATATACAGAGATGTTGGATACAGCTGTGACTCGATTGCAACCAATCGACTAGACGATTTAACTCTCTGGTTTAAGGAATTTCTCGCTTTTACAGGTGCATGACCAAACCATGGCATCAAAGAAAAGGACAAGACTGATTGAATAAACCCATTATTGGTCATTGGTCATTACTGTTTAATCAATATGAACGTGTGATAGTTTTCTTAAACAATACAACAACACACCTGTCTCTTTTTACACACAGCTTCATAATTAGTTTCAAAGTTCAATTCAGTACAATGTATGCCTTTGGACTGTAGGAGAAAACCATAGTTAAAATCTAAAATGAATCACCTTTCTTGAATATCTTGAATGTCTGTGCAGCACAAGGTATTGCAATCTTATAGCTCGAGGGTTTGATCCTCTGCTCAAGTTACTAGTTTTTGCATCTGCCTTTGGGTTTATTTGGATTTCTTCAGTTTCCTTTGAAAAACACATCGGCTGATGAGTTACACAAAATGTTGATGTAATTTAACACAAGTTCAATTTAAGGATTATACTCAAGAAGGTTTATGCACACCCTGGCATTTCTACAGGAGACATTAAATGAGCATTTGCTTATAACATTTATAATTATAACTGATAATCGAATTATTTCAATGGGAAATCCCCAACCACTTGGATAAAACTGTATACGTACACTCTAATAAAATACTGTAATACAACTGCAGTATAACTACCAAACTGGTTACAGAATAAAACTGTTAAGTTATTCAAAGTATAACCTAAAAAGCTTGAACAAATAATATCAAATGTATGTTAGACAGAAAAAAAAACATGAACAAGAAGAAATAAATTTGCAGATTGGATTGAGTTGTGCTCTATATTTCTAAGATCTGACAAAAGTGGCTGAACAGGAACATCCTCACTTTTATCAGGTAAACATGGCACGCCTTATGAACTTGAACAACGGTGAACACTATGCACACAAATGAAAGTGACACGTCATAAATGAAGTTTAAATACTGTAAATGCCTTCAAAATAACTTTAGCTGCAGTGTGTGGAATTTCCTTTTACTAGAACAAATGTATGAGGACAGCTTTGCCTATACCTGTAATAAAATCTCACAGTCATTCATAATCACTGCTATATAGTGACAGGTCAATTTCATGCAGAAATTTTTGTGTACAAATAATATGTTTGGATAGATCATATATTAGATTAACGTGAAAGAAAACTGACTAGTGCCAGGCAAGAGCCAGCAGTCAAACCGGAAGGATAAAAGACAATAGTATTACTAGTACAGAAGTACCAATCTTTTGGTTTAATTGTCTTATCAGCAAAATGCAACAAATATTGACAGCAGAATGAGAGAAAAAAAAAAAAAATATATATATATATATATATATATATATATATATATATATATATATATATATATATATATATATATATAAATTTTTAATGAAACAAAAGTATTGCAAACTGATATTATATTACATTACAGTATGAGCATGTTTAAAAAAAAAAAAAAAGCCAATGCCAAAATGTCTAATTGTTTTGCTTATTTCAGGGAAGATTTTGCAAAACACTATAACTGTAGTTTTTGCACAGTGGATAAATCAGCCAGCAGTTTGTGGTTATTAAAATATGCAATTCATTATTAATAATATTATTAATATAATTTTTTGTTGTTGTTGTTAATAATGTATGCTTTGATTCTGATGAGTCAAGGAGTAAGTACTGGCAGCAAACTATAATAGAGTTATGTTTTGTTGGTATACAGGTATAAACTGTAGGGATGAAACAAATATTGATTGGGAAGTGAAACTGAAGGTAACACTATAAACTAACTTTGCCCCAGTGCTTCCGCTATAGTATCAGCTTTGCTATGTAACAGTGTTCACACAACTTCCAGATTTGACAGAATGTATCACATTCTGATGCAGTGGTAAATCTACTGAGCTCATTTAATTCACTTGTGACAGCCGCTGTTTTGCAAAGCCAGCATTTTAGTAATCATGTGAAAGACAGAAAGGATGCCATTAACTTCAAGATCATTTTTTTGCTATAGAATGTGGGCCATTCCTTGTTCTGGTTTGCCTAAGATATGGAATTTACAGCTTCTGAAAGAAGGATATTTAGCAGATTTCAAATGAAAGGTTTTGCTATAGACAAAGTTGATGAAAATGAAAGCTTTAGGGATGTCATGAATCAACAGGCAAAGCTTGTAGCAGTAACTCACAGTCAGTCATAATCACTGCTATACAGCGACAGGTCAGCTGCTGCAGGCTTTTTTGCATGCAAACAAATATGTACACAAACATGAGCCAAGGGGTGGAAGAATTTGCCAAGATTTATAAAAGTCTAAAAAGTGTTTATCGCATTATTGTTACAGTTCACATTTACAAGAAAACAATAAGAGCATATCTGTGATAAACAAATATGATACATAATTTTCTTTGCATTTCATATTTTATCATTAGATAAACTCTCACTAGATCCAGAAAATATGATCATATAACCCCAATATTATCATGCTTGCACTGGCTACCTGTTCAGTTTAGAATTAATTACAAAATAGCATTACTTACGTACAAGGCTCTAAACGGTCAAGCTCCCACATACCTAACCAGTCTTCTGATACGTTACAATCCACCACGCTCCTTAAGATCAGAAAACTCCGGACTACTGGTAGTTCCCAGAATATCAAAATCTACAAAAGGAGGTAGGGCTTTTTCATATTTAGCTCCAAAACTTTGGAATAGCCTTCCTGACAGTGTTCGGGGCTCAGACACAGTTTCCCAATTTCAAAGTAGACTCAAGACGCATCTCTTTAATCTGGCATACACATAATTAATTTCTTTACCTGATACTCCAGTACATCTATCCTGAATGGCAACCACGCTAATTCTTTTCACCTGCTCTTTATTTTTCCACCCATCCCGAGGCATCTGGAGATCGTGCCAGCTTCAGTAGACAGAGGCCGACCCTGCTTTGTTCCTGAGGCATCCAGAGAAGGACCAACTCCAGCTGGATTCTTCTTCATGTTGGTTTGGATCTACACATGCTGCTCCTGAGCTCCCAGTGATCCAGACCCCCATCTGCCCTCTGCACCTGCTGACTCATCCCTGTGCTGAACTGGACTTTGTGTTAATTTAAATTAACTTCTGTTTATGGAACTTTCATCTGCATAACACACCTGATGTTATACAATTTCTGTTATCTGTTATCACCCAGATGAGGTTGGGTTCCCTGTTGAGTCTGGTTCCTCTCAAGGTTTCTTCCTGTTGCCATCTCAGGGAGTTTTTCCTTGCCACTGTCGCCGTCACCCTTGGCTTGCTCATCAGGGACAATCTCATTATCTAGTCACATTTTTCTAACACATATATACATTTCCATAAGTCTTCTTTTCATTTCTGTGAAGCTGCTTTGAGACAATGACCATTGTTAAAAGCGCTATAGAAATAAAATTGAATTGAATTGAATTGAATCATTCGTTAACACAAACATCCTTGCCTGTCAGGGTGTCTATTTCTGAGCGTATTTTATGACACACCTTTTATGGATTACTTGCATTGTGTAATAAATAAACAAACACAGAGGGCTTTTTTTTCAAACATATATTACAGTTTGTAAACTGACAAACAATGGATTTACAAAAAATAAACCACTGCTTACACTTTTTATCATACAAATTTGCATATACAAATGTGCTGTAAATTAACATCTTGACAGGCTTTAGATTACATACAGCAGACAATACAATTCATGCAGACAAAACTAAGGAGTATTATAACCATAACTAAACAGGAATGTTTGCTATTAATGTCATAAGAATATAGAAAATAAATTAGAGTTATAATGTGAAATAATATCCTCCCATAATGATTGCTTTAGACATTACAGCATGCTGAAAGTGCTTAAACCTAAAGATAATCACAGAAAATCTGTTTAATACTTAGCCTGTACACAAGTAGCTGCTCTCTTTCATTTAGAGAAGTGTCAAATTTAAGATACATTTCAAATCATACCCTGTTGATGTCATACTTGAAAATCACTCAATATTAAATGCAATTAAATATTTATCTTAACTTGGCATTCACAATAAAAAAAAATTTACAGTACACTTTTATACAGTTTATGTTTGTTTCTTTAGCTGCATTATAGCTCCAGTTGGCCAGAAACATGCATTCCTGAAGTCATCATTCTTTTTGTCTTGGTGTGAAAAACCCATCAGGATGACAGTCAAAATTTTACAACCGTGCTTCATTGACTGAATTACTCCTGGCTGGTGATTTTCTAAAGGAAGAAAATTCATTATGCTTATTCACTTATTTGGAAGCTTGTTAAACAGTATTGTTTTTAACATATTAAATTGACGACAGCTATAATTAATGTATATTTCCATAAGATAATATATACTTATATATATATATATATACACACTGTATATATAATATGGCATGCCGTTTAGGAAAATATTCATGAGAGAACTTAATGAAAACTCAATGAACTTAATGAATATATTGAATGAAACGTGAGAATATTGAATGGATTCCGAATATATTGATTGAAAATATATATATATTGAATGAATTCTGAATATATGGATTGAAACTCTATATATATTGAATGAAAACTCTGAATATATTGAATGAAACGTGAGAATATTGAATGGATTCCGAATATATTGATTGAAAAATATATATATTGAATGAATTCTGAATATATGGATTGAAAACTAATATATTGAATGAAAAGTCTGAATATATGGAATGAAAAGTCTGAATATATGGAATGAAAAGTCTGAATATATTGAATGAAAAGTCTGAATATATGGAATGAAAAGTCTGAATATATGGAATGAAAAGTCTGAATATATGGAATGAAACATGACGTCATCGAAACAGCGCCATCTTTAGAAAGGATGAGTGAGTCGGCGAGAAACTTGGTTGCTGCAATTGTGAGAAATGAAGAGATGGTGAACACATTGATGAGTGCGTGTCCGGCCCAAAGTGGTGGCACAAGCCGCACTCAGTATCAGACCACGGATGAAGAAATATATTCGCTATTTCACCGCGGAAGACCGGTGTTATGCGCTAAAATGCCCCCCTGCCACAGATTGCACCCCCTATTTAATCTCCGTCGAATATTATATTAGACCAGAAATTTCTAGGTTTATGATTTAGAAATTACAAATTAGACCAAATGGATTTGATTATAAAATAAGCATTATAAAAAATTACATGTAGTATAGGGAAAAAATATAAATTATTATATTTTTATATACAAGATGTATTTTTGATATTGCTTATTTAATAATGAAAATCATTTCGTTAAATTTTTCATCATAAATATTTATTTAGTGCAAGCATTTTTGTATTTCATGACAAATCCCTATAAAATAAATGTGCCACAAAAGAAACATTATATGAGAATTTGTATTCATGGTCTCGACACCTGTCACGTGCCTAGGGTTAATTATAATAGTTATATCATATTTGATAACAATAAACCTATGAATTTATGTTGTAATATAATATTTGATAGAGATTATGTAGGGGTGCAATCTGTGGCAGGGGGGCATTTTAACGCATAACACCGGTCTTCCGCGGTGAAATAGCGAATATATTTCTTCATCCGTAGTCTGATACCGAGTGCTGCTTGTGCCACCACTTTGGGCCGGACACGCACTCATCAATGTGTTCACCATCTCTTCATTTCTCACAATTGCAGCAACCAAGTTTCTCGCCGACTCACTCGTCCTTTCTAAAGATGGCGCTGTGTTTCGATGATGTCACGTTTCATTCAATATTCTCACAGTTCATTCAATATATTCAGAATCTTCATTCAATATATATAGAGTTTCAATCCATATATTCAGAATTCATTCAATATATATTTTTTTCAATCAATATATTCGGAATCCATTCAATATTCTCACGTTTCATTCAATATATTCAGAGTTTTCATTAAGTTCTCTCATGAATATTTTCCTAAACGGCATGCCATAATATATATATGTGTGTGTGTGTGTGTGTGTGTGTGTGTGTGTGTGTGTGTGTGTGTGTGTATGTGCGTGTGTGTGCGCGTGTTTCCTGGACACATATACCTACTCAAATTTGGTGAGAGGTGCTTTGTCACACGTGACTTCTGACTGGACTCCATTTATCGTCTTAGGCATTGACTGTAGTTTTGGGATGCTACCTCTCTGTTTCTCAAGCCCATTCATGGTTCTGAATAAACGAACAAAAACCCATGAGTACTCAGTGATGGCGTAAGCATATGACTTATGATTAAGAGAAAAAAAAATATCCAGGTGGATTTCTAGTAATTCTGTCTTTCTTGTACACTTGTAGACATTTGTGCACCTGTTGATAAAGGTCAATCAGCCATAAATTACCAAGCATGGTCACGGCACATTAACTTTTGATTACAATACGCATGGCTGAAAATAACAGAATGAGAGCCAAGAAGAACAATTAAACCTTTGCCTACAACAGACACACAATAACTCTTCCTCAATTTATTTTGGCCTTAAGACATTGATAATTTATGAATTTGTTTTGGACTGCATTTATATTTCCTGAGTTATAATTGTGAAATGACAAAGTTTGAGAATTTCCATAATTTTTTTTTTGTGTGTGTAACTGGATATATAAAATTGCAGCAACTCAACACTATTTATATGATTTTATGCTGATCAGCTGAGCTTTTCATGACAGTCACATTAATATCAAGTTAGGTATTAAGTCACAAAGGTTAGTTTTTTGCTATGACCAATAGAGCGCAGTAGGAAAAATTGATCAGATTGTAAATTTCAGAAAAAGTTGGTTGATAAATATATTATATGCTGCTCATTCAGCAGAACTGAGAAAATTTTAATTGAAACATTTTTAAAGCGCTTTAATGAACATTATCCAAGCTGGTTAATCCAAATGTTATAGAAACACATGCATTGTTTTTTGCTATAAAACCGTGATACGTAGTTAAGTAATTTTTTACAGCTAGCAGGAAAATCCTGGTGTCAAAATAAGACTCATTCAAATATTCTAAAAACAGGACTTTGAAAATTTGCATAACTTGCATAACACCCACACATTTCCTTGTGTTTGATAAATGAGGTCCCCCATATGAATAGACTGATAGAATCTCATAAGATCCTACAGTATATACCATTTTCTAGCTGAATTAACTGAAATAGAGACACAAAAAAGTTACAGTACTTACACAGCATTGTTAAACACACCCTCCTCCAAACTTTTAGATTCAGACATGTTGGGACCAAACAGTTTTCTGGCCAAGAAGTTGAGAATTCCACAGCGATTTGTATAGCAACACAGAGCATCAACACCCACCAGCAGAAACACAAAGATGACCAACACTATGGCCACTACCCCACCTTTACCCAGGCTGGGCTGAGCTGCAAGTAAGTAAAAAAAAAAACATGTATTTATTTATAATAATTAAAAATTAGAAATTAGAAATATAATTTAAAATGGCATAACACTGCCTTCACACCATCGGTCACATGACAAAACAATTTTCATTGAGAAGTGACATTTTCCAGTAGCAGATGTTCATATGAAGGGAGGCGAGTAAGTGATGTTGATTGATGGTACCATACGTACAATTAATAAAAACATTATTATTGTTTTGTGGGATGAGAAATTCATATACTTGATACTGTTGAATTCTTATTAACATCTTTTAAGCCAGCCAGCAGTATTCATGTGGCTACAGCAGAAGGTTTAACCCACAAGCCACTGTGTCTATTATTACGTAAACTTATTTCTATTGGGTCAAAATATGCTCAGGTTTCAATGAGATGTCATCTTTGTTCTGCACAGATGAATGACAACTTGGATCGTGACTGGTTTATGACTTACAAACTGGAACAGGGAATTAATTAATTAATTAATTCATTCATTCATTCATAATCCTTGTTTTGAATGTATCATATGGTTTATCATCTAAACATCAATGCTACAGGTGTGATATTATCAAACTCAATAAACAAAAGTTGTTATGTTACCTTGTGGGATGGAGAAATGGGTTTCAAACGGTTTGGAGAAGCCATTATCGTTACCAGCTATAATTTCAGCCTGGTAATCAGAGTCATACTCAAGATTCTGCAGGTGAACAGTAGTAGAATTCACATCAATTTTTTTCTCTCTCCAGGTCTCACCGTCCTTCTTCTGTTAAAATAAAATACAGATATACAGATATAGACAAGGCTGCTATTAAAGAAAATAAATGATGCATAATGTAAGGTGCAGATCACAGTAAAACATTATCCCATATCAGCACAAAGTGTTTCCTTTCTCCTAATCTCCATCAGTTTGTCTGATTGTCTTCAAGTTTATTGTAATACAAAGTCATATACTGTTGTTTAAACAGTTGAATGTTATAAAGCGCTGACTTTGGAGAGTTGCTAAATATACCTCTAAGTCCTCTAGAGGCATATTTTATCAACTGCAAGCCTTTCTATTCGCCGCGAAGTTTACCTCATTGTGAGTGTATACATTCCTCCACAAGCGCGTGTGAACGCAGCATTGCAACAGCTGACTGCTCAGATCACAGACACGGAGCAACAACACCCGGACTCTGTTATAATTATACTTGGGGATTTTAACAAAGCAAACCTCAAACGTGAACTGCCTAAATTGATTGTGTAAAGCTGCTTTGTGACAATGTCAATTGTTAAAAGCGCTATACAAATAAAATTGAATTGAATTAAATACAAACAGCACATTGCATGCCCCACCAGAGACAACAATATTTTGGATCACTGCTACACCACAATAAATATCATATGCATATCGCTCCGTCCCCAGAGCAGCTTTAGGACTTTCTGACCACTGCCTGGTTCATCTTCTCCCAATCTATAGGCAAAAACTTAAATCTGCTAAGGACTATAAAAAGATGGACAAGTGAAGCAGAGCAGGAATTATAGGCCTGTTTCGACTGCACTGAATCTGTGAGCTCGTCCAGCTCACAGATTCGGTAACATCCTACATCGGTTTATGTGAGGATATGTGCATTCCTACCAAGACATTTTTGACTTATAATAATGACAAGCCATGGTTTACAGCAAAACTCAGACAGCTTTGTCAAGCCAAAGAGGATGCCTATAGGAGTGGGGACAGGACCTTGTACAACCAGGCCAAGAACACACTAACAAGAGCCATCAGAGTGGCTAAGAGAAGGTACTCTAAAAAGCTGGAAAATCAGTTTTCTGCAAACGACCCTGCTTCAGTGTGGAAAGGCCTGAAAATCATCACAATTACAAGACTCCATCCCCCAACTCTGTAGGCAATCAACAACTGGTTGATGACCTGAATGAGTTCTACTGTAGATTTGAAACGCCCAGTCTCACCAGTCTCACATCACACTCCTGTCCTGATCATCTTTCCACACCATCATTATCACCTCTGACAACAATCTCCCCAAACAGCCCCTGTACTCCAGGTCTGTGAAAAAGATGTTCGCCAAATCTTCCTGAAACAAAAGAGAAGGAAAGCTCCAGGCGTTACACCAGCCTGTCTGAAATCCTGTGTTGACCAGCTGGCTCCCATCTTCACACAGATCTTCAACAGATCACTGGAACTATGTAAAGTCCCTTCATACTTTAAACGTTCCACAATCGTCCCCATTCCAAAAAAACTAAAATCACAGGACTTAATGACTACAGACCAGTTGCCCTAACATCTGTGGTCATGGAGTCATTTGAAAGACTGGTATTGGCCTATCTGAAGGACATCACTGGACCCTTATTGGACCCCCTGCAGTTTGCAGTCTGCGGATGATGTAGTCAATATGGGACTGCACTTCATCTTTCAACATCTGGACAAACCTTGGGCTTATGCAAGAGTCTTGCTCATAGACTTTTCATCAGCATTTAATACGATCATCCCAGCACTGCTTCAGACCAAACTAATCCAGCTCTCTGTTCCTACCTAGTGAGACTGGGGGATTTCATGTCCAACCTCCACACCACCACCACTGGAGCCCCTCAGGGATTCGTTCTCTCCCCACTGCTCTTCACCCTCTACACCAACAACTGCATTTCTACAGACCCCACTGTCAAGCTCCTGAAATTTGCAGATGACACTACAGTCATCTGCCTCATTCAGGACGGTGATGAGTCTGCATACAGAAGAGAGGAGCAGCTGTCTCTCTGGTGGAGTCACAACAACCTGGAGATGAACACGCTCAAAATAGTGGAGATGATCATGGACTTCAGGAGAAACCCCCTGCACTTCCCCCACTCAACATCATGAAAAGTCATTCCGGTTCCTGGGCACAACCATCTCTCAGGACCTGAAGTGGGACATTCACATTGACTCCACTGTTAAAAAGGCCCATCAGAGGTTGCATTTCCTTTGCCAGCTGAACATGTTCAACCTTCCACCGGAGCTGCTCACACAGTTCTACTCAGCCGTCATTGAATCCGTCCTGTGCACTTCAATAACTGTCTGGTTTGGCTCAGCTGCAAAAGCAGACATCTGAAGACTACAAAGGATGGTTCGGACTGCTGAAAGGATTATTGGCACTCCCCTACCCACACTGCAAGAACTGTATATATCCAGAGTGAAGAAAAGGGCTCGGAATATCACTATGGACCCCACACACCCAAGCCAACTTTTCCCGTCTGGCCGACAAGAACAGTTTTTTTCCCCCCAGGCCATTTACCTCATGAACAACTAAACATTCTTCTCACTGTGCAAAAAATATATGTGCAATATTGTGTGCAACAGCACTGTGCAATATACTGTGCAATACTACGGATATTTATTTAACTTATTTGTAAGTATCTCACATCCTACTCCATTTGTTGTAACAGGAACAAAACATTTTTTTCCTGTTTTGTGTCGTGCTATTTTGCCTCGTTCTGGAAGCTCTGTCACTAAAACAAATTCCTTGTACATGCAAGCGTACTTGGCAATAAAACTCTTCTGATTTTGATTCTGAAGTCACTGCTTTAAGGTTTGCATAATTTAGATTCATACTAACCATCCGCCAGCGCACTATATAATATGTAACAGGAGAGCCTCCGTCAATGCCCTTCTTGACTGGAATTGAATACGAGTTTCTCTCAGCCTTGCCCTCGAGTACAGACAGTTCAGGCATGTCTGGCTCACCTACACAGAGAAACAGAAGTAGAACGTTCAAGGCCTCTTGGATAAATACTTGCGAACACATTCATGAAAAATGCTAACAACATTTTACATTATATTTAACATTGTTTTTTTTTTTTTACTATAGTTTTGCTGAACATTAAGGACTAACCTAAAAACCAGCCTTTTTATTATGTGAGTCGTTCTATAATTTTGGGGTACATTTCAAATTGATTCTAGCAATATTCCTTGTTCAGTAAATAAGATCATGGCTCAGGTTAGCAAACATCTTCAGTGTACCAAAGGTTGAACATTAACAGAATGATTATGTACACTACAGAGTAATATAGTTGATAATTTCTTTCTTTTGTCCCATTATTTCAGTGGTCAGACTTGCCTGGCAGGCCATTTCTCATTTTCCGGAATAGTGTTGCATCATATTTAAACCTATCAAGTCTAAGTATAATAAATAATATAGAAAAACATATTAATATATGTATAATAATAATATATATTAAATATATTCATACATTATAATACCTTTAAACCATAAGAGTGTAGATAACATAGTTGACAGTCAGTTAATATACTCAATGACAATGAGTCATATTGGAATGATAATATTTAATGTAATGTAAATAATCATAATTAATTTGTATGCCATATGGAAGAAGGACATAATTTGATGCAGGTCACTTGGCATTGAGTTAAATCACTTTTATTAGCCTACAGAGTTCTGTTAGTAACAGCTGACAGAACTTATGCAGTATTTAAACTTTTAATAAAAAAAAAATAGTTTTTAAATGTTTTTAGTCACCATTCTGACATGGACATGGCAAAAATGGGAAAAAAATCGTCAGAATGGACATTATGACAAATTGTAAGCTAAGCATAGGATGGACAAAGTGTTTATGAAATATGATATGATTTTTTAAAGAAAACATTTAAAATAAATATACTCATCAGCAGCAGACATGGACTGTACCCCAAATTAGAGAATGATTCATGTATGACTCCATGGATACCAGAAAAAATAAACTAATAAACTTGAAAAAATACAGTAACCACAGGCTGCACATAACTATCAATGACACAGTGACTGATTGGTCTCTTTTAATTTAATGCTGACATACCTTCTATAAAAATGGCAATAAAGCAATAGGGATGACATCATCAGACACAGGTCACGATGGCAGGGTGAATGATAATCAGATGGAGCGTGATGTCAAGTAGGAGACAGGTTAGACATCAGTTAGAAAGAGGAACACCAGAATGAACAATGAGAAATGGGTTTATGAAACTCATTTAATAGACGACATGACTTTTTCATTTAAAATTCAACATCAAAAGCATGAGCATGAGTGGGAAGGCAAGATTTGGAACAATAACATGGGAATTGTTCTCAAGATTTGACTGGATTAAAATATATTATTATTATTATTATTATTATTATTATTATTATTATTATTATTATTATATTACTACACTCTGTCCAATCTAGAACACCTCAGAGATTCTACAATCCAAAAACCCATTTGAACTTTTATTCTAAGAGTACACTAGGAATCCATTATATGCAAAAGCCATGGGTTAGCAGTTAAGCCAAAATGCGAAAAGGAGGTTTAATGAGTGTTGCTGATACTCACGTCTGGCCAGAGTGCTGATCGTTTTTTCATCAGAAAAGTTTCCAAGAAAATGCTTGTTTTTAGCAGCTAAACGGACAAAGTATTCTGTGTATGGAGCCAGAGACGTGACCTCCAGCTGACCTACGGATTTTAAAAATCATCAAAAAGTGCCTTAGACCTTAGATTGATTGTTAGAGCAATCATGATGTAAAAATAAAAAAAAATTATTTATATTATTGCAGTAATTACAACTAGAAACATTTATGCAGCATAATGTTTGTAATAAACTTGATGTTCTCATTCATAAATTTAAATGAATTATAATTTGTCTTATGCTTTTCATCATCTCAGGCCCATGTAATATTTGGCAGACCTAGAGGCAGGAAAACCACACAGTCATCACATGACTTCTGAATACACTTTCGCTGAATAAATATGTTGTGACTGTTGTCTCTGAATGGTCCATAATGATTGTCAGTTGTTATGTACTCAAGAATCAAAGATGTGAAGATTTAGAAACTTACCAGGAGAAGTGATTAAAGTCTCTTTCCAGACATTAGTTGAGTTTTCTCTCCACTGGATGACGTACTGAACAATGGGAGAACCCCCGTTCAGGCATGATTCCTGCAGGTTGATTTTGAAAGCTGCAGGTCCAGGTGACACAGAAAATAAGCCTGGTACTCCTGGAGAAGCTAAAGGCAAGAAAGGAGAAGACAGTGAAATATTACTGATGTCATGACTCAAGAACAAAACTGTTAAAGGTGTTTAGTGAGAATATTTTTTAAAAATGGTTTGACAATATACTTATATTTAAAATGTTCTTTTTTTTTCTTTTTTTTTTTTTTTTTAATAAAGAAGCATCAAGAATATGGGGCCCTTGCGAGCAGTTCCACTGCGAAACCCTTTCCGGAAGTGTTATTATTGTAGCAAAAAATGTATTCTGTTTGCTCTTACTGATTAGAATGATGTCCTGTGTGTTGCTGCCTGCCTCGTTGGTGGCTTTGCAGGAATATACACCACCATCAGAAGGCAACACATTCTCAATCTGAAGCTGTGGTCCCATGACAGCCATCCGACTTGAAGAGGACTTCATTATGAACATATACACAAAATGCGATATTACGATTTATTAGGGTAAAGTAAATAACCTGATTTCTAGTAAAATATGATATATAAAAAAAAAAAAAAACATCTCACTGCAAAATATGAGCTGTCTATTACCATGGCGCTCTTCTGGATCTTGTTTATCCACTGAACGGTGGGTGTAGGATGTCCGGTGGCATTGCAGAGGATAGATGCTGAGTCCCCGGGCTTCACGACCATCTCACTTTGGCTTAGACTGACCAGTGGAAGTTCTGAAAATGGCAACGATTAAATCAAAGTTAACATACTGTCCAAAACACAATATAATGCAGTAAAATAATGCAACATTCTAGCAAGTAAAATATTTATGCTGGAATGGAATGTATAGACTAATACTAAAGCATATAAAGTAAATTCTAAATAATTATTTGCTTTCAGCTTTACGGCAACCATTTAAGCAATAACCACATATGTGTAGAATGGACAGGTGTCCGTATACTTTTGGCCTTATGGTGTATCTCAGTATCAAAATGATCTGGATGTGCTCTCGCCTATTTTGGAAATTTGGACTTGTTTGTGAAAAAAAACAGAGTATATAAATAAAATGTCACACAGGCCTCACCTATGACATCAAGAGTGAATGATGCATGGTCCTTTCCGATTTTATTGGCAGCGGTACAAACGTAATTTCCAAAGTCACTTCTCGCCACACCTGGAATGATGAGCTTACTCTTGTCCGAGTTGTATATGTAGCGAGAAGAATCTGATGCCTGAGGCCTGATCGGGGTGTCAAGAGAAATAACACGGGTCTAATAAGAATACTGCATTTCAATATTTCTTGGTGAAGTTTTTTCTTACTTAATGGACTACGGGGCTACATGTCAAGTTCATACATACTGTAACAATGTCAAATCAGACCATGGTGTAGTAGTAATACTTACAATACCAAATTAATCTTTAACACATAATTACATTTCTGAGGCATTAAATGTTCAACACAACACAACATGTAGGCATTTATGAATGAAAGAACAATTGTCATACTCTGTTTTACTGCTGTTTTCTAAAGAGTGTTATGTGCACTCTTATTGATTAGGAATTGTAATAGATTTTCTATGACAACAGCTCTGAACATAGCTCAAGCTTAAAAGAATTAACAAAAATAATCATCTTTGGTGTAATAAAATTCATACTGCTTCACGACATCTTGTTTTGATTATTTTGCCCCATTGTGATCTACTCCTTACTTAATGTACTTACGTTTCCCAGGTAATATTCGGATGGGGTGCTCCGTTAACCAAGCAGATTAAAGTGACGTTTTTGTTTGGACCAGCCACAACCTTTGTCCTTTCACCACGGACTATGACAGTTGGTGGAACTAGAAGAATCAAGAACGGTCATTTTTTTATTAACAAGATTGAAAATCATTACCAATTATTTAACTCATTTATTTTTTTACTGCATATTTTCTCATGGCTTACCGTTTACAACAACAGAGATGCTTAGTGTCTCAGTTTTTGGGCGTCCCTTAATTCTTCCCTCACAGATGAAGATTCCGTGATGTTCCCTCTGAATGTTTGTAATCCTCAATGACCCATTTGATAGCACGCTGAGATTACTTGTGTCTGCAGATAAAAAAGAAAGAGAGAAATGAACAATAGCTTTATAGCAAAAAGTATAATGCAAATTGATGAGAAACTGATTATTCCCAATATCCACATTAATTAAAAAATTTTTAACAATACAACAACAAGCCAAAAGTCCGTACTAAGAGTCCTACCATTGTTTAACACACGCAAATTATTCCAAAGCCAGTTGGTTTCCACTTCTGGCTTCCCGCTGACCAGGCATGGAATGTCCACCGTCTGGTTCACTACAAACTCATGGTATGTCTTAGTCGAACCAAAGCTTATTGGCTCTAAAAAGAGAGAACAAAAAAAGCTAATATTTGGTTACACCTTATTTAAAGTGTACCTACAGTACCAACCCAGGACCTTTATGGCTACTGTACAGAGCTTTGCTGGAGAATATGTCAAGATTTGTAGTGTGACATTAGAATTTCTATAACACTTTGTCTTTATGTAACTGAGTGAAAAGTGAATAATGCTGAGTTCAATTTAACTCCGGAAGTGGGAAGTTACAACACAGAATTACATTGTCTCACATTTGTAACGACAAAGTGGAAAAAAAAAACATGGAAGTATCCATGTTTGTCTTATTGAAAGGTAAAGAACAGCAGTCATACTACTGAACTGCGGACCTGTGGAGGTATTTTCTTTGGTTTTTCCAAAGTAACACATGTTAATCATGGGTTGATGGATCAAGATAAGATTTCCTTTATCCTTATCTTGGAGTATATTCGTTTGTTTATGCCAGGAACACATTCATAATCATTTAAGAAGTAATAGAAGCTTATAAAGAGCCAAATACTTAAAGCACTATTAATGAAAATCTAATAACCACTTTATTATGAAATTATTGATATGTAATATGTTCTTTGACTTGAAAACAGCCTTGGTGAATATGTAATGTATGAATTCGAATTTTGAATGCAAAACATCAACTTAAAGCAATGAAGATTTATGTGTTGTTAATAAAGACACATGTTCAGAGTTAAGTTTATGATTCCAACATAAGATCTAATCATATAACATATGAGATGCCTTACCAAAGACATATATGTCAACGGAGTCTTCCAATTCTTGATCATCAAAATCGCAAATGCACTTGTACTTTCCACTGTCTGATAGCTTGACATTCTTTAAAGTCAGCCTACTCTTTTCTTCATCGCTCTCAATATTCCCTTCCACTTCTTCATCGTCTTTATGCCATGTGAATGTTGTAGATTTACTAGCTGCAGATAAAATACATATTATGCATGAACTAACATATTTAAAACAGAATTGAATAATCCCACATCCATTTCATTCAGCTACTGATATGGTTCTTATATCAATGTTTTACATATAAGACCAGAAATTTGTATTACATAGACTCGAAACTGTGTGTGATGAGGTCAGATTCAGACCTTTACATCCATTGCTGAAAATATGTTTTTCTTATATGGCAATCTCTCCTTGCAGTTTTATTCATTATTTGGTTTTGAAACAATGAATGAAACAACCATGGTGTTTGTGAAAAAAAAAGTTCCATATTGTTGGCATATGATGAGTTTTATTATTGACTCCATTTAGTTGCCCTACTCTAGTACCTAAATAAAACATAAATAATAAAATAAAACACTTTGGGATGTGCTATTTTATATGAAAAAAAAGTTCCACCTCATTTAGCCCACATCACTGCACCGAAGAATACCATGTGACTTTCAACCTTATACAGTAAAACTTGCCTATGAATACAACTTTTTAAAAAAAGATTTGCTTATTTATTAAAAATGTATTTAAGCTTTATCACTTACATTATAGCATCTATAAACAAGCCTTCCCTTACAGTCTTTTTATGGTTATTTCCCTTAGAAACCAAGAAAATTATGGCTTTGAAAAGCTAAACGTCACTGCTTTATCTTAAAGTGGTACAACTCATTTTCACTGGAGGCTCGTTCCATAAAAATCAAGTTACCTTTTTCCTTTTTTTAATCTTTTCTTTTACCTACAGTGTGTGTGTGTATATATATATATAATTTTACTGCAGGTTTTTTTATACTGTAAAAAAGATTATATTCTTATTTCATATTTTATATTCCTTATTTGAATATTTTCTTTTCATACTCTATTTTTCTTTTATTATTATATTCTTATTTCATATTCTTTAGTTAGAATACTCTATTTTTCTTTGATTATTTTATATCATGAGTGGTTGTTTAAATATTTCACTGCATATCATATATCATACCTTGTTGTATTTCACCAAAGAGTATTTAACAGATTTGAAAATTTAATTGATATATTTATTAAAATTTTTTATTTTACTTTAAACACAACAATTATCTGATGGACCTATTTTCCTGCGGACACTAAAAAAGACACCTAGTCTAAGGACTGTAAAGAACCAGCCTATGAACTATTTATAAGCAATATTTTAAATGTTTATCTTAG